>VTFQ01000703.1:0-504037 GCA_036281575.1 Ancherythroculter nigrocauda
ACGGATAATATTAAGTGATGTTCTTAACAGTATTGTCAGTATTTACTCTATTTTGCAACAAAATAATAGTTCCAACGAAAGCCACAGCAGAACTATGAGGGGCCGTATAAGCCATAATTCATTCTGGCACTCTCACACACATACATTCTCCTTTCACATACATACATTTTTACTCTCACACACATACATTCTCCTTTCACATACATACATTTTTACTCTCACACACATACATTCTCCTTTCACATACATACATTTCTACTCTCACACACATACATTCTCCTTTCACATACATACATTTCTACTCTCACACACACATACATTCCTCTTTCACATATATACATTTCTACTCTCACACACATACATTTCTACTCTCTCACATACATATATTCTCCTTTCACACACATACATTCCTCTTTCACATATATACATTTCTACTCTCACACACATACATTTCTACTCTCTCACATACATATATTCTCCTTTCACATACATACATTTCTACTCTCTCACACATTCTCCTTTCACACACATACATTCTCCTTTCACACACATACATTCTCCTTTCACATACATACATTTCTACTCTCACACACACATACATTCCTCTTTCACATATATACATTTCTACTCTCACACATACATTTCTACTCTCTCACATACATATATTCTCCTTTCACACACATACATTCCTCTTTCACATATATACATTTCTACTCTCACACCATACATTTCTACTCTCTCACATACATATATTCTCCTTTCACATACATACATTTCTACTCTCTTACACACTTACATTCTCCTTTCACACTTACATTCTCCTTTCACACACATAGATTCTCCTTTCACATACATACATTTCTACTCTCTCACATACATACATTCTCCTTTCACATACATACATTTCTACTCTCACATACATATATTCTCCTTTCTCACACACACACACACACACACACACACACACACACACACCACACACACACACACACACACACATTTCTACTCTCTTACACACTTACATTCTCCTTTCACATTTTCATGTGTAAATTTTGGGTTGTTTTTTGCCCAAGGGCTGGGTAAACATAGGACAGAACACAGGTTGGACTAATTCTACCCAGCATAAAGGGTTGATTTTATTAATTATTTTTTCTATGATATAGTTTATTTAGTACTTACAGATTAAATTATCTAAACCAGTGGTTCCCAACCTTTTTAGCCTCAAGTACCCCGACAACTCAATAAGGCTCAAGTACCCCTTTATCGACACAAAACAAAAATGCGGCGTTTATATTTTAATGCAGTTGTAACAATGACCTAATTTACCAATGAACCAGTTTTATTGATTACAATTCAGACTTGAATATATTGGGAAATTTTAAATAAGAAACACAATGTAATTGGACATTCCAGCACTTCAAATGTTATTTTGAATATGATGACAAAAAAATATATTTTCATCCTTCAGAGATTGTCCCCATTTGTAAAACTGAAAGTTTCAAGATGTAGAAATCCAACATTTGATTGAAAACAAACACTTTTATTTAAAAATAAAGACAAGAAAAATAGGCTGCCACTATAACCAGTAGATGGCGGTAGATAAGCACTTATTGGCTTATAAAGTTAAGCACTTTATGCACTAAAGTAGCAAAGGTCAAAGTCTTTCAAATATTTAAATTACAATGTGTCTACTACGCTTTTTATGAGAGGATTTGTGAGCATAGGACTTATTAAACTGGCACTAAAAAGAAACTAATTCAATGTTTTGAGGGACATTAAGCTGAGTTTAACAAAAATTCTGATTGGCCATTATTTTCAACAGTGAAGCATGTGCTTGGCTACAATACTCAATGCTGCAAAATCATGTTATAAATAGACACATTTGCAGCGATTAACGCGCAAGGTTGGGGTGAAGCTGGGGCGACTGAATGCACTCAGCAAGTCTATTACACTTAAGCGACAGGGGACATTAAAACGCTCAATGTACTAAGTGATATTAACAGACCAAACTTAGTAGCTAAACATCATACTAATAAAGTCTACTACAGAAAAGCAGTTGAGCCCAGAATTTGAATTTTCCTCCCATAGAACAAGGCTTATTGTACTAAGACAGTGATATTAAATGACCAAACCAAGTAAACATCATAGCCTACTAATATACCATACATGTACAGCAAAGCAGATATAAAGCCCAGAATATAATCGCAATTCGTTTAATTACACGTTTTCCTCCCATAGAAAACCGTTATAGGCTAAAGAAAAAGCTTAACGTCGCTTAATGTAGCCTACTAAGTGATCAAAGATCAAATTCTGCACAAAACAATTATTCTATATAGTATTCTTTATTAGTATAGTATTGACTAAGTTTGGTCTTTTAATGTCACTGTCTTACATTAATCCTCGTTAAGGGAGGAAAATGCTTAACATGTAATTAAACGTGTTGCATTCATATTCTAGGCTCATCTGATTTTCTGTATAAGTTATGTGTTTTAGAATGTCCCAGCGACAGGAATGAACAAACCAAGCAAAATCTAAATCTTTTTCGTACCCCCGGGTGGGAATCACTGATCTAAACATGTGTAAAATACTCCACACAACCACTGGTTTATGACAGTTTTATTTTCGATACAGTTCTTAATACAGCTTATTTTTATAGTTTTTACCATGCCTAAAAATATATTTAACAAACATTAGAAGTATTGGAAGTAAAAATGATACATTTAGGTCTAAAAGTTATTCATGTGTAATCAAAAGTCGCGTCCCGTTTCCACCGTAACGATGCTGATTCTCCTGCCGGAGATGGGCTCGCGTTCGGCGGCGGAACTCATTTCAGACCACCGCCCTCCGTCTCACTCGTAGCCGAAAGATGCTTTGGCTGCTTCCATAACCTGCCCATAAACAATCAATGCACAGTTCTGAGAACATATTTCAATAACCAAAGTATTTATATTCAGAATCTTTGGGAATAAATTGATAATTTTACGCAAGCCATCAAGTGTTTTCCTTCATCCGAAAGACGGATGCGACACTCGTTAACTGACATCGCATCCCTGTAGTTTGCTTTGCATTAAATAAAATGATTTACAGCACAGCAACGATTTTATAGATGAAATAAATATACACAAACCTGTATCTCAGAGACAAAATGCATCAAGTCGGCGGGGCGGCGCTGAGAAGCTGAACGTCACGTGATGATCGCGCCTGACCTGCCTTCCGTTTCCATCATACTCTCTCTCTCTCACACACATACATTCTACTCTCACACACATACATTCTACTCTCACACACACATATTTTCTTCAGACATGCATGTGTGAGAGTAGAATATGTATGTATGTGAGAGGAGAATATATATATGTATGTGAGAGTAGAATGTATATATGTGAGAGGAGAATGTATATATATGTGAGAGGAGAATATATATGTATGTGAGAGTAGAATATATATGTGTGTGAGAGTAGAGTGTATGTGTGTGAGAGGAGAATGTATGTATGTGAGAGTAGAATATATATGTATGTAAAAGGAGAATGTATGTATGTGAGAGTGCCAGAATGAATTTTGGCTTGATTGGCTCTTCATACAGAACTACAACAGACACAGCGGCGTTTCGTGAACAAATCTGTTTGAATGAATTGTTCGTGAAAGTCATTGATTCAATGATTCATTCATAAATATAGCCACTTGCTTCGTTACTGAATGAACGAATGACTCGGTGACTCACGCATTAAGACTTACCGCCACCTACTGGCAGTTTTAGTATGTAAAATAATCACTTTTTTACATTTTTATCATCATTGCTGTAATGGGTTGCTTGTGCAGGAACACACAATGAAGAAGATACTTTACAAACAAGTCTTTACTTAGAACTCCAACGGGAGAATATACAGGAACAGGTATACGCACAACACAACACTTAGCACATTCAAGACCGGACACTGTGGTGAGGATGGTGACTGCTTATCTAGGGAGTGCTGATGAGAGGTGATGACTTGCAGGTGCTGGTGATTGGAGATTGTGTGCAGGTGAGGAACGGGAGGGATGCTGGGAAATGTAGTGCCGGTGCTGGTGACTGATTTGGTGACTGTGACAATTGCATGTTTCTCTATTGAAAATTTTTTTTTATTTAAAACATTAAGGTATTTATAAAGATAATAAATGCACTGGAAAGTCAATTTAGGGGGCAAATATTGTCCCTTAATGGAAAAGGTGTAGTCTAAGTGGAAGAGAGGGGGTACGCAGAAGGATGGTAAATGCCTCAGGGGGTACTCCACTCTAAAAAGTTTGGGAACCACTGGACTCAGATCAACCTACCATCTTGGTCAATCTTTAAAATACTTTTATATGTAGCAAGATATAACCAAAACCTTTTGGATTCAATAAAAGAGAATACTTTTGTGCACCAAAAAAAACAAAATAATGACTTTTCAACAATATGTCATGATGGCCGATTTCAAAACACTGTTTCACGAAGCTTCGGAGCTTTACGAATTGAATCAGTAGTTCAGAGCTCCAAAGTCATGTGATTTCAACAGTTTAGCCATTTGATAGGAGATCCGAATCACTGATTCGATTTGTAAAGCTCCGAAGCAGTGTTTTGAAATCTGTCATCACGAGATGATGAGTCGTTATTTTTTTTTTTTTTTGGCACACAAAAAGTATTCTCGTCACTTTATAATATTAAGGTAGAACCACTGAGCTCTCATGAACTGTTTAAATATGTTTTTAGTAGCTTGAGTAGCTTGAGATTTACAATGGCATTGCTGTCTATAGAGGCCTCACTGAGCCATCAGATTTAATCAAAACTGATTAAAGGCTGATTAGGCTATGTATTATATATAGGCAATTAAAGGCTCATTATTTTGATTTATGGCTTATTAATATAAACGTGCAATTAGTCGACTAATGGCTTAAATGAACAACTACTAGTCGACTAGAAAAATCTTTAGTCGAGAGCAGCTGTAGAAGGGAGTATTCAACATTTGAAGACTTCTGAGGTTTTCTGCAAGTTCTTACCGGGTCAGTGAGCTCAGGAATAGCCACACGGTATGTGATGGGGTTACAGTCATGCGTGTTGTTGACCAGAACACAAGGGAGGAACATGGGACCTAGATCATCTCCATCTGAAACGTCCAGAGTTAGAGTAGTGGTTGCTGTGTGACGACTTCCAGGAAACGGAGCCCGGTCCTAGAAAGAAAAAAAGTTGGCATGTTACTATAGATACAGACCTTTAGCTACAACATCCACAGATCTGCATACAGAGATTCAATTCAATTCAATTCACATTTATTTGTATAGCGCTTTTCACAATACATATCGTTTCAAAGCAGCTTTACAGAGAATGCATGTCAAAATTACAATATTAGAAGAATGCAGTTAGCAAATAATGTAATAATTTGTGCAATTAATTTACAAACACTGTTAGCATTTTAATTTTAATTAGAAGCAATGAGCTCCTGGAAAAATGAAATACATCAACAATAATTAGGATATATAGAAATTTGGGAATGTGCATGTTGCATCTTCTGAGGTCTTCGCAGGAGTTGGCGAGATAAGGATAATGAGAACATAAGAATGAGGTGAAAGAACTTTTTTTTTTTTCAAAAAATATTTAAACTCTACTCATCTAAACAATAGTAACTAAACTCATTTTTTTAAAATAAATATTCCAACTACAAGTAAAAAGACTTTATTTTTTAAACCAAAAGCTCAATCTTTAATCATATATCAATATATCATACTTTGAACAACCAACTTTTTAAAAACTTGATTTTTTTTTTCATACAGTAAAAGCACTGAATCCAGATCAACAGGTAAATGAATCACATTGTAATAAAATGTAATTCATCAATCTATAATCATTGATTGAATTCCAATAACTAGGGTCTAAATAAAAATGATTTAGAATCAAAGTTAATTCTGCCCTTCTGTATCTTTCCTCTAACAAGATTTCAGAGAGAGAGAGAGAGAGAGAGAGAGAGAGAGCAAAAAAAAAAAAAGAAAAAAGAAATAACTCAGTAACAAACCCATCCCCTCATTTTCCACATCCTGAAATGATTCCATTTTCTTCAAGGAGAGCTGTTGCAGCCCTGATGTAAGTCATTTATTTGAGCCATTTGGCTCTATGAAAACATGCTCACGGCCGCTGGGGTCTGGACACCTCACAGGGATGCTGTTCTAGATGGGGTTTGAGCTAGTTCTGTATGCAGCTCATGTGAGGGTGAAGGGATGCATTTGGAAGTGAATCAGGATGCCGGTTATTCAGTGACAGATATAGGGAGGTGCCTGGAATTTTAAAAAGTGCATTGTGCAAACTGGCAACCTAAAAGGCCCAACACCACTTGACCAAAAAGTCAAGGTTATTTTTTATCTAATGGAAAGATTACAGAGTAAGTACTCATTTACAGACATCTTTATCCAATGTGACTTACAGCCCATGGCTCACTTCTTACAGGGATCGAATCAGTAACCTTTCGATTACTAGCATGAGTTTATGCACATTTTTAGGATTGGTTCGACTTTAAAGCAATATTGTGAGTTACAACAAACTGAGCTATATGAACATAGGAACAACATCAAAAACTGTGTTTATAGTTTATAGTATAGTAAGTAAGTCTATTGGGCATGGTTAAAAAGAAATGTTAAAAAAAAAACATTTTTGTTAAAGCATTTATATATTACTTTTGTTAGTGAGCTTTAAGTTGTACTTAATTGTGATTCTAGGTGTAGTTCTAGGCAAGCAAACTTGTGGTTTTGAGTATTGTGCATAACACATAAATTCAAACTCATAAATCCTCAAAAGCACACTCAAAAACTCTCAAATGCCAACTCACAAATGCAAAAACGTAGATTTGCAAGTGTAATTCTCTCAAACTCTCAAACACAAACTCAAAAACTCTCAAACGTAAACTTAAAAGTACAAATTCAAACTCACGAATGCAAACTCAAACACTCGTGTTAACTCACAAATACAAATTCAAAAGCATAACCTCACCAATGCAAACTTAAAAACTCTCAAATGTAAGCTCAAACACTCTCAAACGCAAACACAAATCTAATTCAATAAACTCTCAAACACAAACTCTACAACTCTCAAATGCACACTCACAAATGCAATATCACTACACTGAAGTCACCAGTGCTCTTAAACGTGAACTCTCAAACAACTATACCAAAACTAAAGTAACCAAAATATATATAAATAAAAATAATTAAAAAAAGAGAGAGAAAAAAAAATCTTGAAAAACAGATTTCACCTGTAGACCTTCAGTAACATATCGTCACTGTTTGGTGGAATTTTTTTTTTTTCTTTTTTTTTTTTCATAAATCGTTACTATTGGTCAACTCTGTCTGTGGATTTTGCAAATATTTAACATATAAAAAGTATTAAAAACAGCTTGTGACTAAACCTCCCCAAACTGTCAGTAAAACCTCCTAACTCCATCCCGCCTTTATCATGAATGAAGTGCTGCACAGAGTTTGGACCATCTCTGCTTGTTTGCAATGCAATGGAAAAAAAGAACTGGTTCTTTGAATAAGTACAGCATTTTCCTTACTCAAGAAATACTATATATGTAAAGGGAAATGTTTTACGTATTAGGAGCAGAGAAGAGTGTCTTAGTCTAGCATTTTCCATCGATTCATAGCCAATACTGTCTTAGCCTGTGTATAGCACTTAGACTTTAATAACATGAGATTTTGGCCAAATGACAGAAAACTCTGAGTGCACACATAGCTACAGTAAACTTTATAACCTGTAAGTCGATGATAACGGCCTCAGATGCGGTCGTTCTAATGACAGACAAAACGAGTATGTCCAAAATTCTCCGGTCAAAAACCTTGTAACTCCATTGAGCTTAATTTTGGTAAAATGTTAATAATATAATGACAAATGCAAGTGTCTGACCATATATAAACACAATATCAACTTTGACAGCACAGTGTTTAATTATTTTAAAAATGCGGTGATTATTCCATTTCCTAAAAAGTAGCGTTTTTGGATATACAAGGTTTCCACCCGACAGCAACATTGTGTTACATATAGGGTTATTAAGGGATTGTATCCCACTAGCCTCATGATAACATGTAAAATGTTTAAGCTTTGTGGCTGCACTATGAGCTTTTTGGCTACCTTCCCCAAAAGACTTCAGCAGTCTTTTATATGTCCATTATTGTAAACATAATTTTAAAAGTTATTATCTCTGGTATTCAACATCATGTCAATACAGCTTGAGTTGTATTTACCTTGAAACACTCCTCTTAAATGCATTAAGAGTACAAAAACACTGTAAAAACGTTATATGACAGTGAAGGATATTTTATGTGTTAATAATCTTACATTGGCCTGGACTATAATTAGATAGCGAGTTCTCTCCTCATAGTTCAGCCGCTCTGCCAAAACAATGTTACCAGACAGAGTCCCAGCAACCCGCACGGTCCTGTTTGACAACTGAAATAGAGAGAGAAAATGAGAGATTGCAGTATTTTAAATAAAACATTTAAAACAGTTTAAAAGTTCAATATGCATGCATAAAGTTACTGCTTTAAATTAACCATTAATTACAATGAAGAACTTGAGTGTAACTGCAGAAGGTCTGTTTGATCTGATGAAGTACCGGGTCATTTGGGTTGTACTGAATGGCGTATTCAATCTGTCCGTTTGGTCCGTCATCAATATCCATGGCTCCATTGTTTCCTGAGAATCCGGTGAAGATGGTGGTACCGACAGGAGTGAGCTGGAGAGATATCATTAAAAAACCTATGAAACAAACATCAGACACTGGCTATATGCTTGTGTAACAACACAGCAACTCCGACAGGCCTCAGATGTGACCCATGTGACCTAGACTGTGTATGTGTGTGGGGGGTTCCTTTTGGTTCCCTTAGAAGACAGACTAGACAGGAACAGAAGAGGAAAAAAAAATACTAAGAAAAGACAAGGAGGAAACAACATAACGAGAAAGTCAAAACGGAAAGAGAGAGAGAGAGCACAACCTGCACACAAATACACACAGTTCTGATATTAAAATAACAAGTTAGGCTCATTCTACAACTGCGGTAGCATTTCCATCTTGTATTTTTTCCCGAGTTAACTCATTGATAATACATTAAACCTACTGTGATATTAAATAATTTCCCTTCTTATTTAATAGAAGGTCTCGTTAAATGATTTTAAAATATATATACTCAGCAAAAAAAGAAACGTCCTCTGACTTTCAACTGTTTTTACTTTCAGTAAACTTAATGTGTAAATATTTGTATGAACAGCTGATCAGCTGTCCTTCCTGTCTCCCTGTAGCGCTGTCTCAGGCGTCTCACAGTGCGGACATGGCAATTTATTGCCCTATAGCCACATCAGCAGTCCTCATGCCTCCCTGCAGCATGCCTAATGCACGTTCACGCAGATGAGCAGGGACCCTGGGCATCTTTCTTTGGGTGTTTTTCACAGTCGGTAGACAAGTCTCTTTAGTGTCCTGCGTTTTTAGAACTGTGACCTTAAATGCCTACTTTTTGTAAGCTGTTAAGGTCTTAACGACCATTCCAGAGGTGCATGTTAATTAATTGATTATGGTTAATTGAACATGCATGGAAAACATTGTTTAAACCCTTTACAATGAAGATCTGTAAAGTTATTTGGATTTTTACAACATTATTGTTGAAATGCAGAGTCCTGAAAAAAGGGACGTTTCTTTTTTTGCTGAGTATATATATATATATATATATATGTATATATATATATATATATATATATATATATATATATATATATATATATATATATATATATATATATATTTTAATGATTTACCCATGCTGACATGCTCATCTGTCAGTGGTATTACACATAACTGAAGGTAACAGGAACCAATAACAGCAGAGGCAGTTAAAAAAAAAAATTGATTGTCAATATGGTGGAAGACATTACAAAGAGATAAATGGTAGCATTAATCTTCATATCGCTTATGACATTTTCAAAGAAATTCTAAAACCTTTTACAAATGAGTAATTCTTGCATTATCTTTTGATCACAAATGCTGGATTAATCACTTCTGCTTTGCAAAAGATTGTCTGCCAAACAAATAGATGAAAATGGCATTAAAAAAAAAAAAAAAAAAAAAATAGGGGAAAGAACTCTCTACAACAGTATTATAAAGTGGCATGTATATTTTCATGCTCTTAGAGACTTACTAATAATAAGATATTTCATACTACTACAGTTTTAAATCATATATGCTTTTTCTATAAAACCAAATTCAGCCATTGGATGTCTTTTCTGTTGTGACCACAATATGTAATGTCCCTTGTAATTTGTCATGTGCTGGAGAACCTCATAAATGCACCCGCTCAAAGTAATTGCATGTTACATTGAATAACTGAAGAGATGGATTGGATGAAGCAAAAACATTTTTTTGGAAAACAACCTGACGATCTGGAACTAGGATCTCTGGATCTCATCTTGCTTGGAATTCTTAGGGCAATGTCAGTATCTCTGAGGACTAAAAATCTCACATGAAGCCTCTCTCTCCCACACATACAGTATCAGTCTACAGTACACTGCCTCTGGGGCTCCAAATCACCCAGAAACCCCATGAACCAAGTCACGGCCCTTGTGGATCAAAAGCAACTCACATGATCACATTCGCCTCCAAATGCAGACACTACCGAATACATTTCCCTTCCCGCCCCGCACCCCTCTGACTTCTTCACTTCACTGTATTTATCCTCCCTCTCTTTCTCATTTTGCATGTACAGGAGGAGAGAGGCAGAAAGAAAAGAATGACAGCATATTTGACTTCAAGGAGAGGAGAAAGATTGACAAGCATAAAGAAGCCAAGCTTTTACACACCCGCAACACGTACACGCTCAAGGAAGTTATTCAAACGTATTCCAAATAAATGAAAGCCATTACATTTAAAAATAGTCCTCATATCTGTACTTCTAGAGAGGAGGGTCAAGTGTGTGTGCGTGTGAATAATTTGAAGTATAATTTTGAGCCAATGCCAAAAGGGGATGGTTTTAGATCTGAATAACTGATGGAGTACACCAACAGACTACACAATGACTTTATATGTGTGACTTAACTCTCTGTTCATTCAAGAGTGCAATTTTCTTGCCTGTGTTGATGTACGGTATTTCTTGTTGCTATATCTTTGATCAAATAAATTGCCTTGCAGTCAAAGTGCAGCAGGGAAACTAAATGCAACAAATCGTAAAAAATTCATCTTTCATTGGAGAATTAAAAGAACACTCCACTTTTTTTGAAAATAGGCTCATTTTCCACCTCCCCTAGAGTTAAACAGTTGAGTTTTACCGTTTTCAAATCCATTCAGCCAATCTCCGGGTCTGGCGGTACTACTTTTAGCATAGCTTAGCATAGTTCATTGAATCTGATTAGACCATTAGCATCTCGCTCAAAAATGACCAAAGAGTTTCGATATTTTTCCTATTCAAAACTTGACTCTTCTGTAGTTACATCGTGTACTAAGACCGACGGAAAATGAAAAGTTGCGATTTTCTAGGCTGATATGGCCAGGAACTATACTCTCATTCTGGCGTAATAATCAAGGAACTTTGCTGCCGTACCATGGGTGCAGCAGGCGCAATGATATTACGCACCGTCTGTGACCCCCTGTTTGCACAGGGAGCGTGCCTTGCAACCATGGAGACATTTGTGAGAGGCGCTGTGTAATATCATTGCGCTTGATTATTACGCCAGAATGAGAGTATAGTTCCTAGCCATATCGGCCTAGAAAATCACAACTTTTCATTTTCCGTCGGTCTTAGTACACGATTTAACTACAAAAGAGTCAAGTTTTAAATAGGAAAAATATCGAAACTCTTTGGTCATTTTTTTGAGCAAGATGCTATTGGTCTCATCAGATTCAATGAACTATGCTAAGCTATGCTAAAAGTGGTACCGCCAGACCTGGAGATCGGCTGAATGGATTCGAAAATGGTAAAACTCAATTGTAGGGGAGTTGGAAAATGAGCCTATTTTCAAAAAAAGTGGAGTGTTCCTTTAAACAACATTTTATTAAACTTTGATAATTGCCTTAATCTTTTAAACAACTGAGAAGATTGTGATCGAACTACATTTTATAAAAATCACTTGACAAGTTTATAATATATATTACATTAGCATATGAGAGTCAAATTGGACAACAGAGACTCATCTCAAGATCAATCATTTAATGGTTCATCTATAACCAAAATTATAAAAGAAAAGAACAGTCAAGAATAGAAAATTAATAAAAAATATTAAAATCAGAAATTTCAGAATCAGAATGTGTATAGTTTGTGCATTAAAATGTCCATCAAAACCAACACATGTTGAACAATGTGCACTAATCTGGTGATATTTTTCAGTTGGATTGGCATTTATTCTCTTTAGCATGCAGTGTGAAGTATTTCACTCAGTTCCCTGATCATTCCGATTCAATTTCAGTGAGTGAAGAATTAAATTATACTCACATGCATGTATTATGCACATTATCATCTCTAACAGACAGCATATTGAAGCCACTCATTTACTCCCTCTTCTGGGAAAGCAATGACGCATTCAAAACAACCGGTAGTGTGGGTTTTCCAGGAAATACGTTTACTCCCTGGACCTCTGCTTCTTGTAAATACTGTGCACATTATTTTTTGACAGACAGTGATGTTTAAATTTGAAAACAGAGGGATCGTAAGATAATAATTATTTATTTCTTAGCCGGCAAGTTTTCAGTGAAATGATTGATGACCATGAGTGTGTTATGTCAATGTTTTTAGTAAATATTCCAACTGATAGCCATCTTGAGTTTTTGACGGATGTGATAATGTGCGTAAGGGGTGAACTATGTTTGATTTTTGAGTAATTATAAAACGTGCTGGAGACTTTCAAAATGCTTTTGTGTAATTCATTATAATCATTGTACAGAATGAAGTTTATTTCAGTGTTACTCAGAGACTGAAATGTGTGGTTTGTGAAAAACTGTTACATTCAGCTGTCACAAATTCATTGACTTGAAAATCAAGTT
This sequence comes from Ancherythroculter nigrocauda, assembly GCA_036281575.1. Classification (NCBI taxonomy): domain Eukaryota; kingdom Metazoa; phylum Chordata; class Actinopteri; order Cypriniformes; family Xenocyprididae; genus Ancherythroculter; species Ancherythroculter nigrocauda. The sequence goes on from VTFQ01000703.1 coordinate 13,017, forward strand.
ATATATATATATATATATATATATATATATATATATATATATTTTTTTTTTTTTACCAGGAAATGAGTGGTTTTCATTGTCTCTTATGACAAAAATATTTTATTTAAACCCATGAAAATGCAGATCCTGTTGTAAATAATAGTGAAAATCCCTTTTTAAAACTGTTATTCCGTTATTACCACTTAGCAGATTTATATATATATATACTTACCAGAAGTAATTATCACTTTTATTCAGCAAGGATGCATTAACTTAATTAAAAGTGACAGTAAAGTTTATATATATTATATATATAAACTTTACTGTCATATATATATATATATATATATATATATATATATATATATAGCATGTTTTATAATTACTCAAAAATCAAACACAGTTCACACCTTACGCACATTATCACATCCGTCAAAAACTCAAGATGGCGATCAGTTGGAATATTTGAACTAAAAACATCGACATAACACACTCATGGTGATCAATAATTTCACTGAAAACTTGCCAGCTAAGAAATAAATAATTATTATCTTACGATCCCTCTGTTTTCAAATTTAAACATCAATGTCTGTCAAAAAAAAAAAAAAAAAAAAAAATTATGTATATGTATATATATACATATATAGCTGTAATTCCTTCTGGTTCATTTATCACATTGCATTGTCAGATACAGTACCACCACAGGCTGTCTAGGTATCCCATGAATATAGAACATTTGCATACTATGCACATTAAATAGAAACTGAATTGACAGAGAGACAGAGAGGAAATGAGGCAGTGCATAAGTTATCAGGCCTCACCTCATTAACTGATACATAGTAACGAGGCTGCTGGAAACGTGGCGTGTTGTCATTTCTGTCCCTCACAACTATCCGTACTTCATGCAGAATAACCGTTCCCACCAGTTCATTGGTGCACTGAATCTGAACCACGATGGTGGTGATGTAACTGGGCGGCTGGAAGAAAGAACATAAAGGGGTTTATAAAATATAGAGAAAACAACTATTGTAATTGGATGCATTAGCAAATCATGAAACAAGGCCCCTGTGAATGAGATTTGAGAGCTGAAAACATACATACGCATATGGTAATAAATGGCAACACTACCCATTTGTGATATTTTCAAAAGCTATGACCAGTCATCAATAACATTTGGGTACCTGCCATTAGTAAAGTACTGTACGTAAACAATATAGCCAATCAGCAATCTCCAGCAATAAGGTGCCTGTATGTGTGAATACACAAGATTACATAACTGAATGTAACAATGCAAACAGGATTAATGTCAAGCCTCCTCATTTTCTTTTGTATAAATAAGGTGTTTGGCTGCAAGTACTCAGAATAAAACAAGCAGTGGAGCTGTTGAGTGAAGTGGCTGAATCCCACAAAGCCTCCTGAAGAGGACGAGGAGGAGGAAGAGGAGGGAATATCCTGTAATCATCATCCAATAGTGGCATAAGAGGCCTGTCACCACCGCAATGCTTTTCAGACGAGCACACAGACACATGTGTGGTGCTTTATAGAAGATTGGTGTAAGACAGACAGACAGTATAAGAGGGAGGAGATGAAGCACTTGAAGAAAAAGGAATGGGAGGAATTGCAATGATCATATAGTGGCTGTAGGAGGAAAATCTTCTGCTTTTTCAGTCTTTTTGATGGAAGCATTGGCTGTTCTTGTACTCTAGAACAGTAGACTCTGACAGCACAGTCGAAAAAGCAAAAAACCTTATAAAAATATAAAGTTATATCTCAATAAAGATAAAGCCACAGACAAAACTCAGACAAAAAAAAAAAAAAAAAGAACTTTCACTGTTGTTAGTTTCACTGAAACCATCCTTGTTCATGTTACTTAAAAACTCATGAACTTAATTTAATGTAGTTGTTTCTACTAAAAATGAGTATTGTCAGCTTTACTTAATACGTGTTTGTTCAGTCAACTTAACATTGCTGAGCGAAACGCACAAATTAATGTTGACATAACTAACTGGGCAGTTGATCCATAGTTCCCAGCATGCTTTGCAAGGGACTGCATTAGGAGAGTAAATTTAGGAATTAAAGTGACATTTACAGGAGTTTATGTATTTTTTTATTTTTATTTATTTATTTATTTATTTTTTGGTGGTTACTATTATGCAGAAGAGTGGCGCCTGTGTTTAGACTTTGTGCACTCATATATGAATGTTTAGGATGGAATACCTGCTCTCAATTCAATTGAGTTTGTTCAATTATTTTTTGAGTGCATTTTGTAGAGCAAATAGTTAATTTAATAAGGTAAATTAAGTCAATAAATGTCTTCACCTTATGTAATAAACTTTTATTATTATTTTGTAATTACTCAAATTTTGTCAGCTTTACTTGAATTTGTTTTGTTCATACAGCTTAATTGTTATGTGTACAAATTACTCAATATAGTTGCGTGGAGACACTGCTTTTTTAAGTAAATCCAACAATTCATTTTGTTGAGCAAATCACATTCTGTCAATCTGCAATTACTGTATTGTGCTATCAAAATCAACACTTTAAGGTATGTGATTATTATTATTTTTTTTTTCAGTTTAATTCTTTAAATATTTAATGTAATTAATGCAGTAACGCTTTTCTTCATTCTTTAGCTAGTGTTACATTATGATCATGCTATCATTTATTCAAGTGGTATTAAACCACTCAAAAGCGATAAGACAAAAAAGAACTTAAATCGGCCGCATTCAGTTCTCTTTCGCGCTTGAACAGACAAAAACACACAAAATTATGCCAAAAAGCCCGCTTTATCGAGTATAATCATAAGCACAGTCGTAAATGAGTTAAATAAAGTCTTAATTGACCGTAAAGAGTTGTAAGGACATTGGATATGTGTCAGATTCACGTCATGTCTTAAAGTGACAGCAGCCTAATAAACCTGCTGCTGCTGTGTCATTAATGTTAATCAAAGAACAAAAGACAAACAAAATATCACTCAGTGCTCTTGATTGAATTATTTTTGTTGCTTTAGTAAGGATTAATCTATATTTAATTTATAATTTCTGCTGTGAAGACTGTGAAGTCTTTGACAACTTTCAGTTTCTAGATATTTCCTAACTGTTAGATCAAATATTTATATACTAAATATACTATATTAATGTTGTTTCTACATTAATTTGGAGATTAAACATGAAATTATTACACTATAAAAATATATTAAAAACTGTATTGTTAGGTGCAATTAATCAAGATTAATTACAGAAAAAAAGTGTGATTAAGTATTGTTTAATTGATTGACAGCACTACTGTGAATACACAAAGTGCAGTCAAACATTATAACAACAACCTTAATAATTACCATCATCATCCTCATCCTCATTCTCAACTAAAAGATGTTTAATATATAAAAGAAAAATGTTTAAATATATTTTAAATACTTTTACTTTAAAAGCACACTTGCATTAAGATTTTGGTAATGATAAATTATTTTAATTTTTATTATGGTAAATTATTTTTAAGCTTAAACCTCACAAAATGTTATGTTTATACTAAAAAATAAATATTATTATTATTAAAAATAATAAAAAATAATCTAAAACATAATATTAAAAAGAAAAATGTCTAAATATATTTTAAATACAACAAATGTACTTGAGAAGCAAACTTTTTTGACACAAAAGGTAAATTATTTTTAAGCATAAACCTCAAAACATTTTGTTATATATATACAGTCAAACCAAAAATTATTCAGACATTTTTGATATTTTTGATATGTTTTTACTAGTGGGTGCAGGACACTATAGTTCATTAATGTAAGTGAGGATAGCAAAATAAAGTAAACTGTGACATATTATACCCAAAAATTCTTCATACAGTGGACTACCAGTAAAATTGATAAAAATTTGGAACCAAAAATTATTCAGACAATTTGACCTGACCATGTTTTGCTTAAGTGTTACCTGACATAATTAAGATTTTTTTTTTTTCTGAAACAGTTTAACTCTGAGATCTTGTCATATTTTATTTTTTTTAAACTATAGTGAATAAACTGTATTAATGAATTAAATAATAATAAATTATCTTTATTTAAGATACAATCTCTGAAAATTCTTAATATCTCATGAAATTTTGAATAAGTATTTTTATCTTGATTTAAGGATGTTAAAATACTTAACTAGAAAGACTAAAATACTGAGTAAGGAAATGTTGCAGTGCTGTGTGGCTGTCATGATCTTATTACTGTGACGTGTCGGTGTGCTGCAAATCTGGACGGGATTTATTGTAGCGCTTGTTTGTCTTAGAGACTTCAGGCAGACTTCCATATTATAAATGTGTGTGTGTGTGTGTGTGTGTCAGCCAAAGGACAACAGCAGCAATATGTTATTTTTGACAGAATGTGCGTGTTTGTTTACTCACGTCACGGTCCAGCACTCGTCCGGTGCTGTTGAGATACAGTCTCTGCAGTGCAGGGTCAAGGATAACCCAGTAATCATAGTTGTCCAGCAGCGTCAAGGAGATGGTTCTATCTGGATCCTGCGCACGACCGTTGATCTGCATGTTTTCCACTAGAACGGTACCTGACAGAAAGAGATTGGCAGGAAATGGTTTGGTTTCCAGGTGCATGATGGAATATTGACTGCCTCAAGTAATATCAAAGTACAACTAATAAATGTTTTTTAATAATAACGATTTCCTCATTAATAAATAAAAGTTGTAAATCCCCATTCTGTGCAGATTCATTAGTGTCCTCTTTTGGCTCATAAATATCTGTGTATGAGAGGCTGATTATGTAAGAATGCGAAGGTCATAATTTCAGCATGTGTTAATATATGGTTGGCTGAGTTTTCGCCTCTCCTCCAAGATAATTACACTTCATTTTATGCTTCAATGTGTTGCAAATTATTTCAACTCCTTTTGAATCCCTGCAGAAAAACACAAAATAATCGGTCCTCACAGAGCAAAAACCATTATCCAGCACTATTCAAATAGAGTTCTAAGAGGTCCAGGCTCTACTTTTCCTTCCAAACAAAGGTCCGAACAATCAGAACAACTATGTTTGTAAATTAAATGAATATCCCTGAAATCAGATTCACATGAGAGCCAGTTTGATTTTGAAGGGGACTTAAATACAGCCTAGAAATGCCTATGATTCATTGTAAATGTTTAGGTTGGCAGCCACAACACTTTGCAAAAAGAAAGTAATAAGAAATTCTAAAAGTAGTCGATCTAGTCCCTCCAAGCATGTATCTGTACAGCATAAAAATACAAAACTGATTTCTTCTGTAAAACAAATGCTGCATTAGATTGGAAGGGGAAAAAAAGAGAAGTACAAAAAAAATGCTGCATTAAACCTTAAACCTTTTCATCGTCATGTCATGTCATGTAAATACACCAAACATTAAGTAAACAAAAAATTTAATAGATGAAAATCGCCATTTATGGACTTCCAAGAATATTTATGAGTAGCTATACAAACAGTATGCAGAAGTTATTCTGAAATTAATCAAACTTACCAGGCAGGAATCAAAAGTGCCCCTTATTTTTACGTATCTGCTGCCAGACATATATTGCCATAGCGCATTACTACGGGTTTGCATCTTGTTTTGCACTTGATTCACAACGACTATTCTCTCATTTTTGCTTATTGTTGTAATTATTCTGCTCACTGTAAAAATATATTACAAGAAGTTTATGTTAGAAGTTGCACATTCATAACTGTGACCAAAGTGTCTATTAAAAAAAAAAAAAAGAAAAGCGAACCGCGGACCATGTAACACTGTGTCTACACCAGACGTGAGCAACATGATGCGACAAAAGCAAATAGAACCCATTATAATCAGTGATGTTGTCTACACTGGATGAGATGTGACAAATCCCCAACAGTAAACTGATGCTCCGGGATTTGGATTTGCAAAGGTCGCTTTGTCGCATCCAGTGTGGACAACTTCTAGTTGTTGCAGAGCGACGCAAAGCAACAACAGTCCCATCCGGTGTAGACACTGTGTATGTGTAAGACTCTCTCAGTGACTGCCAGTGTGTCGATTAAATTAAAAATCCACATATTTGTTTTAAAATATTACATAATTGATGTGCGATGCCCGTCATAATACACCAACCAATCGTGATGTGGCACAGCACAACAAGCTCATATTTCATTGGACAATGTGAAGTGGAGTGGTAATTTCCCCATTAAATGCATTTCTGTCATGACAACTCTTGGAGAGTTTGGCATGTTAATGGGTATGACAATGTTGTATGTTTGGTCTTGGCGGAATTGATCTGCTATGCTGCTGCTGCAAAGCAAGTACGGGACTTGCTACTGCTAAAACATACATAACACACTGCTGTGAGCAAATAAGACATGCGTCTGCTGTACAATATAGCGTACACGAATTACCCGTAAAGGATCTATACAGGTGGAGCTGGGGAAGGTGGAGGGTTTCTGAAAGTGCGCTGCACTGCTAAGGCTACCCATGTATTTAAGTTTAAGCACACAAGCTCATTGGCTACTGATACAGCAGGAACCAATCAGCTATGTCCTATAGATAATGATGTGACTACGAGTAGGTTGAGTTAAAGGACCTATTAGACTGCGGCATCTAGAGTTTCATGATAGAACTTCATATATAAATGATTCATTTCTAATAATCATTCTAGGGGACTTTAACAAAGCAAATCTCACCTGTGAACTGCCACAATACAAACAGCATGTTACATGTCCCACCAGAGACAGTATTATACTGGACCACAATTACACCACAATAAAGGATGCATATCACTCTGTTCCACATGCAGCTTTGGGGCTCTTTGAGTGTCTAGTCCATTCCATCCTACAGGCAGAAATTGAAATAAGCTAAACCTGTAATAAGCACTGTAAAAAGATGGTCTAATGAAGCAGATCAGGAACTACTGCTTTGACTGCACTGATTGGAGTGTTTTTGAAGCTGCACAGAAGCTGCACGAGCACACAGATACTGTAACACCCTACATAAGCTTCTATGAGTATATGTGCATCCCTACTAGGACATATTCATTATTCAGTAATGATAAACCATGGTAAACAGCAAAACTCAGACAGCTTTGTCATGCCAAACAAAATGCTTACAGAAGTGGGGACAAAATCCTGCACAACCAGGCACAGTGACAGGGGAGATACTCTGAAAAGCTGAAAAAAAAAAAAAAAAAAAATACAATGCTGAATAAAGTCGTAGTTTTTGTTATTTTTGGACCAAAATGTATTTTCGATGCTTCAAAAACTTCTAACTAACCCACTGATGTCACATGGACTACTTTGATGATGTTTTTATTACCTTTCTGGACATCACTGGTGTCAAAAGTATTCACATTCAATACTCAAGTAGAAGTATAGATACTAGGGTTTAAAAATACTTCTGTAGAAGTTGAAGTATCAACTCAAGCTTTTTAAGTAAAAGTGTAAAAGTACTGGTTTCAAAACTACTTAAAGTATAAAAGTAAAAGTAATATAAGGGGAAAAAATGCCATTAAGGACAAAAGCTTAGGCCGTGTCACAGGGGTCTATTGTGCACTCCACCTCCTCAAAATGTCATCAATAACCTTTATTGGAATGTAAATGTACATCCAAGCTTAACTGCAGGAATCTGTGAGGGCAGCGGACAAGAAAAATGTGGGTAGTTTTGGTGTACCCAGGGCAGGCTTAGTAACAATCAGGGCTTGACATTAACACCTGCCAACCCGCCAAAGTTTTCAGCTGTTTCAGTTCACACCGCACCGACAAACGCCAACAAATTCGTCTGTTGGAGCTTGTTGGATAGGTGTTGGCGTTGGTCGGAGTCTGTTTTTACCAGACTGAACATGTTTAATCAGCGTTTGTTTGGTCGTCTGAGCATCCAACAAACGGCAACAACCTCTCGGTGCGTTCCAAATGGGATATATCGCCCTCCGAAGGGCACTTCGGAGTGAAAACAATCATGGCCGCCATATTGAAGGGTCGTTCCAAACTGAAGTGTTCAAAACTGGCCACTTTAAAGGGCCCTTCGGAATGAAGGATTTCAAAGGGTATAACTGATGGACACTTCGGACCCCCATGATCCTTTGCACAGTGAAGTTGTTTGTCTTCACAGAATGGGTACAGGAGGCTCGGAGTTCGATTTTACCTATAAATATATGTATAGTATTTTTCTATACTACTGTAATATTTATACGAGTTAGATTTAGTACATTATTATGGTAAAAACAACATTGTACTTCAACAAAAATACTTTACAGCTCCCTTCATCAGTCCATTCAAATGTTTCAAATACATAGACACAATATACATTATGGTGCGATAAACCAAAAAATAAAAAATAAACTAACGTTAAACAAAGGGCGCAACTTGCGCAATCTATCCTCCTTGATTGTCTCGTTAAGATGACGCAGAAGTGCGTTCCAAAAAAGGAGTATTTTTGACCTCTACACCCTTCATCCCTTCGAAGCTCTCACTCTGGAGGGTAAACATTTAGGGCATAGGGATGAGCCCCTCCGAATGGAACGCAGGGCCTGACGTAATCTGACCTGGCCACGAACCGTTGCCATGACGATGAGGCAAGTCCCCTGCAAAGACAGCTGTTTGATTGCGCCCGCGCCTCACGCACACACAACAAAGCACTGGAAACGTGACATCGCAGCTTGTTCGTTATAAAAAATAAAATACAGTTAAAAAAAAAAACATATAAAAGGAACAATAGTCCGTAGTGCAATCCGTGCCATTCAGCAAGGGCACTGCTCCACTTCACCGAAAGAGAGAGGTATAACACCATGAGAGCAACGCAGGTTTACCTTCAGTTTCGTTTTGGCTTGTTTAGCTACATGGTTGTATATGACTATGGGTCACATATAAAAAGGGTCGCGCTAAAAAAAAGTTTAAAAACCGGTGTATACGCTAATTTATTCAAACGTCTCTCTACCGAACTACCTAGCTTAATTTGCGGAGGACGAAGAGAAAGCACCCGTTTGATAGCCTAAATGAGCCAGTAGTAGAGAAATAATAACTTTTAAGAAATAATCTTTTTCGAGTAACGACCCCCAGCACTGTCGTCCTTGCTGGAGTGTGATGTGATTTATGATTTGACGTGATTTGTGACGTGCAGGTGCGCTGGATCGCGTACAACCCAATAGGGTGTCAGAATTGTATATGTTTATTCTCATCCAACCACAATCAAATTCACCTTATCCAGATGGCGCGATTTATCTGGATAGTTTTTTTTTTTTCCAAGCCGGAATGAAAACAAGCCGAAATGAAATAGGAGTAACAAGGCTATTTTTAAAATGTAAGGAGTAGAAAGTACAGATAATTGCGTGAAAATGTAAGGAGTAGAAGTAAAAAGTCGTCTGAAAAATAATTACTCCAGTAAAGTATAGATACCCGAAATTTCTACTTAAGTAAGGTAACAAAGTATTTGTACTTCGTTACTTGACACCTCTGCTGGACATGGACAGTCTACCATACAAACACTTTCAATGGAGGGACAGAAAGCTCTCGGACTAAATCTAAAATATCTTAAACTGTGTTCCGAAGATGAACGGAGGTCTTACGGGTTTGGAACGACATGAGGGTGAGTCATTAATGACATAATTTTCATTTTTGGGTGAACCTTTAATTGTGCACAAAAAAAAAAAAAAGAAAAAAGCAGAAGCAGAGCAGGAACTACTGCTTCGACTGCACTGATTGAAGCATTTTTGAAGCTGCACAGAAGCTGCACGAGCTCACAGATACAATAACGCCAAAAAAAAAATAAAAAAAATAAAAAAATACACACACACACACATATATATAAAAACACTTAATTTTAGCATTACTCTCTCTTTCGAGTGTCATGGGCAAAAGAAATCCCAGCCCAGTTTCAGTTAAACTTAAAGGATTAGTCCACTTTTAAATCAACTTTTCCTGATAATTTACCCACCCCCATGTCATCCAAGATGTTCATGTCTTTCTTCAGTCGAAAAGAAATTAAGGTTTTTGATGAAAACATTCCAGGATTATTCTCCTTATAGTGGACTTCAATGGCGTACAAACGGTTGAAGGTCAAAATTACAGTTTCAGTGAATAGGGAAGGCGTAGGACATACAGCGCAAGCGTTTTGAAGAATGCGGAAAGCGGAAGCATGTGCAAGGCGATAATTTGTCTTTATAAAGCATATACAGTTGTATTTTTTTAGAAAATGACCGATCGTTTCGCTAGATAAGACCTTTATTCCTCGTCTGGTATCGTTTAAAGCCCTTTGAAGCTGCACTGAAACTGTAATTTTGACCTTCAACCGTTTGGAGGCCATTTAAGTCCACTATAAGGAGAATAATCCTGGAATGTTTTCATCAAAAACCTTAATTTCTTTTCGACTGACGAAAGAAAGACATGAACATCTTGGATGACATTGGGGTGAGTAAATTATCAGGAAAATTTTATTTGAAAGTGGACTAATCCTTTAAGTTCATCTAAATTAAAAGAAAATAAAACTCAAAACAATGAAACAGTTCAGTTTACTTAAAACATATCAGTTCTGTGAGCTTGAAAGAAAAAGAAAGTGCTAAATAGTCATAAAAGTTCATTTGAATGAACTAATTTGTTTAATTTAAGTTTGTCCTACTCAAACCAATTAATTATTTTGAGCGTTAGGGTTTACAGTGTAGGGCACCCCTACGATCTGTGGAGAATCAACAGCTGGCTCCTGAATGTGTTTTACTGTACATTTGAAAAACCCAGTCTCACACAGAGATGGACACTCGAGAAAGAATTTGTGTTTTATTTGAATGGTTTTATAATATCTGTGTCACATTTATTTCCCTGTGTGTCGTGGTAGATCAGACCTTTGCCATAGAATTCAATTGCACATGTCCGTGTATTGCGCATAAACTCCGAAATGTCAGAAGAATCCCATGAAATATGACAGGCGCCACCGTGCCATATGTTCTCACATTTGGGTTTATTAACGTCAAATCAGCTAGATGCAAAGAAGTTGTGTAAAACGATTAAAGATACGGGAATGACAACATAAATTTCATTAGACATCCCATCCATAAAGGTCACATTAACTCACTATTATACTGTGGTGTAGCTGCATGGCTCCTTTGGATTGCCAGCCTGTTAAAAAAAAGGAACAAAAAATCTAACCTTTAAACCTAGCACTACGTTTTAGTAATCTTTTCATATAGTATATGCAGCTTTTCACTCTCTTAATGTGTCTAAGAGAGAGAGATAGAAAGAGAGGTTAATCCATTTATTATTTAAAGCGCATATTTTAACATATCACAAATGTGTACAGTTTTCTATTGACTTAAAACAGCTGGAAACATAAAGCAGGTTTGATATTTTCTGATAGTGAATGTGGTCAATAACAACGCTGTATAACAAACTGCGGTATAGCAAACTGCTGTGTAACAAATCGTGACTGCCGCCATCTTGTGTCCACTTAGCGACTGTTTTGAAAATGACTATTCATTACCAGGATGATAGATTTGTACATTGTAATGGATTATAACATAAGTAACAAGCTGAATGTACATCCCTTACATCTTAGGACCTTTATTACAAACAAAACAGATGATAGAACAATCATATATTTTGTCTATATAATACTAGGATAAAAATAGGATTTTTTTTTTTGTAAGGCATGAAATGACTTGGAACTCAACTCGGACTCATGACAAAAAACTCCATACTTGACTCAGACTCCAGCTTAAAGACTTCAGACTTGACTCAGACTTCATATGAAAGACTTGTGAACATCTCTGGTCTCACACCGCACAGCCGCTCTGATCTGCACTTCACACATACACCAACAGCTCCTGCGGCCCCCCTCCTGCCATTCAACCTGCGTTTATTGTCTGTGTGGAGGTTGTGAGTCAGGTCTTCAAAAAACAGAAGACTAGGAAAGCTTCAAGCCCAGATGGCATTTCACCTGCCTGTTTAAAAGCCTGAACTGACCAACTGGCCCCAATCTTCAAGAAGATCTTCAACAGATCACTGGAGCATTGTGGAGTTCCCTACTGCTTCAAACGCTCCACTATCATTCTGGTCACTGAACTAAATGACTGCATTCTTTTTGCTCTCATTAAGTAATTTGTGACCCGTCACGGAAACCAGGGACACAAGTCGGCAGCACAACATTCGCGCAAAATGAGAAAGAAGCGTTTTTTTCAAAATTGGTGATTTTCATTTTTTTGCAGAATCTGTTAGTTGAGATCACGATGAAGCCTCTCCGTGTTTGAGATAGCAGTATTGGTATATTTAAAAGCGTATATTTTAAGTTTGAAATCGGCTTGTTTTTCTGAGATTCTATCTCGCAGTAGGGGCGTGTCATTGTCTGTTTGTATTTCCTTACTGGATTCGGATACGCCGGCTTTTGTTTCTTTTGTTATTGCCCCCGCCCTCCAAGGGAAGTGTGGCTACTTAGTATGCAGCGCCGGCTCTGGCTGGATTCTTTAGCTGCGGAAAAAAGTGGCGAATTATTGGACATTTAGAGGCAAACAGACGGTTACATCCACGAAGAAGACCCCGACAAAGAGAAAGTGTGCCCGAACGACTTATTTCATTGGAGGCAACGAGATCTGCAAGAATACTTTTCTGTTTCTTATGGAGTGAGTTTCCATAAACATCAAAGTTTTTCGTTTTGTGTTCATTCTAAGAACACGTACACGTTTTCTCATGTGTCTATTGTTATTAGCTAGCTCAGGACGGTCGTTTTAATTTAATTACTATAACGTGCTTTTAGATGGTAATGTTAGCATCTGCTATTAATTTGAATAACTCTTCAATTGCTTGAAGTGACTGGTGTGAATGACTTAGCCCACGTAAACCTGCCTGTCAGCATTCTTGAATTGAATATGATGCTAATAATTTTAGCCAGTGGTGGAGGAAGTGCAACTTAATATTCTTAACAAGGATTTACTAATGTAATAGTAAATGTATCAGATTAAATTCCTACTTAAGTAAAAGTATAAAGTATCTGTAGCCGTAAAATGTGCGTTATAAGTCAAAAGTAAAAGTATTTATGAAGAGTTTAATGTACAGGATTTTTTAATTCTTTGACTCAAACCAGGTCTAACCACGAACTGAGGTCTAAACCAGGACTAGTGACCAAAATGATCACGGTTGTCACAGAATCCTGTTCAAAAAGTCCTAATCCTACACAATGAAACCAATTCACCAAGTTTTATGTAGAAAACCAGCAAATAACAAATAAAATTAGCATCAGTATGTACTTTTTGTTTACATAAACATTAAAATAATAACATCAAAAATGATGGCCAGATTTTAAAGGAGTGTCTTGCAACATGTTATCTATAATGCACAAGTTCAAATAGAGTTTTGACAAAAAAGGTTTTATAAAAAGATAAAACTCACATATTTCAGCTTTACAGAGGGGAGCTTTACAGGGGGTATGGCTTATCTAAATGAGATGTAAATGAGCCCTATTGTCACTCCCAGCGGGTGAGAATAGGTGAGAACTGCAACTTTAGAGGCCAATTTCTCTCTTTAGAGCTATTTTGAGTGCCTACCTTCAAATGGCCACAACTTCTCCAAATATGATCAGATTTCCATGTGTTACACATCATTGGAAAGCTTTGAGACTACACTTTCAGAATCTCTGAATAACTCAAAATGCCCCAGAACCGACTTGTGTCCCTACTTTCCGTGATTGGTCACATTTAAGAGGTGTTGGCCAACTTGAAGGACATTCCTGGACCCCTGCAGGATCCCCTTTCATTTGCTTACTGATAAATCAGGTCTGTGGATGATGCAGCTAGCTCTCTGTGCGCACCCCAATCTGTCAGTGGATCTCCAGCTTTCTGACAGACAGGCATCAGTTAGTGAGACTTAATCCAGGATTCTTATCAGCAATGGTGCCCCCCCAGGGTTCTGTTCTCTCTCCACTGCTCTTCTCACTGTACACAAATGACTGCACCTCTAAAGACCCCTCTGTCAAGCTGCAGAAGTTTGTGGACGACACCACAGGCATCGGCCTCATCCAGGATGAGACAGAAGGTTACTTACAGACAGAAGGTTAAAGAGCTGCCTGTCTGGTGCAGTCATAACAACCGGGAGCTGAACACTCTCAAAACAGATAATTGTGGACTTCAGGAGAAATCCCACAGCACTCCCCCCCTCACCATCACAAACAGCATCATGGCAAAAGTGGAGTCATTCAGGTTCCTGGGCACTACTATTTCTCAGGACCTGAAATGGGACAATCATAATCACATCAACTGAAAAGGTCCTTTGCCAGCTAAAGAAGTTCAACCTGCCACAGGAGCTGCTGATACAATTCTACTCGGCCGTCATTATGTCTGTCCTGTATTCATCTATAACTGTCTTGTTTTGTTCAGCCACCAAATCAGACTACAACGGACAGTCCGGACTGCTGAGAGGATCATTGGTGCCCCCCTGCCCAACCTCCAAGCACTTTACACCTCCAGAGTGAGAAAAAGGGCTAGGAAAATCACATTTTTGCCCTCTGGCTGGTGCTACAGGGCACTGAGCAACAGAATAGCCAGGCATAAGATTTTTTTTTGGTGATGTTGCAGTTTTCCAAGCACAACACAGTGAGACTAATGAATGTAGGACAGCTTACTCGAATTAAAAAAGTAAAAATTTTATGTGCTTGTGACAAACTTAAAGAACAAAAATTTACAGTGTCCAATAACCTTCAAATGGCATAATTACAAATATATATATATATATATATATATATATATATATATATATATATATATATATATATATATATATATATATATATATATTTATATATATATATATATTAGTAGTCAACATCTGAAGTGGATCAAAAAAGTGAATCAAAGTTCTCCTAAGAACGAAGCTGTCCTAAGAAGAAGGGTTTAGGTCAACTTTGATGAAAGGTTTTGATCCACTTCAAATGTATATATATATATATATATATATATATATATATATATATATATATATATATATATATATATATATATAGTTGTTATATAAAAAGAAATTTACAAACAAATAATACAGAGATAAAAAATTAAGTAAACTTGTTTTTCAGATACAGTAGGTTTATTTACAATGTATACATTTATTTAACATATTTTGTTGTTTTATTAACATTAATGAAAAATAAAGGCTACGGTCTGTTTAAGACCGAATCCATGGATACTGACACATGTCCTGTTTTCACCCAAATGTTTACGTCCACTTAAGCCATAACCAACTGTATTTATGTGAGATACCCCACATGATGGACATTTTGACAACTATGTTTGCATGTGACCATTCAGGTGTGAGGAGAACTGATCGCACGCTGTCTGAGAGAACTGGGATCGCGCACAAGAAAGACAGAGAGCGCGTGCAAGAGAGAGGCTTCTGGTCTGTGTAATTCAGCGCGATTCCGCCTATCCTGCCTTCACTAATAGATAACGATTTGTGATTGAAAGCATGCAGTTCGCAATGTGTGGGTTGTCGTCATTAATTTCTGAAGTATTTCCACACCTCTGAGGCTGACATTGTTTCTGCTGCTGTCTCTGTGCATGGAAAATTCTGTCAGTTACGTCACGTGAGGTATCGGTCTTTGGTATCGGGGGTATTTTTACGAGTACGAGTACAAGTACATGAGCTTGGTATATATATATATATATATATATATATTACTGTATTGTATTATATTTTATTTTATTTTATTTGTCTATTCTCTTTATTATTGGTGTTATATTTAATTTTATTACCTTAATTCCTATGTATGTATGTTCTTGTGTGTGTTTACACACTTGGAAATAAAGTTATTTATGATTCTGAAATATGTGAATTATAGTGATAGATGGCAATTTTTTTTAACATTTTTACAACTTACCAATGGTAATGCTGTTACTTAGAAAATTTAATAAAAAAATAAATTAATAAAAAATAAATGAAGTAATAAAAAAATAAATATAATAATAAATTACTAAATTAAATATTAAATATAATACAATTTAAAAAAAATAAATATAATAAATTACTAAATTTCTACTTTTTTTTATAAAATGTTTTACTAAATTTTAAAGTAAATTTAAAATTATGTAATGCATTTTAATTCAAAGTAAAATTCATTACAAATGTTGTCATACTCTCAAATCATAAGACATAAAAACCATTGTGAATACATCAAAATAATTCAATAAATTCCTAGTACTACTATCTTTTTAAATCAAAGAACAAACTGCATCCAAACAGACCATTATATTGCAATTTTAATTGGTTTATTAAAACAATTTTCAGTCAAGCAGAATTTGACCTTTTGACCTTTCGTGCTGAAAAGAAGACTATTCCTCAGAGCCACAAAATCTCACATTCAGGAAGAGGGCTGAGCCCCCTTAAGACTGATATCCAAGAACCGCCCCCTGGCACAAACAACAGTATTCACCCAGAACTGGTATTTAGCAAGCTGGTCAGATTCTATTCTCAGAGCTCATGTGTGCATTCACAACAAAACAGACCACTTTTCACATCCCATTAAACTCTCACAATGTTCTTGTCTACTTACAGTACCAGCATGTATTTTTCCTAATTGCAGTAAACCTTTGTAGGCCTGTTATTTAATAAGGCTGGTTGTAGGTCTTATTAAATAACCATCTGATCGTGGTTATTTGATCCAACCGTGGTTATTTCAGACAACTACGATTATTGAGCTATTTCAGAAGGTACAAGGAGGAGACATAGACCAAAAGACACAGGGTTCCCCCTTGGTCGAAACTGCTTTCGAATGAAGCTGTTAGTTTAATTGCTTCAAAAACAGTGATGCTTCCACCTCTTTGCTGAGAAATATAATGCAGCCTTTTTTGTGTGCGCGCTGCACAATCTCTGTGTGCGAGTGACTGTTTGTATGTGTGAGCATGTGCTTCAATGAAGGCAGTGCATTAATTTAGAAAGCCCTAAAACATCGTAATTATTTCTTAGACAATTAACCGTCATAATCGTGACACCCTTAAGAATTTATTATTTTGACATGAAATTAAGCACAAAGAAAGAATATTTAATGTGCTTTTTATCCATTAAGTTTCCTAAAGGGAATGACATTAGATTAATTTCACAATTCTTCATTGTCTTGCGAATTGAAAGTATGAGTCTTTCTTTTAATACAGTAACTTTACAGTAATTTTATCCCTTAAAACTCATTTGAACACCAAAATGACATATTTAAACGTTTTTTCTTGTGAAAAAAATTCTTCATGTCTTAAAATAGCTTGAATGTAACTCTACACCTTTGCCTCATTTAATATACGTGGATAAATGAATATGCAAATTAGCCCCGCCTCCACTCGCTCACGCCAGCTCAGAGATCCTCTCGGTGAACTTACTGAGGTAAACGCTGCACAATGGTATCGCTCTTTACAACATCGGATTCATTACGGTAATTAATATGATTAGCCTTTTGCTTTACTGTTATCAAACAGCTAATAATGTGTTGCTAATGTTATACAAACCATGTTACCGTTCGTCAGACAGCAGCCTTCTAACAATCAGTATTCTTATAAACACTTTGAACAACTCAGAACATCAGTGGAAAAAAGCATATAGTTCATCATAACATCATAATATACAACATACGCCCACCATATTTCTAAATCTACACGATTTTTCATATCAACAGAAAAATATACCGGGATAACCTGGCTTCTCTCGAGACTCCCCTGCTAGTTCGCTGTTAATGATATGCTAAAGCCCGCCGGCACATTGACGATGATTGGTTACAAGGTAGTTTGTGATGTCACAGACACCAGCGATTTATTTTTTTCACTGCAGTTTTGATGAATGAAATATACTAAGCAATGGGGTTTACATATGAATTTGCACATGGTTTGTCTTCAAGCATATTAAAAACACCACATAGACAAACTTGATTTTCCACACGGGGTCATTAATTTACATGAATCAAACTGTCACTATTCACCAGAATAGTTTACTAGAACAGTCACAAGAACATAATTTCAGTAGTCAAGCCAAATACCAGTGAGCTTTCACTTTGGGAAACAACCTTTCTTGTTGCAATTGCATTTGGTGATGCTAGTAGAGCAGAAACTATACACTTCAGCTTTAACTCAATTGCAGCCTACAGTCCAGATCCCTGAGAAACTCAGCCATAACAGACATCCAACGCTATCGGACATATGCAGACTCTGAGGCCCTGATGTTTACCTCCAATATTACCTGAAAGGAAATCCGTGACCCGAGCGAAACCACCCGTTAGCACGTGTGCCGAGCAAAAACACATCAGCCGCGAGTGAGGGCAGATGCGAGAATCTCTGGGTAAACAGCATCTCAGTACCTCAAGTGAGGGGTCAGAACACACCTGCTGTCCGTCAAAGTCACTTAAATCCCATCCCACACCAGCTATTATAAGCTATTAGAGTGGTTAGGAATATAGGAATATGGCTCCTGTTGGATTATTTTTAATTCTGGTGGATTTGTCAGGGACAAGAGCACATGGATGAAACTGAACGGATATTAGGAGAAAAATGGCTCCTTTGAATCACATCTACACACTGGAGAAATCAAATGCTATTAAGAGAGATCTCACACCAGGCACGGCAGAGACTCAAGGGAACGGCGTACGTGCAAACATACACCGCACACACCAAATCCAAGGCAGTTTCTCAGAAACCTTTTCACACCCATAACCAGGTGAGAGCTTGTGCTCTGTCGCACATGTGCAGATTTTCCGCATCTATTCCTGAACAACCTGGCGAACAACAACATTAGTGGTGTTTGCTAAGGCAAAATTACTATTATTCAAACTTTATAGCAGGTAACCATTTACGCTACAGACATGAATGATGCCTCAAATCCCGTGGGCTGCCGAGGAGAGCTGTGCTATTACTTTTCTAAGTGATTGGATTTACAATTTTGCCTGGTGGCTGATAAAACGGGTGGAAAAATACCATACACTTACATTGTATACTGAAAGAGAGGCTCAAGCTATATTTAAAGACCAGAATATCATAGAGATTTAGGAGTAGGCTCTTAAAACTTGGTTTGCTCAGTTTAATATGGTTTAATATGGTATTGTTCTTTAATGTTTAATACTTTTGAGCCGCTAATCTAATCTGTATGCTAAAAGTCTCGTAAAGAGAAAATTTCCAGCTTTTCAGTGGTATCACACTTGTCTCGGTGAATGTGATTGTCATTAAGTTTTGATCAACATTGACTCGTCAAAGAAACCCATGCAGTTTGTTCCTCTGAGCCAAACAAGAACGATTGCTGATGCTTAGTCCCACCCCCGTGCCCAGATTGGTTGAATTTGTCTACTCAACCAATAAACATATGTTTTGGTCTTCTGAACCACCAATAGTAGTTGAGTAGTAGTACTCAACTAGTAGTTGCATGCGTGCGTGCATGAAAACAAACACAAAATAACACATTTGCATGAGAGCAAACCAAAAACAAGTATAAAACAGCAGTACACATCGGATGAGGCGTTGCAATTTATGTTTTCAAATGAGTCGCTACACAATGTCCCGGTGGAATCGATTCTGACGGAAGATAATTCAGTTTCGTTTATGTAAATACTTCTTATGTAGTTTGTAAAAATCATTTGCACTGTTTTATTTTTATTGCACAAGTCACTTTTACTTCAGTGTTCTGTTTTTATATAACAATGTTTACTTTACTTCCTGAACTATTTTGGACATATCTACATTGTCAGTAAATGAAAAACATCACTTTTCACAGAAAAGCGCCTATAATAATGTTGTAATAAATGGCTGTAACTTGCTTAGGGATTATTACATGCAGATATTACATGCAGACCCTATCTGGAAGTTTAAAACATCCAAGTGCAACTTTCTAAAGGAAAAACTCTAAACTTCAGGAGGTTTGCATTTTTCTTAATTCTGGAAAATTCATCCATTCTCAGACAAAATAAATGTAAAATTGGGACTTTAAATGACTGAGATTAAAACTTCAAGTTCTCCTGTTTAAAATGATATATGGCACTTAATGCTGACTGCTAAAATGGGTTTGAAAAATAAAGAAAAGTACAGGCAAAAGACAGGTTCTACTGTAGGTCTTTAAGGGTTAAATAAATAAAGCCTTTGTGATTTGATAATCTCACTAAACCATATTGCAATTTTGGTTTTATTTCGATTAATCGTGCAGCTCTAATGGCTAAGACAAAAAAAAAAAAAAAAAAACAACAAAAAAACAGGGTGGTCTAAGATGATTTTTCAGCATGAATGAGACTCAGCAATCCAAGTAACTGCAGAGCAATACACTACACACTACTCAGAACACCTTACCAACCGCATAGAAATGACCTGGCAACCACCCTTGCCTCATGGCGGCTAGTTTCACAGGGGCAAGCACAACTCGCCCTTTCGTTAGAAATTATTATTCTCTGCCAACTCATTTGATGTGCCTTGTGCCAGCCAAAGAAGTTTGTGCCAATCAGTTTTAAAACGAAAAAATCCAAAACAGGACACTGTTGTTGATGGAAAACTGGTCCAATTTAAACTGAACGAAGAGGATGCTTATTTGAATGCAGAAATGAGCTGTCATCCTCCTGTTGTGTGTGTATGTGCGCGCATGTGATTGTATTGTGTTCAGACGCCTCATGAGGCTGAGCTCTATTAAAGGAGGCCTGAAGCTTGTGTGTGTGAACTGCAGGAAGGATATGCAATCCACCAGAATCGATTAGGAGAGAAATCGAATTTGATGTGAAAATCCTAGAACATCACGTTACCCTATTGATAAAAATCTTTGTTCGTCATCTGCCTCTGCAGAAGAGTCCAACTGTCACAAAATCATTACAGCATGGGGTTGTGTAACTGGCTATTGCATTCAATCTTTCAGGACAACTGCAAGCAATCAGATACCCTTCCATCATAGAGCACAAAAATTAGATTATATTCAAATGACACTGCAAGACTTCCCAAAGAATAGAAAAATAATCAGACGGTTTGTCTTGTTTTTTTCTCTAGACAGCAATGAGATTAAATGGCGACTTCACAGAAACTTCTACTTAATCCTCATCATCATATTGTCACCCCATTGTGTCATTCTAAACTAAAAACCCTTTCTTCTGTGAAACACAAAAATGAGTATGTTAGATGTAAGATGTTAGAAAGAATTAAGCAGCAATTTATACTATTCAGCTCCAGAAAAGGCAAAAAATCATATCAATATCATAATAGTTTGGGAATATCATACAAGTTTTTCATAAACTCAACTATTTGCCAAACTACCGAAGTCAGATCTCAATATGAACCCACATACTTTCGTAAACAGAAATATTTCTATTTGATACTTCAATAAAACATAAATGCACACCTGAGCGCTAAAAGTAGTCATAAAAGTGGTCATGTGAATGTATTTATGGTAATTAACATTTATGTGAAGAAAAAACTTAGTATTTAAAGTTTATAAAATTATCAATTATTTTGACTTTAAATGTATATAAATCATGTTAGTCTTGTTTTAAATGTATAAATATATGAAATGAATAATAATAATAATTGTAATAACAATAATTTAATATTAAAGTTAATCAGAGCACAAGACATTAAAGCCTGCACTTAAAAGGCAGAGATCTCAATATGAACTTAAATATTTATCATAGAATTCTTCCAAAACCAATTATCTGAGCTATGCTATTCACATTCATTTTATAGCTGTATACTTTTAGTGAATACGTATATTTTCATTTTGCATAAGGAATTTTAAAAGAAACATCTGAGACAAAGATAATACTTCAATACAACATAACTTGGA
This sequence comes from Ancherythroculter nigrocauda, assembly GCA_036281575.1. Classification (NCBI taxonomy): domain Eukaryota; kingdom Metazoa; phylum Chordata; class Actinopteri; order Cypriniformes; family Xenocyprididae; genus Ancherythroculter; species Ancherythroculter nigrocauda. Next base: position 34,705 of record VTFQ01000703.1, read on the forward strand.
GCATTATTAAGCTATAAAAGGGCAACCTCTCAGCAATAAAATGTTCACACACACACAAACACTTGTCAGGGTTCCCACTCTTTTTCAGCAATCATTTTCCAGGACATTTTAAATTTTACTATGGCAGGAATAAAAGACAAGGATCACACCCTAAAGTGATATATTGCTCTCCAAGTCTTTAAAAGGCGTACAGTTTATTGCCATGACTTAACTATAAAATCAGTTTTTAATATGAGCTCTTAATCATACATTATGACAATGGAAGCTTGTTTCCACCACAGAATAATAAAAAATAAAAAAAAAGTCACAATTTGCTTTTTTGTATCTCACTATTCTGACTTTTTTTCTTGCAATTGTGAGTTTATATTACAGTTATGTGATTTATAATTCTGACTTTATAACACAATTGCGAGTTTATATCATGCAATTCTGACTTTATATGAAGCAATTGCGAGTTTATATCACATTTTATTCAGCAGCAGACACTTCCATCATACATTATGACAAATTGTTCTCGTTACCAGTGTCCATATCATAGCAAAAAAATTGGAAATATTTTAATGTCTTGTTTTACTATTTGAAAATAAAAATATTAGTCAAAGACAAAGTTGATGAACAACAAAGAAACCCATATCACGTAATAGAATATGTGGCAGGTCTATTAGTTATTTCTGTCCAGTCCAATGCTGGTTATCATCATGTCAATCAATATAATTTTGGATTCAATCCCAGATTTAAATAAGTTAGTCATTCCCAAAACTTTGCAGTGTGTATACTTAGCAGCATGAAAAACTTTCCAATTGCGAATGGGTTATATTCAGATTTTCCTTTTTTAATCACTGCAGCTGTCAATCACTTCAGTACAAACTCACAAAGTTCTGCACTGTCGTGAAAACTCCTGTTATAATCAATGAAGTTGGCTACACTGCACAATGAACCCCTTATTGACCTTATATTGCATCAAAATTATTAGTTAGCAAGTTACTGAATTAGGTAGCTGCTTACTAATTAACATTTTCTGCATACATTTGAGCAGTTTATAGCATTAGCTAACTGCTGCAAGTGGCAACACAATACACTTTTTGTTCTCGACTAAAGAAAAACCTAAGAACTTTTTAAAAAATAATTTTCAAGGACAACAACAAGATTTTCCAGGACATTTTTCATTTTCTCTAATTTTCCATGTGTTTTCCAGGACTGGGAAGATTATCATCAATTTTCCAGGTTTTCAATGTTTTCCAGGATGAGTGGGAACCCTGACTTGTATATGTGGTTTACGGGGACTCTCCATAGACGTAATGGTTTTCATACTGTACAAACTGTATATTCTATCCCCCTACACTACCCCTACCCATCACAGAAAGCTGTCTGCCTTTTCTGAATTTCAAAAAAACACAGTTTATTATGCTTTTTTAAGCCATTTGGTTTACGAGGACACAGGAAGTGTCCTCATAAACCATGTTTACGTGTAATACCCATGTCATTATACACATTTGTGTCCTCATAAACCATATACAAGAACATACACACACACACTGTACAAACTATATATTCTATCCCTTAACCCTAAACCTACCCATCACAGTAAACTTTCTGAACTTTTACATTTTCAAAAAACATCACTTAGTATGATTAAAAAGGCTGTTTTTCTCAAGGTAACCAAAAAAAAAAATGTCCCCACAAGGACAATAATTTCGGATACTGCCATCTTTGTAATTATATAATAACATAACGTAGGGTTTACCTGAACCACACACAGTCTGTGGTAGGCAGTCTAACCCCTAACCCTTAAATCCAGCATTCCAAAAGACCTCTAAAATCTTCTGCAAGTAGATACATGGCTGCAGACTTTGGGTTTTAAGACTTTTCCTTCTTTCTCTTACACACACAATGATATGTGACTTCCTCCGTAAAGTCCTAGAGTTAAATACATCAGGAGAGGGTAATCTTATTTTGAAGTGTAAAGCTCCTTTGGGAGTCGTATGGTGCCATCTCCTCAGACCCCTAGAGGACCTGGAGCTCATTTAAGAGTGATGGTCCCTTACTGCCTGTGTGCAGGAGACTGCATGGGGAAAGTGTAAAATCATTACTGAAGTATACCACAGATTTAACATTTCTGCCAATATATGAAACTAATAAACCGGAAAAAAATGAAGATGCAAATGGAAAGAACCCACATGAAAGAAAAAAATATAAATGGGATCTATTTAATATTGTGATTGTGTCTCTTAGATTGCAAAGAGATTACATGAAATGCTAGCCAATATTTAAAATAAATACATGTTCACATTTTCTCTTGCTGATTTTTTATTATCAAAGTTCAGAATAATCAACCCAATCAGCACAAGGGGAGGCCTATATATAGCCGACTTTCCTCTGTCCCACAACAGTTTCCCAGCATCCCTCCAACATCTCACTCTTGATTATTCCTATCCCAGGAACAAGGGGAGTACTCTGGGTTTGGGCCAAACTGATTATATGTAAGTGCAAACTCGTGAATATATACACAGATGAGCCAAAACACTATGACCACCTGCCCAATATGCTGTTTGTCCTCCACATGCTGCCAAAACAGCGCCAACCCGCAGAGGAATGGACTCTACAAGACCCCTGAAGTTGTCCTGTGGTCTCTGGCACCAAGAAGTTAGCAGCAGATCCTTCAGGTGGCAAGGGGGAGCTGCCATGGATCAAACTTTTTGGTACAGCACATCCCACAGATGCTCGATTGGATTGAGATCTGGGGAATTTGGAAGCCCTGGCAAAACCTTGAACTCTTCATCATGTTCCTTAAAGGTGCCATCGAACGTTTTTTTTTTTGCAAGATGTAATATAAGTCTAAGGTGTCCCCTGAATGTGTCTGTGAAGCTTCAGCTCAAAATACCCCATAGATTTTTTTTTTAACTGCCTATTTTGGGGCATCAGTAATTATGCACCGATGCATGCTGCTGGCCCTTTAATTGCTCGTGCTAGAAAGCATTTAGATTTAGAAAGACAATTTACAAATATCACTAAAAATATCATGTTATCATGGATCATGACAGTTATTATCGCTCCATCTGCCATTTTTCGCTATTGTTCTTGCTTGCTTACCTAGTCTGATGATTCAGTTGTGCAGATCCAGACGTTAATACTGGCTGCCCTTGTGTAATGCCTTTCATAATGTTGGGAACATGGGCTGGCATATGCAAATATTGGGGGCGTACATATTAATGATCCCGGCTGTTACGTAACAGTCGGTGTTATGTTGAGATTCGCCTGTTCTTTTGAGGTCTTTTAAACAAATGAGATTTATATAAGAAGGAGGAAACAATGATGTTTGAGACTCACTGTATGCCATTTCCATGTACTGAACTCTTGTTATTCAACTATGCCGAGGTAAATTCAATTTTCAATTCGATGGCACCTTTAAACTTGAGTTCTGCACAGGACTGTTTTTTTCGTCCTGTTCCCACTTAAAATTCACTCTGTGTTCACCCTGCTTATAATGATTTTCTTCCCAACCCAACAGATTCTGCTAAATTTAGATCTTGTTTCCAGAATCTCACATTTAATGACAATCCAAACTGCTTCATTTTCTTTATGAAAATTAGAATTTATCAGTTTATTTCTTATGATTTCAAGGTATGCTTTCATGAGACACATTCAATTAGTATTGTACCTTTAAAGGGATATTTCACCCAAAAATGAAAATTATCTCATGATTTACTCACCCTCAAGCCGTCCTAGGTGTATCTACTGTAACTAACTTTTTTTTCAGACAAACACAATCTGATATATATTTAAAAATATCCTTGAGCTTCCAAGCTTTATAATGGTAGTGAAGGGGAAGTCAGATTTTAAAGCCCCCAAAAATTCATCCATCCATTATAAAAAAATAATCCATACAGCTGCAGGGGGTTAATAAATGCCTTTTGAAGGAAAGCGATGCATTTTTGTAAGAAAAATTTAAACTTTATAAATTCAAATAACTAGCTTCTGGCGGATAATCGTATGCGTATTGCACAAGTAGACTTGCACCAAATGAGTAACCCATGACGTGATGTATGATGTAGGTGTATGATTAGCGTAAGTTTAGACACCTTTCACGGTTCAAACAAATAGGGCTGGCCAACAAACTCCAGCTCCTCTTCTCTTATATCGAAATCCTCCGACATTTCTCTTTTTTTTTTTTTTTTTTTTTTTTTAATTATCATTTTAGACTTCTAATTCGTGACTGGTGTATTGTTTTGCTCTATCCTCTGCGCTTCCACGTTCGTCATTACGTCATTCGTCAGGTCAGAGGTTACTCTTCCACCGCAAATCGATGTGTACAGACGTCTGCCAGTAGCTAGCAAATGAGTATTCATAGAAAGACAGATTAGCAATTACAGAGAAATTCACAGATTCACATGAGCCACCTGAGGGGAAAAGAGAGAGAGAGATATTTTTGAAAAGGTCTTTGCGCTTTGTTGTGTATCCTCTGTCATGTGACATTAGAAAACCTGAACCCCACTGTCACACTGACCTATTAATAAGAGAGACTGATTACTGTCATTACCATAACACAGTGTGTGTGTGAATAATCAGACCGCAGGAACAGACCTTTCCCTTGAAGCTTAAGAGTTTCCACCTCAGAACTGCAACCATCAACATCTTGAACTCGAGATGATAAGATCTCACCTTCAGAATTATGCAAAAGAGCGATTTGTGGAAAAGATGTTAATGGATGTTTTCACAAGGATAAAATGCCGCCAAGCTGCCGTGAACAGCTGTGTAGACTCATGTGCCAGCCTCCGTGTGGCTTTCACATCATGATTTGGTTAAAGTCATCCTGCTTCCAATTATCAGCTAAATGTCAGAGTCACACCATCCATCCATTGAGAAGAAGACAAAAAGCACAAAAGCAGAACAGACTGGGTTTGATGGACCTGCAGTATGTGAGTATCTAAGTGACAGACAACAAGTGAAAGAAAATCAGCAAAATGTGACGCCTTCTGAAGCCGAGACAGACTGTATTTTGATTGTAAAATATGTGGAAGTGAATGTGTTTTGTTGCGCGATGAGTTTGTACCGCAATTCAGAGCTGTCGGGTTTACGAAATATTCCCCGAAATAGGCTACATAAAAGTAAGTGGCTGGTAAACTGGGAGAAGAATAGAGTAAACTTTATTGTTTCATACACAATGTGTATTTGTATACACAATGTGTAGTTGTAATATATGACAAGCGCTGAGCGCGTCTGTCTCTGGCTCAGCGCCAAAGCACATTTGAATTTAGCAGTGGCGCACTGAACGTTCTAATCACACAGGTGTGATCGTATGCATTAAAGGGTAAAAATTGACCCTTTTCGAGGGTGGAGAGGGGACAAATTGAAACTGAAGGGGCACAAATCAGATCTGAGGGGGCAATGCCCCATTTTGCCCCTCTTTGTGCCAGGCCTGAGTTGGACAAAAGGCAATTTGTCAGCTTCTCACGTGGTGGTCAGGGTCTAAAGTTTTCACGGATGAAATAGTGCACATACACTAAATGGCGCCGTGTTTGATTTAGCACAACTATTCACTGTATCTCTGCCATAGTTTGACAAAACTCCCCACCACAATCATTCCCTTTAAATAGACTCCTAAGCCTTTAATGCCTAATGATTTGCCAGCTGATGTACCTTTGGATAATATAATTAAAAAGCTAACAACCACCAGTGTAATAAAAAATTTATTCTTTGCATGAAGATCTTTGCATTTTATTCTTTGCCATTAGCCTAATTGAACACTGGTTGTATTACATCTTCACAGGAATGGACTGGGACCAAAAATCGGCCCTGGCATTTTGGCCCAGACCGGCCCACCACCACATAAAATCACAAATACCACCCGTCCTTCCATTATATATATATATATATATATATATATATATATATATATATATATATATATATATATATATATATAAATAATCTCATGACTATATAATTATATATTACTAATTATATAATTCCATGATTATATATATATATATATATATATATATATATATATATATATATATATATATAATTTTTTTTTTAAGTTGTTAACAACCAAGTCACCAAAATACGATGAATACACACTGAGCATAACCCAACACACAACAGTAAATCTATTAGCCTTATTACAGTTTACATATTCTTATCACAATTGTTGTTGACTTATATCCAACAAGCTATGGTAAACAAGCTAGGTAGGTAACATTATAATCGCTAAAATAGCGGACTCACGGGAAAAAATCATCAGTTATCTTTTTTTTGTTGTTGTTGTTATGACTATACTCAGCACCGTCAGCATTAAAGACAAAATAATCACTTCATCCGATGTTTTTGAATAAAATAGCCTTGACAGCCGACTTACTGGAACTCATCTGTCTGTAGAACTGTTCACTCCCGCCGGCGCCGCCGGACTTCTACAGAATCTACACACAAACGAGTGTGACGTGCGCGGTGGACCAAACCACTGTGAGGCAAGGGAGGGGTGACTCAAAATGTTTCTAAACTTAAAACGCCCGTTTGCGTTTGTATTGCGTGGTTATTAATTATATTTAAACATTTGTGTCAATTTGACACATTTGGCAGCGTTTTTTTCTCTCACGCAGCTTCTCTGCACCTCCTTTGCGTTTCTTCTCCATGATCACACTGAAACTGCGTGCAGGCAGAAATCATATAGATGGTGCTGTTCAAAGATATGATTGGGCCAGTCCAGTGTCAATCAAGAAAACAACCAATGGGCCGCTGAGCTACATGTTTCATGAGCCGCGTCTGTCAGAAAAAAAAAAAAAAAACTAGCCTATGTGATATTTTTGACTAAAGTGTTTTTGGCCAGCAGCCCAGTGTCAATTGAAAAAGCAATGGGCCGCCGATCTAGGCCTACCACTTTCATGGGCCGAGAGAATTTTTTTTTTTTTTTTTTTTTTTGCAGTCGGCGACCGTCGGCCCCAAAAAGCACGTCGGCCCACCGGGAAAGTGCCCGGTATGCCAGATGGCCAGTCCGCCCGTGCATCTTCAGAATTATATTCGTATAGACTGTCAACAGTGATAAGGTATAGCTAAGAGTGGTTCAGACCAACCTTACGAACGTATGACTTACAGAAGGTATACTTAACTAAGAATGTTTAGTGAAACACGTATTAGCATTAAGGTACAGCTTAAGGTATAATTTAAGAACGGCAGAGCATTAAGAAGGTTTCGGGAAACTGAGCCCAGTATTTTAAAGGTTTTAAAAACATTTTTTTTTTTTTTTTTTTTTGGTTATACAAACATTAAAGGAACATTCCATTTCATCATTTTGCAAACATTATAGGAACTTTACTTTTGAATGCTCCCAAAACAAGTAGATACATTTTAAAACGTTCTAAGAAAATTCAGCTAAAATGTTTCAGAGAAAAAAAAGAAAAAAAATCCATGAATGATTCAAATAAATAATGTTTCTGTGCTAACGTTTTGAGAACATTATTAAATACCATATAACTTTGAGAACACATTCTATTAATGTTACTGGAATAAGGTTTGTTCATAACTTTGAGAGAAAACCTTGCCAGAATGTTAGCCAAAGTTCTGAGAATGTTCCCTGTTGTATGACCTGACTCACAATTGAGTAGCGTTTAATGTGAGCATGTTGCCAGCTGTGTAAAGTGTTTCAGTAAAAGTAATTAGTTACTGTACATAAGTATCTTTTTGGCTACTTTGTAGTTTTTCTAAGTATAAAAAATATTAACAACTTTTACTTTCTACTTGACTACATTTTTGAATAAGTGTATGTACTCTCTACTCCAATACATTTGTGATGAGTAATGCAATTATTTGTTACATTTTGCATGGCACAAGTTTATTTCTGCTACAAAAGACGTGATATCACCATCTACAGGGCCTTGAAGGCACTATATCTTGTGCATTTTAACTTTACTTACCCAAACTGTCAACAACATTTTTAATGACTTATTTTAGTTTATAAAGTCCTACACAATTTGGCTCCCTCTTATTTAATTGATCTTTTGCATTTATATAAACCTCAACGGAACCTAAGGTTATCAAACCAGATGACTCTAGATGTCCCTAGGACTAGATTAAAAATGAGTGGTGACCGGGCATTTTCAGTGGTGGCTCCTAAGCGCTGGAATAGCTTGCCTTTATATCTTAGTCTTTTACCTACTTTGGGTTCTTTAAAAAAAAAAAAACTGAAATTGTATTTATTAGAGTTGGCATTTGGCTCAACACACTAAGTGAACAAAGTGGGTTTCTTTCCCATGATGTTTGTTTTATTTATTTATTTATTTCTCCTTTTTACTAGTTATTATTGTACAGCACATTGGTCAACCTGGTGTTGTTTTAATTGTGCTTTATAAAACGAACAAACAAACAAGGCTACTTTACGCAAATAGGAATGCATAGTTGTGAATCGCAGGTGTTTCATGGTTGCAGCTGAAACCAGTATGTCCAGTGCAAGTAGGCTTTGACTATTTAATTTTACTTTACATTATTTTATTTATCCATTATATTCAAGAGAACATTTTGAAGGATACTGGTTTACTTATGCCCTTTTTGAGCACTTGCGCTTAACTGAGACTTGAGTGTTTGTAAACACAGGCTGTTGTATCGACCTTGATTTTTTTGCAATTTTGAGGTGTTCAGTTTTATTTTGATGTTAGTAAATCATGTGATTGCTCTTCTCACTGTTTCTTGTTTTTCACTGGCATGTCTCTGAGGTGTTGAAGACTAGTGCATCTTTGAGCTCACATTCAGTACGCGCAAAATACTGTTAAAATCAGATACTCTAAGACTTTTACTCAATTCATATTGGAATTATGAAAAGTTATTGCTCAATGTTCTCTAAACATGTTCTTGGTTATATAAACTTTAAAGGAACATTCCATTTCAACATTTTGAAAACATTATAGGAACTTTACTTTTGAATGTTCCCAAAACATTTTTAAACAAGTGGAAACATTTAAAAAAAAAATGTTAGAAGAACACCCAGCTAAAATGTTTTAGAAAAAACGATTAATATAAATAATGTTTCTGTGCTAACATTTTAAGAAGGTTTCAAGTTGACTGCTGAGAAAAGCGCTATATAAATGTATCAAATTATTATCAATTAACAAATTATAATTGCCGACTTGTAACTTGTAATGGAGTCATTTTCTCTGCATGGTATCTGTACTTTTACTCAAATATGGTTTTCAGGCACTCTTTACACCTCTGCATGTTGCTAAGCTAACATGATATTCTAAAGCTGAAAGTATACTTAGTTTTTTTTACTGCCAAATGCACAGCCTTGGAAAGTATATTTTATTTGACCTGTGCACATACCTAGGCGTTCGACGCATGTGCAGTTTTGAGCAATCTCTCACCACGAGTTACAACCCATGTAAATATCTTTGTATTCTTTCATGCTAGAATTGTACAAATGAGGGTATTTTTTAACCTCTTTGCACAATCTCTCGTCCATGAAGGTCTCCATTGTCGCTGTAGCTTGCATGTGTTCTGGCCTGTTCTGTTTATGCAGTTTTTCTTCGACTATCTTGCGAATCGACGCCCCCAGGGCACGGTTGCCACCTTGCGGATAAAGCAATTACTGCAAGAAAAATTAAATGCGCATGTGTGATCTGCGTGTACAAAGTACTCTTCTGAAGATGAAATTTGCATCACCTGCATTGTACGCTGGCCCTCATGTATGCATAACAAGTGAAGTGAACTTTGGCCTTAATAAGTATACAAACATAGTACACACAATATTGGGTTAAATAATACCACAAATAATGCATATTTCATTGGATTGCATTCTCTGTGAAAGAGGGTACCTTAGAATTCAGAGTAACTATGCTGCTTACCTTTTAGAACAGCATTCGTACTGAGAAAGCCATGTTGCCTACATAGGTAGCTTGCAAGATTCTGGAACACAGCCATAGACGTGAATGATTTGTACAAGCCCAATAAGTAGCTACTCAATCAGCAGATGGATGGAGTTATCTCAGCGTGATTGAGTGGAGCTTGTTTTTCATTTGTTTTCGGGAGACGTTTTTAATTTTGGGAGGTTGTGCAGGTCTAATAAGAGGATGATTAGAGAGGACGGGACGAATCAGTCAGACCCGAGACAATTTAATGAAAGTAAAGATCTACAGCACAAGGCAATATCTACCACTCACTGAGGAGGAAACCCGGGGAAAAAACAGTTGCTGTCTTGGATGAAATACAAGTGACTAAATTGTTATCTGCCAGTATTAGAATTACTTAAATATTCAGCATCTGTGTGATTAGACCCATATATATTGAATTCAGATAATATCATATTAATATTAAGGCTTATTATGTGGCTAACTGGAATACATGTCATGATTGACCAATCAGAATCATATCACTGGTCAAATATACACAACTATTCAAAAGTTCAAAAAACGTGAAAAAAAAAAATCAGTTTTATTCAGCAAGGATGCATTAAATTGATCAAAAGTGACAAGTAAAGTGACTTTTACACTCTTACAAAAAGATTTCTATTTCAAATAAATGCTGTTCTTTTCAACTTCCTAAAAAAAAAAAAAAAAAAAAAATATATATATATATATATATATATATATATATATATATATATATATAGTACAGTCCAAAAGTTTGGAACCACTAAGATTTTTAATGTTTTTAAAAGAAGTTTCGTCTGCTCACCAAGGCTACATTTATTTAATTAAAAATACAGTAAAAACAGTAATATTGTGAAATATTATTACAATTTAAAATAACTGTTTTCTATTTGAATATATTTCACAAAGTAATTTATTCCTGTGATGGCAAAGCTGAATTTTCAGCATCATTACTCCAGTCTTCAGTGTCACATGATCCTTCAGAAATCATTCTAATATGCTGATCTGCTGCTCAAGAAACATTTAATGTGTACAATTGTACAAAATATTTGTGTACAATATTTTTTTTCAGGATTATTTGATGAATAGAAAGTTCAAAAGAACAGTGTTTATTTGAAATATAATCTTTTGTAACATTATAAATGTCTTTACTGCCACTTTTGATTGATTTAATGCATCCTTGCTGAATAAAATTCATTTCTTTAATTTCTTTTCAAAAAAATAAAAATAAAAATTCTTACTGACCCCAAACTTTTGAACGGTAGTGTATAATGCTACAGAAGCTTTGTATTTCAGATAAATGCTGTTCTTTTGAACTTTCTATTCATCAAGGAATCCTGGAAAAAAAAAAGTACACAACTGTTTTCAACATTGAAAATAATCATAAATGTTTATTGAGCAGCAAATCAGCATATTAGAATGATTTCTGAAGGATCATGTGACACTGAAGACTGGAGTAATGATGCTGAAAATTCAGCTTTGCATCACAGGAATAAATTACTTTTGTCAGATATATTTAAATAGTACACAGTTATTTTAAATTGTAATAATATTTCACAATATTACTGTTTTTTTACTGTATTTTTAATTAAATAAATGTAGCCTTGGTGAGCAGACGAAACTTCTTTTAAAAACATTAAAAATCTTAGTGGTTCCAAACTTTTGGACTGTACTGTATACATATATATATATATATATATATATATATATATATATATATATATATATATATATATATATTAGGGGTGTGACGAGATCTCGTGTCACGAGATCTCGCGAGACTAAACTGTGACGAGATTTCTCGTCGAGGCGAAAAGTAGTCTCGTGATGTTGCCATGACAGAGTGGTTAGGATGATTAGGAAAGAATATGCCACCGCTACGTTTACATTACGCCTCCACTGTCGTTTTGCTTTGTATTTAAATAAAAAAAACATTTAATTCAGTTGGATAACGGACGCCGCCGCTCCATATTTACAGAGTACGCGCGACCGTTGAAAGTGAAAGTAAACGCGCGCGCGCATTCAAACGCGATCTCAATACCCCGCATTTTGAAAGCGGCTCCCTGATGAATACAAGTATCTCTCAATATGAAAGCTATTTTAGGCTGTGCAGTGTAGTTGTAACCATCTCTCAGCTCTGTATCAAAGAAAAATGTGGTCTTATTTGCACTTTGAATATTGAGAGAGTGTCATTATGGTTGCACTTAATGTAAAGTGTTACCATGAAAACGAATAACAGTTTTCTTTTAATCTTATTAAGCACAAACAATAAGGTTTCATTTGTTAACATTAATTAATGCACTGTGAACTATCATGAACTAACAATGAATGACTATTTTTATCAACTAACATAAACAAAGATTAATAAATACTGTAGCAAATATATTGCTCATTGTTAGTTGATGTTGGTTAATACATTAATGTTAATAAATGAGACCTTAATGTAAAGTGTTAACATTTTTATTTATACTGTTTTTATTTCTATGATCAGTTTGTGGAAAGGAGTTCAGTTAGGAGGTCTAAAGTCGTAGAAGCTCATAAATCATGTACAGTAAGGTCTGAAGAGACTGAAATCATACAGAAGAGAAGTCAGTCAGTTGAGTTAGTAGCAAAACCTTTTACAGTGCTTGAGTATTGTTGTCTTTTACTGCATATGATAATTCATACTCAGAAAGTAGAACTGAAATGACATTCATTACAAGATGATTAGTTAAAAAATTTCAAATACACCTGCAGAATATTTTTTCTAGTCATGATTTCACCATTGAGGATTTCTTAAAAATAGTGTGTAAAAATCTTGTCTCGTCTCGTGAACTCAATCTCGAGTCTCGTCTCGTCTCGTGAGATACCTGTCTCGTCACACCCCTAATATATATATATATATATATATATATATATATATATATCACAGTTTCCACAAAAAGTAGCACAACTGTTTTCAACATTGATAATAATAAGAAATGTTTGAGTATTAGAATGATTTCTGAAGGATCATGTGACACTGAAGACTGCAGTAATTCAGCTTTGTATCACAGGAATAGATTACATTAACAGGAATAGATTACAATAAAATGTTTATATTCAATATGCTTGGCTACTCTAAAAATGGCATCACATTTTATATTGGACATTAAGTGTGAACTAACAACAACAACAACAACAACAATCAGTTATTAATAGATTCATAATACCTGCATCGGCCAAAATTTCTACATATGTTCATACCTAACAAAAACGACAAAGATGGATGCAAATGCAGTGCCACTTATATATTTGGATGTTTTCTGTTTAGAAGTGAGATCTGGTCTTCTTTCTAACATAAAGAGAAGATTTAAAAGTCCAAAACTCCTGAAATAAACTCTTGAGAATAAAGAGGAACGGAAATAACAACAGAGCAGGAGGAGAGAGATGTTCTCCTGCCAGCAGAGAGATATCAATCAGGCCTTCATCCAGGACCTGGCAGGGGCCGCTGAAGACACACAAACGCATATGCGTACACACACACACACACACACACATGCACACATGCACACACACACACACACACACACACACACACACAGGAGGAGAGATTTAGACTGTCTCTTACAAAAAGTGGTTGTAACAGTGTTGTGCTTTGAGCTGACAATCCCACTAGTAACCAAGTATATCAAGTAAATGAGTGCACTTTAGCATTAATAATACAAAGTAAATGGCATACAAATAGACATAAGAGCTGATAATTAGTAATTGATTTGCATTTATATATGTATGCATGTATGTATATGTTACCGTTCAAAAGTGTGGGTTCGCTAAGATTTTTTATGTTTTTGAAAGAAGTTTCTTATGCTCACCATGGCTGCATTTATTTGATTAAAAATACAGTAAAAACAGAAATATTATTAACTTCAATTAAAATAACTGTTTATGTTAATATTTTTTTAATTTATTCCTGTGATGCAAAGCTGAGTTTTCAGCATCATTACTCTTCAGTGTCACATGATCCTTCAGGAATCGTTTTAATATGCTGATTCACTGCTCAAAACATATTTCATATCATTATCAATGTTTAAAAACAGCTGTGCTGCTTAATATTTTTGTGTAAACCGTTTTAACAGTGTAACATTTATTGTTAAATAGACGAACAAATGGTACCCCAAATGGTATTGTTTTTTTTGTTTGTTTTTTTAGAAAGTAATAATTTTTATTCAGCAAGGATGCATTTAATTGATCAAAAGTGAGAGTAAAGACTTCTATTTCAAATAAACATGTTCTTTTAAACTTTCTATCCATTAAAGAATCCTAAACACAAATAATCACAGTTACCACAAAATTAATTATAAATATTTTCAACATTGATAAGATTTCTTTTTCTTGAGCAGCAAATCAGCATATTAGAAAGATTTCTGAAGGATCACGTGACACTAGCCTTTTTCACACAGCAATCCTGTTAAACAACCATATAAGAACGGCTTTTCTGGTAAATACACAAATGTGCCATTTACACAAGAAACACGTTCTGTCTTTTTACTGGTAAGAGACCATTCACACATCAGTACCAAAATACTGGCAAACTCTGTGAAGTCAATCATCAGAAATGACCGGTAATGAGGGAAATGACACTGAGCTGTTTTCCTCACTCACCTTGTTGAGAAGGACTTTAGTTTTATTTTAGTTTCTTTTTCTTTTTTTACTTCTGAGTGACAGGTGTAAGGGGATGATCACACAGAACATGGTTTTGCTCTTAAAAATATGAGACATATAATAGTTGCTATAGTATTGCAGTTACTGTAGTACGCAATAATAACTGCAGAGCCGCAGCGCTGATGAATTGAAAAGAAGGCAGCGTCTCACGCAGCAGTCAGATTTTTGTCTACCGCATGTTTCCAAAAGAGCTTTATGATTGACTTCTCATGTCAGTGTATTCTGACCTTGTACGTGGTCATACCGGGATTTTTCATTCTTTGTACACACAGCATCATACCAGTATTTGATGGTTAAACTTCTGGTAAATTGCCAGAACCGATTTACTGGTATTTTTGAAAAGTATCTTTAATTTACTTGTAATTTACCAGTAAAGGCTGTATGTGTGAAAGGGGCTATTGAAGATTGGAGTAATGGCTGCAGAAAATTCAGCTTTGCCATCAAAGCAATGAATTACAATTTAAAATATATCAAATGGAAAACAGGTTAGATTGTAATAATATTTCACAATATTACAGTTTTTACTGTATTTTGAGCATGAGTCTTCTTCTAAAAAAAATAAATAAAAAAATCTTACTGACCTCAAACTTTTGAACGGTAGTATATATCTATATACCATCATTTGGGCCTTGTGGGAAATTTGCTCACAGTGAAGAGAGGAAGTCTCATGTGAAGTCTCCAGCTCAAACAGGGGTAGCACGGCTGATGTTTTCAATTTTGCTAATTTAACCACTAGTTGCTAGGCAACCATACATCCCTTCCATCCCAAAATTACACAAAATGCAATTAGCCACAGACTCTTCATGCATGCAAAGTTTGGTGAGTGTTCATCATAGGGAACAAACATTATAGCTGTTCAAAATGTGAAAGAATAATAAAAATAACAGAAGAAAAGCATAAAGAATATAGTAGACGCTGGATTCTAAATTGTTCAAATAAATACATTCTTTAAGCATTTTGTTCATATGCATGGCATCAATGATGACATACACATGCAAATATGGACTAGAACTAAACACTGCTGATGCAATGCAAGCAAATAACGAGGATGAGCAATACTTACTATTATCTCACTACTATATTTAGACAGAAAGAGCTTATGTTGAGCTCCAGAACAAACATATTACTCAAACAGAGCATGTCTTAAGAGACTTTAAACACACTGACCCTGCTACGAAATCCCACTACCCAAAACCATCCAAATAGAGTTCACTGTAGTTCAAGATAGCCAAAAAGTAAGTGTCACGGTTGCACACAAGAACAAGATGGTAGATCCAAGTGCAGCATAAGTATTTATTGGGGAGTCCAGAAACGTAAATCCAAGGCAGGCAAGAGGTCAAAATCCAGATAATCAGTCCACAAAACAACAAGCCAGAGATACAAAACAGTGCACGTAACAAATACAACAAACCACAACTGAGGACAGAAACAACTGAGATTAAATAGACAAACACTAATGAACAAACACAAAACAGCTGGGTGCAAAGACAATGAGATAATGAGTCCAGGAGTGAGTATGGGTATTGTAGTCCAAGGGGTGAAAACAAGAGTCCAAGATGGAGTGCCCTCTAGTGGCTGATAGGGCACTCTCACTGGTGATCATGACATTACCCCCCCTCAAAGGAGCGGCTACCAGACGCTCCACCAGACAAAACAAAAACACCAAAACTCAGGAGGGAGGTGGACAGGAGGAGGATCAGGGGGAGGGATGGTGGGCCAGATCCAGGGTGCCCAACTGATAGCCAGGGCGGTGCTGGAGGAACTGACCAGGCTGGTTCCAGTGGTTCTGGAGTCCTGGCTGAGTGCCAGGGTGGCGCTGGAGGAACTGACCAGGCTGGTTCCAGAGGGTCTGGAATCCTGGCTGATTGCCAGGGTGGCGCTGGAGGAACTGACCAGGCTGGTTCCAACGGTTCAGACGGCCTGGGCAGTGGCGGCAGGGCAGAAAGCCTGGGCGGCGGCAGCAGGGCAGAAGGCTTGGATGATGGCGGCAGGACAGAAGATCTGGGCGGTGGCGGCAGGGCAGAAGGCTTGGACGGCGGCAGGGCAGTAGGCTTGGACGGCGGCGACAGGGCTGGCCAAGGGTGCTTCGTGACCATATCAGGGAGAGCGGGCAGCTCGGTGACGGCCTCCGTGGCCGTATCAGGGAGAGCGGACAGCTCGGTGACGGCCTCCGTGGCCGTATCAGGAAGAGCGGACAGCTCGGTGACGGCCTCCGTGGCCGTATCAGGGAGAGCGGAGGACTCAGGGACGGCAGCGGGCTCAGACTGGAACTGCTCTGGGACGGCAGCGTGCTCAGGCTGGGGCTGCTCAGGGACGGCAGCGTGCTCAGGCTGGGGCTGCTCTGGGACGGCAGCGTGCTCAGGCTGGGGCTGCTCTGGGACGGCAGCGTGCTCAGGCTGGGGCTGCTCTGGGACGGCAGCGTGCTCAGGCTGGGGCTGCTCTGGGACGGCAGCGTGCTCAGGCTGGGGCTGCTCTGGGACGGCAGCGTGCTCAGGCTGGGGCTGCTCTGGGACGGCAGCGTGCTCAGGCTGGGGCTGCTCTGGGACGGCAGCGTGCTCAGGCTGGGGCTGCTCTGGGACGGCAGCGTGCTCAGGCTGGGGCTGCTCTGGGACGGCAGCGTGCTCAGGCTGGGGCTGCTCTGGGACGGCAGCGTGCTCAGGCTGGGGCTGCTCTGGGACGGCAGCGTGCTCAGGCTGGGGCTGCTCTGGGACGGCAGCGTGCTCAGGCTGGGGCTGCTCTGGGACGGCAGCGTGCTCAGGCTGGGGCTGCTCTGGGACGGCAGCGTGCTCAGGCTGGGGCTGCTCTGGGACGGCAGCGTGCTCAGGCTGGGGCTGCTCTGGGACGGCAGCGTGCTCAGGCTGGGGCTGCTCTGGGACGGCAGCGTGCTCAGGCTGGGGCTGCTCTGGGACGGCAGCGTGCTCAGGCTGGGGCTGCTCTTGGACGGCAGCGGGCTCAGGCTGATGCTGCTCTTGGACGGCAGCGGGCTCAGGCTGAGGCTGTTCTGAGAGCATCCTCCAGGCACGCAAGACCGCCAAAACATAGAACGTGAGGACAGCCCTCTTGGCCATCACCGGACTGATAGGGAGAGCATGCCGTACTGGAGCGGACTCACTGGCTGGAGCGGACTCTGTAGTAGACCCACTGGCTGGAGCAGACCCACTGGCTGGAGCGGACTCACTGACTGGAGCGGACTCACTGACTGGAGCGGACTCACTGACTGGAGCGGGCTCTGAAGTGGACTCACTAACTGAAGCGGGCTCTGGAGTGGATTCACTGACTGGAGCGGGCTCTGGAGTGGACTCACTGACTGGAGCGGGCTCTGGAGAGGATTCACTGACTGGAGTGGACTCACTAACTGGAACGGGCTCTGGAGTGGACTCACTGACTGGAGCGGGCTCTGGAGTGGACTCACTGACTGAGGCGGGCTCTGGAGTGGACTCACTGACTGGAGCGGGCTCTGGAGTGGACTCACTGACTGGAACGGGCTCTGGAGTGGACTCACTGACTGGAACGGGCTCTGGAGTGGACTCACTGACTGAGGCGGGCTCTGGAGTGGACTCACTAACTGGAGCGGGCTCTGGAGTGGACTCAGTGACTGGAGTGGACTTACTGACTGGAACGGGCTCTGGAGTGGACTCACTGACTGGAGCGGGCTCTGGAGTGGACTCACTGACTGGAGCGGGCTCTGGAGTGGACTCACTGACTGGAGCGGGCTCTGGAGTGGACTCACTGACTGGAGCGGGCTCTGGAGTGGACTCACTGACTGGAGCGGGCTCTGGGAAAGCCTCCAGGCCTTGAGGGATGACTATAGCCTTCCTCCTCCTCCTCCTCTTACGAGTGTGAAGCGGAGACTCAGTGCCAACCTCCTCTGAGGCCTCTGGAGCGGATTCACGGGCTGGGACGCACTCATGGGCTGGAGCAGGCCTTGAAAAGGACACACGGGCTGGAGCGGACTTACGGACTGGAGTGGAGTCACGGGCTGGAGCGGGCTCTGGAGTGGACACCCGGGCTGGAGTGGCCTCACGGGCTGGAGCGGGTGCTGGAGGTAGTCGAATCGGCCCATTCCCACGCAGATGCAGGTAATTGGAGAAATTCCAAAAGTTTAACCCCTTTACCAGCTCCATCTCCCACTGCGGCAGAGGCTTATCCAGACATCCATTGAATATGTCCTTAAGGACCACATCAGGGAGACCATACCCCTCCGCCCGCGACCAGAACTTCTGGACGAATGCCCGCACTCCCATTCTCCTCTGACGAAGAGTTGACAACAGGGCCTGAGCCTCCTCAGCCCCCACTGATGACCGGAGTCTCCTGCTGCTGGATCCTTGCATAGCGGTGGTTTGTTCTGTCACGGTTGCACACAAGAACAAGATGGTAGATCCAAGTGCAGCATAAGTATTTATTGGGGAGTCCAGAAACGTAAATCCAAGGCAGGCAAGAGGTCAAAATCCAGATAATCAGTCCACAAAACAACAAGCCAGAGATACAAAACAGTGCACGTAACAAATACAACAAACCACAACTGAGGACAGAAACAACTGAGATTAAATAGACAAACACTAATGAACAAACACAAAACAGCTGGGTGCAAAGACAATGAGATAATGAGTCCAGGAGTGAGTATGGGTATTGTAGTCCAAGGGGTGAAAACAAGAGTCCAAGATGGAGTGCCCTCTAGTGGCTGATAGGGCACTCTCACTGGTGATCATGACAGTAAGATATTTTAAAAGTGTTTTCACACATGTAGGGCCCTATTTTAACAAACTAAGCGCATGATCTGAAGCACATGGCGCAGCTGCACTTAGGGCGTGTCCGAATCCACTATTGCTAGTTTAACGATGGAAAAAATGCTCAGTGCTCCAGGTCCAAAAGGGTTGTACCTAGTCTCTTAATGAGTCATGGGTGTGTTTTGGGCGTAACGTGCAATAAACCAATCAGAGTGTCATCTCCCATTCCCTTTAAAAGCCAGGTGTGCTTCCACAATGGCGGATTGCTATTTACATGGTGGAATATAGACAACCTCAACCTGACCAGTCAGTTTAAATACATGTGTGTATTGCCACGATTGGTCAAATAATTAGCCAATTTCATTCGTCACTACTGCAAATAGGTAATTCTGATACATTCAATGACTATCCATTATGACATGTAGGCATGTTATCTTTATGTACACGATAATAACCTTTTACATTGTAATCCTTTGATTTTTAATATTTGGCATATTTGTGTGCTGCACCCGCCTATAGGTGTATACTAACGCGCCCTTTAAATAACAAAAATAAATAAATAAATAAATAAATACTGCGCCATTGACTTTAAACCAGGTTTTTGTTGGTCAATGGCGCAGTCGTTTGCAGTTGCCTCAAAATAGCAACATGCCAACAATGCACCTGAACGCACCTCGTTTTTAGACCAGCATGCCCATGGGCAAACAGATGGGCGCGAGTGCATTTTGCTATTTAAACAACTTGGCACTGGACGTGAAAATGATAACTGCGTCGGGCTGAAACTAGCAAAAAACACTTGTGTCGCGCCTGGTGCCGGGTGTATGATATAGGGCCCATAGTCTTTGGTGTATTTTTTTTTTTTTTCTTCTTTTTTTCCACTTTGCTGCAATATACAAACAGAAATTGCAGTCCAACTGCAATTTGTGGACTTAAAGTGCTGTAAGTTTAAGACATTATGCTTTATCCTCCATCTCCATCAACTAATAATAGTTGTGATAAAAGGTCATTTCTACATCAAAGAGTTTTCACCTTTTGGTTCTAGTCTGTGAGAAGCAATACTGGAATACAGTTTTTATAGCAAGTAATACTAAGCATATGTGTCTCCCAGGACTTTGCCATCTTTCTTTCTTTATATCCCTACAAAGACCAACACTGTCTGCTGCATCCTCTATATTCTCAGGCATGTTCTATGCAATTGTTTTGATAGAGGGAAACAAGCTACATTTCTAGCTTGAACATTATTTATTTTTCAGACATTCCCCTTTAAAAGAAATCAGTATCAGCTGTATGCAAAGTGACTCACATTTGGTTTTCAACCATTGAAAAATTGGTGAAATTCACCTATTTGGACATGAAGTTGCATTGAGATCCCCATATCTAAGAGATCGAACCAAAAAGGGCCTTGAAAATGAAGTTTTCAAAAGAAAGGTTTATTAAAAACCAGAATCATATTGAGATATTTTTAATACTTTTTTGAATTACATGCACGCAAATGGTATAAAAACAATATGGCACTCAGACAGTTCTATGCAATTGTTTTGACAGGAAAAAATTATACATTTCTAGTTTTAATATTTGTTCTTCAGCTTCAGAAAAAAAAAAGTCTCAGCTATTTGCAAAGTAACCCATTTGATTTTCAACACTGAAAATGCGCACTATTTAACAATTTACTCTTTGAGAGACATTGAGATCCCAATATCTCTGAAATTGAACCATATAGGGCCTTATATATGGATAACAATAGAAAAGTTAGTTAAAAAAACAAAATATAAAAGGATATTAAGATATATTTAATGCTTCTTGAGTTACAGGCATGCACATTTCTGGCAAAAAACACAATAAGTGCCTTCTCCTGTTTTTGAACAGTCACTGTTGGCATATAATGTAACAAAGATTGCTAAAGTCAACAGATTTTACAAACAGACCTACCAATCTCTGTGTATAAACAAAATTTTTTACCCCCCTGTAATTTGGCTCCAAATCTCAAAGGAAATTTGTCATTTTGACCCCCTCTACAAAATTGTAGATTACTTATATAAATTCATGACATTTAAAATGTTGTCTTTCATCAAGATTTATGTTTTTATTTCTTCATAAAAATAAATAAATAAAAGAAAAAAATTGAGCCAGGGAAGTTTCTGAAATTTGGTTAATTTTATCATGGAATTACCCTATTTTGTCCAATATGAGATACATATGACATGCACATGAAAATGTACTGCATCGCATGTTACGTTGTTGCTAGGGTGTTCTGAGTGGTTGCTGACTATCTAAATTAATATAAAGTGTGTATAGTTATGTTTATATGAATGTTTTGGTTTTTTTTTGTGTCATAAGTGTTTCCCCAGCAGAAGAGAAATTATCTGTGTGCTTTTGCACTGATAATAGTCAAACCCTGATCTAAACTTAAATTGGCCAGAAAAGTGACTCTGATATTTTTCTAAGAGCTAAGCAAGCCCTGAACTGAAATCCTTGCCACACAGAACCCTGAAGGGCCCTGGGGTCAGATGGACTCTAATATTTCAGATGCCTTGAGATATATTTAAAATAGGTCACTTTTGATGACCAGATATAACGTCTAAGATGCAGGGATCAAAGTACAGCCAGAAGCTCAGACCAAATGTATTACCACAGCAACTGTGCTCTGATTTCAGTCCAAACATACAGAGGCCTTTAATGAAGAGGATCGTCTCTGATACGGGATCTATTTAAGTATCTCTCATATACAGCAGAACATAGACTGCCAAGATCTCTGTGCATTTGAATTGATCCAAAATGTCAAGTGTTTATATAATCTCATCCTGACTCTTTTCCTTTTCCTCCCACAAGCAATTTCTCTCTGTCTCCCTCACCCATCTAGTGTGTACTTTACTAGCAGCTCCGTGTTCCTTCCGAAATGAAGCCACTGCGACCAAAACAAGAAAACAACACCACTCCAGTATGTTTCTCTAACATTATGCTCACACAACTTTGCCCATGGTTTTGGCATCTGAGACATTTTTTAAAGAATCACAAAATTGGCAGTTTTTGTACCCACAACAGACTTCATTTTATCACCTCAAACAAGAAAAGTTGAAATTAAATGCATGTTGCAATAAGCTATAAGCATGAAGTCTATGGCTTCTTCTGTTCCACCACACATTATTAAATCTTTATAAATTTGCAGTTTTAACTGATCATATATCAAAACAAGCACTTTTCAGTTACATTGAAAAATACATCCACAGGACTCAACCATAAGGATTAAACAATTGGTTTTCTTTGACATTGTTACGACCTGCGTTCTTGTATTTGGTATGTGTTGTTTGTTTTCTTTTCCCTCTTGCTCTGTCTGTGTTCTGATAGGTTGTCCAATGATGGTGTATACTCTCTATTGGCAGCATTTGGGTTGAGAGCTCCTGGATCCCTCCTCCAGCAGATGATCAAACTTGTTACTTCCAAGTGAAAGTGTACCAATTATACAACCTGTTGATTATGTTCAACCATTCCTAAAGTTATGTTACAAGAACATGGAGCGTAGGGGTGTCCTGTCTATTTATTGTGGTAACTTGGTTTGTGCTTTGTGCTTTTTTGGTTAGGGAGATAGGGAAGGTAAATGTATTTTATTTTCATATTTACAGGTTATTTAATCCCTTCCTCTTTTCCTTTCTAGATTTGTTTTGTTTGTTATTTTGGCCTTTGGACACCCTGAAGAGATGCTTTCTTTCACTTGTTATATTTATTTTAATAAATTCATTCATTTTCCTTAAGTAGTTTTGTGCATTTGTTTGATTATCGACCGGAGTGATTTGTAACTGGGATTCCACTACCATGACCCAGTTTCTTTATTATGCCCCGTTTGGAGTTTTTCCGATTTCCCCTAGGCGCGGGGCATAATAGACATTTATAGGGCTGGGTGGTATATCGTATGAGTGGTATGGAGACTTGCCTGAAGACACCAGGGGGACGATGGACGAAGACAGAGTTGATGGACATGGAGACCTGGGCACAGATGACGAGTCAGCGAGAGGAGGAGGAGGAGGCACCATTACAAGTGTCCGAGGTGAAGCCAAAGGGACTAAAGTGGAGCCAGTGTGAGTGAGGACCAAGGCAAAGCCAGAGGGAAGGCAGAGCCCATTGGAGCCAAAGGGGTGGAGGGACGAAGTGTAGCTTAAGGCCAGTAAGTCTATGGCTCAGACAGAGCAACATCTGACCAAGGCAGAGACAGAGGGACTAGGGAGCCAGGTGGAGCCGAGGGAGAAGCCAAGGCAAAGTTGACTGATCGACGGGCCAATATGGAGTGATGGGATCGACGGCTGGAGCCAGGGGATCCTCTTGACTTGGCGGCGCTGGAGACCGTAAGGCAAATCCACACAATGGAGTGGTGTCAGAGCAGGAGCCAAGGGGCGGGAGGGAACAAGTGGAGGTGGGGCTGAGGAACTGACTGAACTTGGAAGAGGAGGTGGGAGAGGAAGGCTGGGTGGGAACTTTGGAGACACAGAAGACCCAGCAGGGGGCACAGGAAACTTCGATCTGGGCGGAACCAGCGGGGCCACAGGAGACTTTGGGCGGGATGGAGCCAGCGGGGGTGGGAATTAATATAAACATCCTCGTCCAAATCATAATGCTTCAGCTCACCCTCAGTGGTGGGAGTGTGACAGGGTCTTCCTCCATTCCCTTCAAATTTCACTAGTAATCCCATGGTGGCACATGATATTGCCGTCTTACACACCTAGTTAGACGATCCGTTGGGCTCAGGCTCTGGGACAATCCTTGGCTCAGTCCTGACTGCTGGAGCTGTGATCGTGGCAGGCTCCAGTCCTCCATCTGTAATGGACTCTGGTGTGGAGTGGGGCTGGTGATATCCTCTGCCATTGTTCACCAGCACCCACTCCACAAACTTGGTGAAATCCTCTCATAGACCATTCCCTGGGGGTGGTGTAAAAAAGCAGAGTGAGCAGTCTGGAGAGTGACATGCCAAATCCAAAAAGTCTCTGGTGTGGCCCTCCAGGGAATGGTCCTTCTGCTCGAGGCAGAGCAGTTGGACAGTGGATTGGTCCAAATGCTGCAAAAATTCTTTCTTAGGGTCCAGTATTCTACCACGAATGGCGCATGATGACAGGAGTATGGAACAAAAAACAGTCTTTAATTTATTAATTAATTTATTATTAATTTATTAAATTAACACAACCAAGTTAACATTGATGATACCGGGTAAATAAACTTAGGAAACTCAGGGCTTAAATATGTGGGGAGTAATTAACGTGAACAGAAACAAGTTGGGGACAATTAACAACCAATGAAACTAACTATGAACACAGGCAAATGGGAAGAGAGCAAACAGAGTGAAAACAAAACCAACACAGAACCTAAAAGAATATACACATTACAGTAATGTGATTTTAATCCCCTTTTTTTGCACATAATATAGGCCATAGCACAGACTACATGGTTACATTCACTATGGCCTAGTTTCACAGACAAGGCTTAGATTAAGCCAGGATTAGGCCTTTGTTAAATTAGGACATATTAGTAGTATTTATAAACATGCCTTTACTGGTGTGCATCTTGAGACAAAACAATGGCACTGACATATTTTAAGATATGTTAGTGCAAGATGTTTTTAGTTAAGACAGTTCAAACATCTATTTTAGTCTGGGACAAGGCTTAAGCCTGGTTTGTGAAACCTTTCATAGCCTTCAATATGAACATTGTTTGTATGATATCATTGGCCAGGATATGAAATAACATTGATTTAAAAAACAAAAATGGGGTACAAAAATACCAAGATATGATTTTTTTGTCCATTTCGCCCAGCCTTATTAACATTCAGTTGTGAATTCTGCTTGTCAACTTGTCAGGTAGGTAAAAGTATATTGACTAACATACACAGGGTTTTGTCAAAATTGCAATAATTAGTTGTGATAGCCTTGATAACATCAATACGAATGTGTTGAAAATTACAAACCAAAGAGGACTGGCTTTGTATGCTATCATGTTCCAGCACAAGTGTTTATAGGGCTTTATTGGAGTTTCTGAATAATATGCAGGTAAATGTGTCTGCCTCTTTTGCTTTTTGTATCACTGCCTCAACAGATACACTTGTTCCTGTTTTGCTTAAGTGGCCCAGAGGGTCCCTTCGGCTGTTTTGCCTCATCACAGTCCGCTAGAGCGAGAAACTAAAAACAAACTAATTATTTAAACACACAAGCATACCGAGTAAAATATCCATTTAACTGCTCTCTATTACTGCAACTACATTTCCCAGCAGGCCTCTGCCTCGATGCACTTTCCTGAGCCAACACACGCATGCTGAACAAACTCTTTGACCCATGGAATGGGCAGAGGGGAGGGAGGGAGAGAGAAGGAGAATTAAAAGAAAAAAAGGATGGAAGGAGGAAACAGACAGTAAACTCGCATGTAGTAGCCAACACCTGTCGCATCAACAAACAGACAGTGTTGTCAAACGCTCCGTTGAGTGCTACAGCAGTGAGTGGCTCCTTTATAAACGCATGATGCGGTGTAGCATCACCTGCACGCAGATACAGTATGTGATAAACGGCCCCAGCGTGCCTCCAACACAAAAACACCATCTGTGGCTCCAGCGAGAGCACACTAACACACACTCGATTTCAGCCTGGAAACCAACAGATATCTGCCTATTGAGCTTCAGACACCAGCATACCGTCTGGGAAGTTTGATACAGAACTGAGCATCTGAAAATTCACTTTTGATTCACATTAGATCAATTATACCAGAATTTGCCAACCTTTTTATCAATTGAACCCAGTAATGGCACTACACTGGGGCTAGGAGGGGCTTTATCCCATCAGAAATTTGAATCACCCCTGTTTAGTCCCCCCCAAGCAGTTGAGATGGACCGTTTTTTGATATAGAAGACATAAGTGCAGGTAGGAAACCCTGTCTCCGAGGGGGCCAAAGAAGGAGAAAAGAAAGAGCCAAAACATGAGGGAGAGCAGGAGTAATTTGTTGCTGCTGTTAGCTGCTCCACAGGTGTAACCCCAGCCAGCACTAGCATAGCTATTGCGCCGACTAATTTGAGCCAGTCACCAGAGGAAGAACCAAGATGCCCTCTTCAACGCCAGTAACCTCCGTGTAAGATTGTGATGTGGTGTTCGTTTAATGTTTAATTTAAGTGTAAAGTCTGATCATGCATACATATGTCTTGTGTTGTTAATGCTGAGTGCATGGGTGCTCTCCAGTGATTAAGTCTTTCACCTTTGCATGTAAAAGTTTTTTGTCGTTGTTTTGTGGTCACTTGTATTAAGCTTATGTATTAAGTGTAGGGGTGTGACGAGACGGGTATCTCACGAGACGAGACTCGAGATTGAGTTCACGAGACGAGACAAGATTTTTACACACTATTTTTAAGAAATCCTCAATGGCGAAATACATGACTAGAAAAAATATTCTGCAGGTGTATTTGAAATGTTTTAACTAATCATCTTGTAATGAATGTCATTTCAGTTCTACTTTCTGAGTATGAATTATCATATGCAGTAAAAGACAACAATACTAAAGCACTGTAAAAGGTTTTGCCACAAACTCAACTGACTGACTTCTCTTCTGTATGATTTCAGTCTCTTCAGACCTTACTGTACATGATTTATGAGCTTATACAACTTTTGACCTCCTAACTGAACTCCTTTCCACAAACTGATCATAGAAATAAAACAGTATAAATAAAAATGGTAACACTTTACAATGTCTCATTTATTAACATTAATGTATTAACCAACATCAACTAACAATGAGCAATATATGTGCTGCAGTATTTATTAATCTTTGTTTATGTTAGTTAATAAAAATAGTCATTCATTGTTAGTTCATGATAGTTCACAGTGCATTAACTAATATTAACAAATGAAACATTATTGTTTGTGCTTAATAAGATTAAGAGAAAACTGTTATTCATTTTTATGTTAACACTTTACAATAAGTGCAACTGTAATCACACTCTCAATATTCAAAGTGCAAGTACGACCAAATTTTTCTTTGATACAGAGCTAAGAGATGGTTACAACTAAACTGCCCAGCCTAAAATAGTTTACCTATTGGGAGATATTTGCGTTCATCAGGGAGCCGCTTTCAAAATGCGGGGTATTGACATCGCGTTTGAATGCGCGCTCGCGTTTACTTTCACTTTCAGCGATCGCGCGTACTCTGTGAATATGGATTTGCAGCGACCGTTATCCAACTAAATTAAATGTTTTTTATTTAAATACAAAGCAAAACGACAGGAGAGGCATAATGTAAAGGTAGCTGTGGGTGGCATATTCTTTCCTAATCATCCTAACCACTCTGTCATGGCAATATCACAAGACTACTTTTCGCCTTGACGAGAAATCTCGTCACATTTTAGTCTCGCGAGATCTCGTCACACCCCTAATTAAGTGTATATAAGCTTATATATATATATATTTTTTTTGCTTGTTTGTTTGTTTTTGGAATATGCCTATTCTTTGGCCAAATATAATTTAAAGCCACGCTTCTGTTGAATGTGGTGTGTACCATAGCTGCTTTTATTAGAAAAAAAAAAAAAAAATCTTTATGAATTTCTTTATGAAGTAAAGTATATCGATTATTTTCTTAACACCCCCGCATATTGGTCTAGCCCCCCTTTAGCACCAGTAGAGAAAAAATTCTGGCATCGTGCATGATTGAACCCAAGGTTTAGCAGGTTAGCACAGGCAGCCCCTACTGGTATATGTCATAACTACACTTTTATGGGGCAAAAAGCATCTTTAGTTATTGAGGGCCATTCAAAAGTAGCTGTGTATTTTGACAAAATACCATTTTTGCAAGCAACAAATAATTCACTATAACTATGCTAGTTTTTTTTTTTTTTTTTAAGCTCTTAAAAGCATGAAATGGACTTTCAATAATGTTACCTGTCTGCTGCATTTGAAATCACAGCTCAGGATAATCATTAGTGAAGGGTTTGGGACTGTGGACGTCATTTTCTTTTCCTTTTGATTTATCATTTGTAGGATAAAAATCCATTTGAAAAGTAACAGCTCATCTCTCCTCAATATGCCACAGGATTTGAGGTATTACTGATGTCCAAAACATTTTTTTTTCTATGTAAGATCAATGTAATTGTACATATTAAAAGCTATACACTAACAAAATACCTTTTTTTTTATTCAGCAATGATGCATTAATTGATCAACAGTGACAGTAAAGACAAAGAATTTATATTTCACATAAATTCTCTTCTTTTTAACTTTCTTTTCATAATAAAATCCACACACACAGCTAATATAACCCTCAAATGGATCTTTACAAGATGTTCGTCATGCATACTGCATGCATGCTTCAGATTATGTGAGTATAGTATTTATTTGGATGTTTACATTTGATTCTGAATGAGTTTGATAGTATGCTCCGTGGCTAAAGCTAACCTTACACACTGTTGGAGAGATTTATAAAGAATGAAGTTGTGTTTATGCATTATACAGACTGCAAGTATTTAAAAATGAAAATAGCGACCGCTCGTCTCCGTGAATACAGTAAGAAACGATGGTAACTTTAACCACATTTAACAGTACATTAGCAACATGCTAACAAAACATTTAGAAAGACAATTTACAAATATAAAAATATCTAAAAATATAATGTAATCATGGATCATGTCAGTTATTATTGCTCCATCTGCCATTTTTCGCTATTGTTCTTGTTTGCTTACCTAGTCTGATGATTCAGCTGTGCACAGATCCAGACGTTAATACTGGCTGCCCTTGTGTAATGCCTTGAACATGAGCTGGCATATGCAAATATTGGGGGCGTACATATTAATGATCCCGACTGTTACGTAACAGTCTGTGTTATGTTGAGATTCGCCTGTTTTTCGGAGGTCTTTTAAACAAATGAGATTTACACAAGAAGGAGGAAGCAATGGTGTTTGAGACTCACTGTATGTCATTTCCATGTACTGAACTCTTGTTATTCAACTATGCCAAGGTAAATTCAATTTTTGATTCTAGGGCACCTTTAAATTTCCGTTAGGCACTTTATTTCAATATTTAGAATATTTTCTTAATTTTTATTTAAATAAACTCTAATAAGCAATTGGAAAAGGGAGACGAATGAGTTCGAAAACTCGGGTCATCGTGTCAAAAGCTAACTCCACCTCTCCACACCGCTGATCCTGTTATCAACAGGATTTCTTTTGTAATTTTGTCTGGCTCAATCAGACAATTGGTGGGTGGAGTTAATGTAAATAGCCTCTACCAACAAGGAGAGCTATTTGCACTTGGTGTAAATAGACACTCCGTAAAAAACATTACAGACTCCAGACTTTTCATCTGACATTGACATTTCTATCACAATAGCCATGAACCCCTAGGGCTTTGTAAACCCCCAGCTGGGAAATCCTGAATCACACCACAGAAAATCAAATTAACTTCATAACAAAACGCATGGCAAACTTTGATCAATAGCAGAACAGAACACTCACAGGAAGCAGCATGCTTCAGATTCATCACGAGGAGATGATGGCACAGATACTTACCATTTGGACTTTCCTCATCAATGGTGACGATAGTGGCAGGTGGACCCGACCGTGACAACTTACACTCTGTCAGAAACAGAAAGAGAGAGAAATACAGTCAGACTCAAATCTGCCATCACCTTCATCACAACAACACATCACTCATATCTCACTCACATGAGGTTACATCTAGATTATGAACAGCCGACACTAGTGTTAAATGATTTTACTGGGTGAGCAAGTAGAGTCAAAGAAAGAGAAGAGAGAAGCCTGTCAAATTGGCTTCATGATGTGATAGAGGAAAGAAAGGAGTCTTACCCTCATAGTGCCAGTCTGAGGGGCGTTAGTGTCAGCAGCAGTGAGAAGAGAGAAGAAGAGAAGAAAAGGAAAGATACATATGAGAAGAAAGACAGCCAGAGAGAGGAACACAGAGACTAATGTACAGTACAGGGCTGTGCGCAATTTACAACTGAACTGGGAGTGCCTTTTTAATGCAAACCCGAATTTGAGAATTAAAATGAAATTTTTAGTAATGCATTTTCTAATTTTAAAAACACTTTCTATAAAAGCCTCTGCTAAAAGACTATATGTAAATGTATTTCATTTTTAGCATGAAATTTGCAATCATAGACACAACACATGGGTTATTACATGAGGAATATATACAGTCATGGCCAAAAGTGATGTCCGACCTAGGAAAACTGGCTTCTTCGCACTTTATTCAAACGTTATATTAAATATTTTGTATGCAAGTTGTGAAGTTGTGCCTGGAGTGTAAAATTAATGTATGCGTTGCAAGTTCCAACTGTCATGACGCAATGAAACATAACAAATTGTATGGACGTCATTTTTGGCCAAGTGGTCATACCAAACTTGTGCTATTATTCCCAGCCTATAATTCATGAAATCACTATGTGACAAGTATTAGCTAGCTATATTATTAGATGTTATTTTGTGGGATTTAGTGAAAAAGGCCAGATGGAAGGAGCTGTCAATCAAAGAAGATATTGTTAAAATGCCTATATCTGGTCAATCTGTTTTGGATATTGCTCATCTGCAGTGTGGCCAACATTTAGCTGTGCTTTATGACAAAAATTAAAATAGCTTTTTTCTTGGTAGTACTGAATTTCTTTCACAGTACTGAACTGAAAGTACAGTGCAGACTTAAAGGGATAGTTCACCCAAAAATGAAAAATGTACTCATTTACTCACCCTCAAGTTGTTCCAAACCTGTATAAATTTCTTTGTTCTGTTGAACACAAAGGAAGATATTGGGAAGAATGTTTGTAACCAAACAGATCTCACCTCCCGCTGACTACCATAGTAGGAAAAAAATACTATGGCAGTCAATGGGGGGGGGCGAGATCTTCCTTTGTGTTCAGCAGAACAAAGAAATTTAAACAGGTTTTTTTAAACAAATTGTGGGTGAGTAAATTATGACAGAATTCTCATTTTTTTCCCCACATTGTATACACCCAGCGCAATGTGACGCAAGGCGCAGCGCAAGTGTGTTTGCTAGTTTGCGTCT
Organism: Ancherythroculter nigrocauda; assembly: GCA_036281575.1. Lineage (NCBI taxonomy): Eukaryota > Metazoa > Chordata > Actinopteri > Cypriniformes > Xenocyprididae > Ancherythroculter > Ancherythroculter nigrocauda. Next base: position 65,989 of record VTFQ01000703.1, read on the forward strand.
GGCGCCGTTCGCGTTTTCCCGTTCAGCACCACGTCCTTAAATTAGTAAATGCATTTGCGCCAGTTAGTGCGCCCATGGGCGTGCTGGTCTAAAAAAGAGGTGTGTTCAGGCGCATTGCTATTTTAAGGAGCTGAAAATAGACTGTGCCATAGACCAACTCAAACCTGGTCTAAAGTCTAAAGTCAATGGCGCAATATTTTTTTGTTAGAGCGCGTTGGTAGAAACTGCGCCTCTGGGCGCGTCCACAGTGCGTGTTGACTTTGCTTATTACACACAGGGATGCGCATCACACAAACATGCCAAATATTAAAAACAAAAGGATTACAGTGTAAAAGAATATTATTGTGTAGGCTACACAAATATAAAAATGTAATGATGAATAGTCATTGCGTGTATTAGAATTAGGCTACCTATTTTCAATTCAGCCTATTACTACTTATAAAGATGAACGAAATTGGCTAATTAATTGAACAATCGTGCCAATACACACACATATATATTAACTGACTCATCGCGCGGAGCTATTTGAAAGCCTGCATTTGCAAGCCCGCTTTAACTTCGCGCACGAGCAGATCGGTTTCTTCGCTTGAAAAGCGTTCAGCTTTTCTGCCAACAAATTCCGCCATGTAAATAGCAATCCGCCATGGCGCGAGCGCATCTCGCTCTTAAAGGGAATGGGAGATGACACTCTGATTGGTTTATTGAACGTTACGCCCATTACTCATTAACACTCTCGGGTCGGCGGTCACGCCGGCGTGATCACCGCGTTTTTTTTCTAACCAGTGTGAAAGAGAATCAAAATACTCTGTCAATGTTGCACATACAATTAAGAGTTATACACCATTTTAATCTGTGGAATATCTTCTTTTATTTGTGTACACTCAGAGTAACAACAAAATGTTGTGCTTTTTGTAAAATAAAGAAAACTAACAAGATGCGTGATCTCTCGTCTCCCTCTGAACGAAGTCCAATCTGATAGTTCTCAGAAAATTAACTGTAACTTAGTGAATACTAATGACAAAAAAATTATACTTATGTCTAAAAAAACGTTGAAATGTCAGGTTTTAAATCGTGTAAGTCAAATCGAAAACAAACCTTCTGTGTTTATGTAATCTGTATGAAAAGAGAGCCATGTCAGAAATCATTGATTCAGTGATGCATTCATCGTCTCAATCGTGTATTTATTGTCTTGAAAAGTGTTTTGAATAGCCATAGTTAGCGATCTCTGGCCTCTGTTAGTTCAGTTATTTCCTGGATTGCCTATTCTTCTTTAGTGCTCAGGCATTTGTGGACTAAAAGTGCACAGAGCGCCCTCCGGCTGCAAAGTATGAATTCAAAACACAGTATCCAGCACTCATAGTAATGACTATAAATCCTGAATAAATGTACTCCTCTGTATAGAAAATTGACAAACATATGAGAATCCATCAGTATTTCTCCAAATGTGCATGCTTTTAAGCTAAAAGCCTATATGAAATGCCATAGAGGTAACATAATTGTTCAGACACTTTGCATCACAGAAATACATTATATTTTAAAGAATATAATGTAATACCATTATTTTAAATTGTAGTAATATTTCACAGTATTGCTATTTTTTCTGTATGTTTGATTTACATTATGATGAGATTTGAGACATGATCAACAGAGGGTTTTTTCACAGCCTACCTGACTGAAAGAGCTCATTATTTATGCAGCTCATTAAAGCTCTTATGGAATTATTTTGTCTTCTCAGGTGAGAATCACCCATTATACATGAGGATTCATGCCTCCACGCATACTGTGTTTCTTGACCAAAGATGTTTTAGAAAATTTAAATCTCTCTATTGTTTTATATGAACAAGCAGGCAGCATAATTTTTTACCTCATTTTGAAGCAAAAACTCTAGTCTACAACCTCAAATACCCAGAAGTCTTGTGAACAAAGATTTAATATATATTTTTTGGCCTTATTTCAGTGACTTAAGGTTTTTGTTTTTTCAATAACCACGCATAAACGTTATTCCTTCAAAAACACAAACATGTACATACATGTTCCTCACATATTATTGTAGCCTAGTTTGTGCTGAATACAGTGTAATGACACTTTTTCCATTAATCTGTTTATGAACAACTGAAAAAAGCACAAATGTCAGGGCATGTCAAAACTTCTCCAAGGCCCCAAAAATCCTCAGACCCCTGAGGGTTAAGAGAATAGGGACAACCCATTTCAAAAATGCGCCCCGGCGCACGGACCGTTTTTCCATCGTTAAAATAGCAAAAGTGGATTTGGACACGCCCTGAGTGCACCTGCGTCGTGCGCTTTACACTTTGCATTTAGATCGTTAAAATAGGGCCCCCAAAAAATAGCTTATCACCAAATATTGGATTCAATCTTTTTGTCAACTCGTTTTCCTTCAATTGGGAAAGGTTTTATATTTCTTTTTGGAACTGATTGATCGTATGTCTTATTTATCTGAGCTTATGTACCTCAGTTTTTCAGTGAAAAAAAGCGTTATTTGTGGATAATTTTGTCAATTTTACAAAAAAATATTTAAAAAATTTGCGCTGTTTATCACACTAGTTGGCTTTAATGTTTTACCAGGAAATTTGTTTTGAAATGGTTTTATTTTGTTTTTTTATTTATTACAAAATGGCACAAAGTCACACTTGTGGTGTTCACGGTCATAAATGACTGGCCAACAAAAATAGCCTTTAAATCACTTGTTACGCTATATTATCACCAAATATTGGATTCAATCTTTTTGTCAACTTGTTTTCTTTACATTAGGACAGGTTTTGTATTTATTTTTGAAACTGACTGATTGTTGATTTGAGCATATATTGGTCAATAATGACTACCCATTGAAAATGAATGGGGGAGTCAAATCTCAGAGAAACAATTAGTGTTCAGGAGCGTGTTCATCATGTTCCTGTTCACATACGTATATGTGGGCGAGCAAAAATAAAGGCCTCAGACCTCTGCATGTGTGGATACATGCATACTCGTGCATCCACACGTTCATGTACACAAACAAACCATTTTGAGTATTACAGGCTTTCGTTTGCAGAGAGATGAAATTTATTCTCAAATCAGTGAGGCTCAGATCAATGAGGCCTACAATCAATTAGTTAAAAAAAATACAAAACCTGTCCTAATTTAAAGAAAACAAGTTGGCATAAAGATTGAATCCAATATTTGGTAATAAAATAGCATAACAAGTGATTTATAAGTTATTTTTCTGCACGCCGGTCATTTTTGACCGGGAACACCACAAGTGTGATTTTGTGCCATTTTGTAATAAATAAAAACAAAATAAATCTATTTCAAAACAATTTTCCTGTTTAAACATTAAAGCACACTAGTGTGATAAACAGTGCAAGTTTTTTTTTTTTTCATATTTTGTGCAAAATTATCCACAAATAATGTTTTGTTTTGTTTTTATTTTCCACTCAAAAACTGAGGTACATAAGCTCAGATAAATAAGGCCTATGATCAATCTGTTCCAAAAATAAACATAAAACCTGTCCTAATTGAAAGAAAACAAGCTGACAAAAAGATTGAATCCAATATTTGGTGATAAGGTAGCATAACATGAGATTTATAAGCAATTTTTTGCAGGCTGGTCATTTTTGACCGGGAACACCAAGAGAGTTATAGGGTTTTCAACACAGCACAAGGGTTAATGCTCATAATGCACAAGGGTTAAACCTCATTCTAAATTACTTTGTCCAAAAAACAAACAAACAAACAAACAAAAAAATCCTTCTGAAATAATGCAATCTATCTGTGACTACATTCAGTTTCTTTGTATTGGACCTCAGTAAATTTCTCTTCCTGTCATTTCAGTTCAGCGTCCTGTGGGGGTGCCAACTGAATTCACAGACTCAGACTTTAAGAATTGAAAAAGAGCAATTCTGAACCTTGGTACAGTAGCAGCCATTTTTATTGACCATGACACAGCAGTATCACACACATACATCAACGATCTCACCCACACATCAATTAGCTTTAAGTGTCTGAGACGAATCACCTTACACTCTGAGCCATGAGGGCAAGAGATGCCAGAGGATACACACACAGCAGATACGGTTCCCCCTTTACCGTATGTCGCCTGACTCTTCTTACGCAACTAAGCACCAGTTGGCAGGTGAGAAGCAGGAGATTTTCTTCCCATTAATTATTGATCACCTCAGGCTTTTATCCTGATCAACTAGGGGTGTGAATATGAGTGAGTCAGCAGGGAATTTATTCAATTCACTGGCTCTTAGTTCGATGTAACTGCATGTATGGTAATCTATCATGATAAAACCCATCAAGTTACAACCTCATTATCTGTTACACAAATAAAGGTAAGTGTTGTCAACATTAATTGAAATCCAGAGAAGTTGCAGTAGATGTAGAATCCGTTACAGCCATTTGGGCAGTGAAATTTGGTATCCTGCTGGTCCATTTCAGTAAACCACATGGTTCATGAGGCTTCACTGCACCGTCTGGTTGGGGGAACACACATACTGTCAAAATATAGACCCTGAATGCACTGGGTATATATTGCTTTGGAAAGTTGCTTTGGAGAATTGCTTCTAGAAAATGCATAAATGTAAATGTTTGCACTCATATGTAACTATAGGATATGTTACAGTGCACAAAACATTAAAGTGATCATGTCACGAAAAGCCAAATTTCCTTTTCTTCTTTTGAACATAAAATTAAATGAAATTAAAATATTACATAATATTACTGGATGGATGGATGGATGGATGGATACATAGATAGATGCACAGATAGATATATTTCTCAGAAACTCTTCCCCTGTCCACCAAGGCAATCTACTGAAACCAAGTAGCAAAAACAGTTGGGAAAAGACTGTGTGTAAGCTCTGTTCATTTCACATGCAAATAAGGCATTTACACATAAGTCTTAAAGGCACAAAAGGAAAAAACAGTCTGTTTATATCTAAAGGTTATAGAGATGCTGGAAATGGGCATGATAAACTAAATTGAACTAGAACTCGAACTAAAAACCCTCATTAACAAAATAAGTGAACTTCAAGAACATAATAATTAAATAATAAATAATTATGACCCTTTTAACAAAAAAGCATTATAGGAATCCAAATGCTAGGAATCCATTGTTAGCAGGTTATAACCAACCAATCAGCTATGAGGTGAATCATAATATTACACATTTCTATTTGAAGCAAACAAGTATCTGAAAATCAGACAAAAATACAAAGGTAAAAGACAAAGGTACATATATATATATAATTAAATATATAAGTATATATTATATATTAAAAAATGTTGATTATATAAAAACATTGAATCTCATTCACTAATAATTGTGTGGATTATTTCATATTTGTAAGCACAGGAGAACTTCTCATGAAAAATCTCTGTCTAATTCACAACACGTGCGTACGCACATGAATTTGTTCTTCGTTCTTATTTTAGTGAATTTGGAGTATTCTAAATGAGCAGCTGCGTACATGAGGTTAGTCATTTGCATAAAACACGCCCAAACCATGTCCATATAAGGGCTTTCCACGCACACTTTCCTAACAGGCTTACGTCACTCTCTGTTTAAAGACGCGTTCTCGCCTGATCCTCGAGCAATGCCAAGTGTACCATTCTCACCAGTTCTCACAATAAACACCTTTCATACAGACCCAGATTACAGACCTCTCATGAGCCAGCTGTACATACACGTATATCTGCGTTATTCAGAGAAACTTTGCAGCTGAACATAATCACTGTATATGATGAAATGTATTTAAGATTAAATTGTATTATTCAATAATTGTATTATATAATTTTATATTATGTATTATATAATACAATTAATGTAACATACTTTAATATGATTATAACTTTTTTTTTTTTTTTGTAATTCAGTGTTTATTATTTCTGAGAAAACATACAGAACATTTTGCAATATTATAAAGAAAACTTATTAGACCGCTATTACCCCTATACCCTCCCCCCTTCCCTCACCCTTCCCGTTGCACTCAGGACTTGGACGGATAAACATGATACAAGATAGAAACAAGACAGTCCGACATACATACAATTATATAAATATAATATACTGACTGTAGACGTTTGGCAATAACTTTAGCATAAATTTTTACATCGTTGTTGATCAAGGAGATGGGCCTGTAGTTAGAACAGTCCGAATGGTCTTTGCCGGGTTTAGGTAGAACCATAATTAGAGCTGTATTGAGATCTTTGTGAAAACGGCCTTTGGATATGGCCTCATTTATAGTGCGTAACCAAATATGGCCAAGTTGATCCCACAGCGCCAGGTAGAAATCTATTGGAAAGCCATCGATTCCCGGGGACTTTCCTTTATTTGAACATAACACTGCCTTATGTAGTTCTTCTAAAGTAATTTCAGAGTCGAGGCTGTCAGCTTCCTCCTTTGAAAGTCTGTTTAAGTTGAACTGATCAAAAAACTTATTTAAATTGTCAGTACTGGGTTGCCTTTCTGAAGTATATAATCTTTCAAAAAAATGACATGAATGTTTTATTGATATCTGTGGGGTTTGAGGTGAGACCACTTTTTGAACTTTTGATTGCCTGGATGTTAAAACATTGCTCATGTTTTTTCAAAGTAAGTGCAAGGAGCCGGCTTGGTCTGCTTCCATCTATGTTATATTTATTTTGTAATGTGCATTAGATATCCTGCTCTTCTTCGAAGTAGATCATTAAGAGCAGCCCTTTCAACGTTTAATTTTTGTTGCGTGTCATCGGAAAATTGATGCCCCAATTCCCTTTCTAGTTCCCCACATCTTCTCTCTAATATTGATAGTTGTTCAAGATAGTTCTTTTTAAGTCTAGCGGAAAAGGAGATAGAATTGTTTCATAAAAACCCTTTGATGGACGCCCATAGCATTTCATTATTGGAAACAGAGTCCTGGTTCAAACTGATAAATTCAATCAATCCTGCTTTCAGTTGCGTAAGAAAGTCTTCATTTTGCAGCAAAAAAGTATTAAATCTCCATCTGGATGGTTTACAGGATGTATTTAGTAACAGGATGTAGATGTAGGATGTATAATCAATTCTTGAGAATGATTTGGGGAAAAATAGGTGTAATCCTTAGCTGTTGGATTATGTAATCGCCAAGCATCATACACATCTAAATCTTTAGTGAACAACCTTAGCGCTGTAGAAGACTGAGATTGTGCTACTGAAACTGAAGGATTGGAATGGTCCAAAACTGTATCAAGCACAGCATTCATGTCAGATCCAATGATAATTGAATAGCCTTGGAGAGATAGTAGGGTTTTTAAAACATTTGGAAAAAAGGAGGCGTCATATGAGTTTGGAGCATATATATTGACAAATGCAAACTTCTTTCCTTCTATTAACGTACAGCAATATGCTACTCTACCATCATTAGGGTTGTGCCGATGGACGATGGCTGACCGACATCATGATGGAGAGATGCCACGCCCCCGCCCCGGCCCCCCGTCTTGTGAAGTCGACATCATAGACTGTAAAAAAATACACACACTAATCCTAGTCTCTTCTATAGACTATAGTTAACCTAAAATCTTTGCAGGAATTGCTCTGTAAATTAAATTGAGAATATAACTAATACATATATGCTATTTTAAATACTGTAGTCTATGCCAGAGATGTGACGTGTGTTAGTCTGTGAAAATACCGTGTCAGGCATTTGATCTTGACATTGTTAGAATCTTGTCTTTTTTACATGTCTAACACTGTACATTTAACTTAAAATATTTAATTTTGTACAAGAAAACAGCCCTTATTAATGAATTATTAGTAGCCTATTGTAGTGTCTCAGGAGATTGTGCTCATTGTTACTCTGTGGCTATACTGCACTGAAGCAGAAGTTTAAGATATAAACCCAGGACGTAATTTTTTCCCCCTCACGTGCAACCTATTGGAAAGCCCGGAAGACAAAATTATATTTTTTAAGAAGAAAAAAATATTTAATATTTACCTCCCACGTGCAACCTTTTTTTAAGCCCGGATGAGTCATTAGTTGGGAAATAAAATAAATAAAGTAATAAAGTAAAATAACAAATAATAATTATATAATAACGAAAAATTAAAATAAGTTGATTTTCGAGTAAACACGATGAGCTCTATTGATCTCGATCAGGCTTGAGCGCGCCGTGAGGTCGGGGATCCATTTAGGTAGCATTTTCTGTAGAAAGCCGACGGGATCATCACCTTCCATTCCTGTTGGTAGATTAACCAGGCAGACATTGTTGCGTCGTGACCGGTCTTCGAGGTCGTTACATTTTCGCTGCATCTGGTCAAGCTGAGACACGCAAAAGTTTGTATCTTTTTGTGTTTTGCGTAAACTGCCTTGGAGATCGTCCACTTTCGTTGTAATCAATGCCATACCTTTACTCAAAGAATCCATTTCTTCTTTCAAAGAATGAAGAACAGCGCTGTTTTCAATAATAAAGTCATTAAAGGGATTAAGGGCGGATTTTATTGCCTGTCAACATGTTGCGCATAGCTTCTTGTTGTGCTTCAATTGCATGGCTAACAATTGAAGCTACGTCATCCTCGAGCGTTTTGAGACGTTTGCCGCCCACAGCTGATTTTAGGGGAGACATCGACTTTTTACTAGTTGCCATTATAGAATTGGACTTGTCAAGTTGTAAAACAATGACGTTATCTTTCCTCAATGTGAAAAAATACCTTCAATTAGGAGGTTTTAGTCAGGAGCCTAGTGTTGTGCAGCCATCTTGCAGCGCGCGCCACTGGAAGTCCTGTATAATTATAACTTTGTTAGGATGAAATTTTATATTTATTTAACTTTTTAACACGATTATAAAGCCGTACAGAGTAGTGCTTTTTTGTGTATGAGTGCTTTCAGGTGTTCCTATATTTTGTAATAAATTTTGAATGATTTTTAGTATGACATTTTTGGTGAATCGTGATTTGCTCTTAAAATCGTTCTTACGCACATTTCATGCACAAATGTATGGGTATGCATGCTTAATGAATGAGACCCATTGTTTTAAATTCATTGCAAAATATGCATATGTACTGTATTTAAATATTTAAGTATTTTGAGAGTATAGGGAGACCAACTGAGAACATAGGGAGACCGACCGTTAAATAATTTGTGGTTATTCATGGAAGTGCGCAGAGCTAACGTGATCTTTTGGCATGTTTCGGCCTTCTGATGGTTGGAATTATCTGTACAGCATAATGGGTAATGTAGTTTTTCACCGTGAATTCCACTGTTAAACATGATTATTTTAAAAATAAGTTGAAATAATGCAGGCTGATGGCTTCAACAGAAGCAAATACTATCAATTAAAAACCTCAGAGCTGTCTTTAAAGGTTTATAAGTTATTGTTAAAAAATCTGTTTCCCTATGGAGAAAATTAATGGAGTTTTTACTTCCAGAACCAGACTGCTGCACTCTATAAAGAACCTTTTGTTCAATGGAAGGGTTCCATCAAGGTTAAGGGTTCTAAATGGCACCAGTTGTCAAAAAGAACTACTCATCCATGCTGTAAATGTCTGTGGGTCACAGAACTAACATTTGATAAAATAACTATACTATACATCACATCAAATAACTTTAATGTAGGGGTGTAACTGTATACATATTCGTAACGAACCGTTTCGGTACAGGGCTTTCAGTTCGGTGCACGTGTGTACCGAAAGCATTACATTGCAACATTAAGGTCTCCTATTAATCGCAATAAGCTCTGCGTTTTTTTTTTTACTTTTGATAAGAAACAATGTGTCATCCTTCAAATTCTGTCCACAAAATCACAAAATTCAAACAGAAAGTTGATGCGCTTTGATGTGGCGTGACAAATCTCTGTACAGGCGCCTTAGTTCAACCGGCAGCAAGGAGTGTGAATGAACGTGACCATCTCTTCCTCTTTAATAGCCTACTAGTTACAGAATAAACATGAATGAACATCTAAAGGTATGTTGAAAGATACAGTACAACTTACTGTAATGTTATCGCTTATAAGTCAATAAAACAGCTTGTAAACAATATGTCATGTAGCATTTACCTCAGAAAAGCCATTCAATGTCCACAGCTTGTTAGTTCGCCAGAGAAATGAACTCTTTCGCTTACTATATGCACTGTATTAGCCCATATATTGATTATATTTTACTTAACCTGTTAGACATGTCTTGATAATTAGCCTTATAGCAGCTTACATGTTTGCATACAATTTGTTGTTTGAGTGTTATTATATCTAAAAATAAAAAGCTATTGCATTTAGGCTAATAGTTTGGGCTCAGTTGTTAACCTTTAATATTATAGTAGCATAATGTGCAAACTCCCTACATAGTTTATAGCCTCAGCAAAGATATTGTTTTTTGTCCTTATGAAACTTTTAGTTATAATTTAATTTAATATATTTAAAGACAAAAACACAATTTGTTCAGTAAACCACTGTTTAATAATAAAAAAAGAAATTTTATGTTTAGTTTTCTCCCCACCTGCTGTACCGAATCCGTACCAAACCGTGACTTCAAAACCGAGGTATGTACCAAACTGTGAGTTTTGTGTACCATTACACCCCTACTTTAATGTGATCTCATCCTGCTTAGAACTCCTATTTTGCTCTGTTTAAAAAATCACATAGGAGGACTTTGCAGGACCTATTCCCTCCTCTTCTGAGTTTACTCCGAAAGATCTAGTCCACTTCTGCTGCAATTAGAACACGTGTCTCCATCTGCTGAGGAGAAAAGAGGCTCTGTTGCTCCTTTGATAGACACAAACTCAACAGAGCAACTAGGGCACAGACGCACTTCCACCCAGCATCAAACAGCAGCTAATCTTCTGTAAGCTCTGTTTACTATAGTAGCTTTCTACACCCCAAATGCTTCTAGTTACCCTTTTAAAGGTGAATATTCTGTGCTGCCCTGCCTTTTAGAAACTCAGGACAGAGAAGAGGTTTATTAAAGACAACTTCTGTGATGTTAAAAGCAAGAAGAGGTTTTAATTAAAGCAGTGGACAGGAAACATCACGTGGCTCTGAGAAAACCGACCCCACTGTGAGTCAAGAGACAGACGGTGTGCACCAACACTTAATCTGTCTTACTTTCACAGAAACAGTTTAGACTTCCACTGTGGTATTTAATGGGTGGGTCACGACCCAAAAAATGGGTCACAGGTCTAATAGGTTCAGGGAAAATCAATGTTAAATGCAAATAAAATACTGTCTGCATGGACAAGCTGCATGACCATGACATGAAAGGATAAACATAAATATAACCCAGATTACATTAAATAGGCTAAAGGTTTATTTGCAATGGCAAAAACATGGCTTATGAATTAATGGATACCAAGGCCATGAAAATGAAAAAAGGCATCTAGAAAACAAAAACTCAAAACATGTAAAGAACTTAAATAAAACTACTGCTGCTTTTGACTTTTATAGCTGGTTCTTTTCATTAATAGTTCAAGTAATTTGCAGCATTAGCTGAGAGAATTATTTTATGTAAGCAAAATGGACACTGTAACTGAAATATTCTCGAAGGAATCATAACTGAATAACCCCATATAAATCTACTTATTTGATATGCAAATTTCTAAGGTCTCTAAATTATCAACATAATCAAAACTTTGCTGAAGAACCTTTTGTACACAATCTACTATATGCCATCTGTCGTCTGACTGATAGTTCATACTTTTTAGCAAGTAAAAGTAAAATTAGTAAAATTATAATAATGTCCACCTTCAGGTTGTGGTGCATGTGTCTTTTTGCTTTGAATAACTATTATATTGTTAATAATATTTCAAAATGAACACTTACTGGCTTAAACTTTATTTCCAAAAGTTTTGGGATGCCTGCCTTTACATGCACATGAACTTTAATGACATCACATTCTTAATCCGTAGGGTTTAATATGGAGTTGGCCCACCTTTTGCAGCTATAACAGCTTCAACTTTTCTGGGAAGGCTTTCCACAATGTTTAGGAGTGTGTTTATGGGAATTTTTGACCATTCTTCTAGAAGCACATTTGTGAGGTCAGGCACTGATGTTGGCGAGAAGTCCTGGCTCACAGTCTCCGCTCTATTTCATCCCAAAGGTGTTCTGTCGGGTTGAGGTCAGGACTCTGTGCAGGCCAGTCAAGTTCCTCCACACCAAACTCGCTCCTCCATGTCTTTATAGACCTTGCTTTGTGCACTGGTGCGCAGTCATGTTGGAACAGGAAGGGGCCATCCCCAAACTGTTTCCACAAATTTGGGAGCATGAAATTGTCCAAAAAGTCTTGGTATGCTGAAGCATTAAGAGTTCCTTTCACTGGAACTAAGGGGTCAAGCCCAACCCCTGAAAAACAACCCCACACCATAATCCCCCTCCACCAAACTTTACACTTGGCACAATGCAGTAAGGCAAGTACCGTTCTCCTGGCAACCGCCAAACCCAGACTTGTCCATTGGACTGTTCTTGAGCTAATCTGAAGGCCACATGAAGGTTGGAGGTCTGTAGCTATTGACTCTGCAGAAAGTTGGTGACTTCTGCACACTGTGTGCCTCAGCATGCTCTGACCCCGCTCTGTGATTTTACGTGGCCTACCACTTCGTGGCTGAGTTGCTGTTGTTCCCAATTGCTTCCACTTTACTATGATACCACTAACAGTTGACCGTGGAATATTTAGTAGTGAAGAAATTTCACGAATGGACTTATTGCACAGGTGGCAAACTATTGCGGTACCACGCTTGAATTCACTGAGCTCCTGAGAGCGAACCATTCTTGTGGAAGCAGTCTGCATTCCGTAGCAGTCCGTAAATGACAATTGGCGTCAGGACACAAGAATCGATCATTTCATCTCGTATAGTGTGTCATAGTGGACAGCAACCGACACTGCATCTGTGATGCTTCATGACATCACAACAGAAAGACTAGCATGTTTATTTTATTTTTTTCCGGTCCTCCACGACAGGTTCTGTTACATCTGTGAAGTTGACCAATAGGAGCACAAAAGCTCTTCCGTACACAGTTTTCAAACATGGTGAAACCAAAGAGACAATACTCTTGCTTTTATAATGTTTCCTCAAGTGACTAAAGCAAAATAAGATAAATGCTGGCAGACGATAGCAGAGGTGATTCAGCATCCTGGTGATTACTGGAATTAGCATTAAGCTAATATGCCGCTCGTTAGTTTGTTTACTCTCTTGTTTCCAGAAGTCAGTCGCTAGTTCTGCCTTCTCTATGACAGTCTGAAGGTTTTAAAGGTTTTAAAGGGTTACATTTCCATGTCCAGTTATGTCCTTGTCCACGTTATAATTTTTTTCATATTATTGTGCCTGAGCAGTTCATTGTAATATTAATAGATTTAAACGTTTAATTTTTGTTTAAATTTGAATGTAATTGTGGTGTGATGTTCGGCTGAGAATGGCTGATTTACAATACATATAGTATACTCATACACATGTAACAGAAAAGGATAATGAAAGTAGATGAGGCTACTAATGTCCTAGATGATGATCAAAAAAAAAAAAAAAATCAAAGAACATTTTACATCTACATACACAGAAAAACACCTTGCAGCATTTATTTCCTACTGTGTGCACATTTCATTTTATTAAGTGATGTCTTATGATTTTGGTTGCAGAATTTGAACAAACTGCTGAGTGGGTAAACAGCACACACACACACACACACACACACACACACACACACACACACACACACACACACATATACACACACACACAAAGCAAAGCAGCTTATGGCTTGATCCACTTATCTGAGAGGCCAGAGCAAATCCTGAAAAGCTAAAAGCTAAAGCTATAGGTTGAGGTCTGGAGTTAACACGGCTAGAAAGAGCATGATCAATCATGAAGACAGAAACAACAAAACACACTCTCACTGCTCTGGATAACAGTCACATGATTCAAACTCATCTGCAGCAATAAGTAGCAAAGCGAAAAGATGTGTGGGTCATTCTCAGGACACAGTGTATTTTGTGCCTCATGTGTGCCCATGACTTACTACTTAACAGGAACAAGAACTGTGATTTCACAGCTTTAATTCAGTAGCTGTGTGTAATTCACAAAATGAATAAATAAATAAACAAAAATTAAAAATGTTTTATTTAAATATTTTTCCATGGAAATATCTCCCAATATGCATGTCCCTGTTCATCATCTTTATATTCTAATGGGTAATAAAGAAATTAGAAAGTTGCAACCGATTTTTTTTTTTCAATTAAAATGTCTCAGCGTATTGAAGAACTGCTCAAACCTTCTATAATATAATATTAATTAACTAATATTAATATAAAATCTTGTAAACTATTATATAAAATATTGACTGCCTGAGATAACATATTGTCCTAATTCAGTATCTGCTGTCAGATGAGATGTTGTCAGGCTATATGTCAGTGTCATTACTATAATGTTATTTTCGTAACAAAATAAAAAGTCTCTCACCTCAGAAAAACTAACTTTCCTCTCACACTTTATAATGTGCTCACGACTCTTCAAATGCAAATGTGGAGGTGTGAGCTGTATATCACTTTGCTATTAGGGCTGGGCGATATATCGCATGCGATTGTCACGCGCATTTTGTCAGTAAAGCCGGTTCCCTGATTGCCGCTAAATCGCCATCACCTGCTTTCAAATGGAGCGGCATTTAATAGACAGAGCCGTAGATCACTGAAAAGCCACGCAATATCGCGTTCATATCGCAGATGTATCGCCTTCGATAATGAACGCGATATTGCGTGGCTTATCAGTGATCTACGGCTCTGTCTATTAAATGCCGCTCCATTTGAAAGCAGGTGATGGCGATTTAGCGGCAATCAGGGAACCGGCTTTACTGACGAAATGCGCGTGACAAAAGCATTCGATATATCGCCCAGCCCTATTTGCTATATAAACTATGTGCATGTAGTGTTGTCAAAAATATAGATTTTTCGATAAATATCAATACTGAACTATCACCATCTAATGCCCTGCCAGCAGAATACAGAATTGTTAGTCATTTTCAAGGATGAATGGGGATCATTTATACAATGGTGTCGTTTGTACACAGAAGACCCAAAGGAAAAACTTCTCAGTTTTAAGCATATCGTTGTTGTGTAAACGTACCCTGAAACACTTCCAATACTCATTTTCTACAGAATATACATGATACAAACTGCACTTTCTCTCTCTCTCATCTCTCCGACAGTGAGTTGACACACAAACCCGCCTCCCCTCACTTTCATTTGCTCTAGATGAATATTGTTTGTGTTACAGGGCTTGAATTTCGGCATGGGATTGTGCATAATTTTACTCATTCCCGCAGATTTTGTGCTCACACCCAAAGTGCTCGCACATTGAGCCTCCTCAGTACTTAATTGAGTTGTTTTTTACTGCTTATTGTGCTAAAACAGACAAATAAACACAAAAATAACGTCAAAATGCCGGTCTTGGCAAGTATTCACATAAACACAGTCAGTTATGTTTTAAGTGAACTAAACAGTTGACAAAGGAAACACATGTAACAGTATAATAGATCTGTGTGTCAGGTCTTAAAGTGACAGCAGCCTAATAATCCTGCTGCCAAATTATGAGATAATATTAAAAATATCTATATGGCAGTTTTCCCCCATGATATCGATGTCAAAATTGTGGCCAGTGAAAATGCGGAGTGGCTAGTAACTTTCGAAAACCACTAGCCACAGGCTGGTGAGCAAAAAAGTTAATGTTAAGCCCTTATACTGTTTATTCATCAGTGTTTGTGATATTCTAACAATTTATGTGTATGTTAAGTAAAGTGGGATGGTACTTGTGTGTGACAACCATTTTTGAGAAATAAATTCTTTATGACCATGGGAAAATGTGGGTCCCATGACCAAAAGGCTTTAAGCAGTTTTTCTGCGAACTGACTAACTGAAGTCAATGCCAAGAACTACAGGCATGTGAGATGGTTGGACACAACACCTGATAACCATCGGTGAGAGAGAGTGAGTCAAAAAGCAGATTTATCTCTCAATCTTCATTTATACACAAAGAACAGGGCTTAAAAACAGCAGAGCAGCAGATTTCAGCCTCCCATCCGTTCACTGACCACACAATCATGCTGATTCCCAGCATGCCCTCAAATGTTTCTTTGGGCGATTAGAAAAGTATCACAATAAAGCAGGAGAAATCTACGGCTAAGAGCTTAGCACTGTGGCCATAATAACAAAGCATGCAGACACTGCTCAACAACAAAAACAACACATATCTGATAAAAAAATGAAATGGAAATGGAATGTAATGGAAAAGGCAGTGCACCACACTTTTTCCATTTATAAATACAGAAAAAAAAATAGACTAATAACAAAGTAAGAAATACATTTAATAAGGTCTATACTTAAATGTGAAAAAATGGCAAAACAACAACACAGAACACACTTTTCAAAATATTCTCTGTAAATGTAATACCTTTTTGTGACATTATTTTATGACAATTAAGAACATTTGCTCTCTAAATTCTTATAGCTGTAAAGCATAAATGTTTTATCTTTGTTTTGTAATTCTGATTATTGTCCCATTATATACAGTGGGTACGGAAAGTATTCAGACCCCCTTAAATTTTTCACTCTTTGTTATATTGCAGCCATTTGCTAAAATCATTTAAGTTCATTTTTTTTCCTCATTAATGTACACACAGCACCCCATATTGACAGAAAAACACAGAATTGTTGACATTTTTGCAGATTTATTAAAAAAGAAAAACTGAAATATCACATGGTCCTAAGTATTCAGACCCTTTGCTGTGACACTCATATATTTAACTCAGGTGCTGTCCATTTCCTCTGATCATCCTTGAGATGGTTCTACACCTTCATTTGAGTCCAGCTGTGTTTGATTATACTGATTGGACATGATTAGGAAAGCCACACACCTGTCTATATAAGACCTTACAGCTCACAGTGCATGTCAGAGCAAATGAGAATCATGAGGTCAAAGGAACTGCCTGAAGAGCTCAGAGACAGAATTGTGGCAAGGCACAGATCTGGCCAAGGTTACAAAAAAATTTCTGCTGCACTTAAGGTTCCTAAGAGCACAGTGGCCTCCATAATCCTTAAATGGAAGATGTTTGGGACGACCAGAACCCTTCCTAGAGCTGGCCGTCCGGCCAAACTGAGCTATCGGGGGAGAAGAGCCTTGGTGAGAGAGGTAAAGAAGAACCCAAAGATCACTGTGGCTGAGCTACAGAGATGCAGTCGGGAGATGGGAGAAAGTTGTAGAAAGTCAACCATCACTGCAGCCCTCCACCAGTCGGGGCTTTATGGCAGAGTGGCCCGACGGAAGCCTCTCCTCAGTGCAAGACACATGAAAGCCCGAATGGAGTTTGCTAAAAAACACCTGAAGGACTCCAAGATGGTGAGAAATAAGATTCTCTGGTCTGATGAGACCAAGATAGAACTTTTTGGCCTTAATTCTAAGCGGTATGTGTGGAGAAAACCAGGCACTGCTCATCACCTGTCCAATACAGTCCCAACAGTGAAGCATGGTGGTGGCAGCACCATGCTGTGGGGGTGTTTTTCAGCTGCAGCGACAGGACGACTGGTTGCAATCAAGGGAAAGATGAATGCGGCCAAGTACAGGGATATCCTGGACGAAAACCTTCTCCAGAGTGCTCAGGACCTCAGACTGGGCCGAAGGTTTACCTTCCAATAAGACAATGACCGTAAGCACACAGCTAAAATAACGAAGGAGTGGCTTCACAACAACTCTGTGACTGTTCTTGAATGGCCCAGCCAGAGCCCTGACTTAAACCCAATTGAGCATCTCTGGAGAGACCTAAAAATGGCTGTCCACCAACGTTTACCATCCAACCTGACAGAACTGGAGAGGATCTGCAAGGAGGAATGGCAGAGGAACCCCAAATCCAGGTGTGAAAAACTTGTTGCATCTTTCCCAAAAAGACTCATGGCTGTATTAGATCAAAAGGGTGCTTCTACTAAGTACTGAGCAAAGGGTCTGAATACTTAGGACCATGTGATATTTAAATTTTTCTTTTCTAATAAATCTGCAAAAATGTCAACAATTCTGTGTTTTTCTGTCAATATGGGGTGCTGTGTGTACATTAATGAGGGAAAAAAATGAACTTAAATGATTTTAGCAAATGGCTGCAATATAACAAAGAGTGAACAATTTAAGGGGGTCTGAATACTTTCCGTACCCACTGTATATAGAGGCAAAAAGTGATGTCCAGCCTAAAAATACTGACATCACCCTTTATCCAAATATTATTAAAATGTTGTTAAAGATTTTGAAAGCATATTGCTTAGTTGTGTTTAGAGTCAATTGTTTTATTTGTGATAATGCAATGAAACATGCCAAATTGTGAAGACATCATTTTTGGCCAGGTTGCCATACAAAGAAATTATGAATACAAGCAAAAACAAGACAGAACCAACAAAATATTAAGAAGTAATTATGATTATGTCAATGTACGCTTTTTCCCATGAGATTTTTGTTTAAATAAAATAAAATAAAACCTGTAGCTGTGGGGGTAAAATATGATAAAGTATGATCCAGACATGTTCTTGACATGTTTTGTGAGATTCGCTGAATTTGCTTCTGGATTTACATGTATCACATTTTAGCACATTATTCCTAATGTATGTGTCTGCCATAATAAGTGCCTGAAGTATGTGACTCAGATCAAGAAATTAAGTGTATACAGGACATTCTTCCTGCTCTGCTGTAGCCCTGCTGTTTCACAGAGGCTTTAGTGCTTTGTGAATGTGAAAATCAGCTCAGTTGGATTTAGATTGTGTCTTACCCAGTCAAGAACTCTCACTTTGATCCTGATAAACTCTTGGCTGCTTAACACAGCGGGTCTGGGATTTCTGTTCTTTTGTTGTCTGAGTGGGCAAAATATTTCCTACGAATAAAACAAGTGGCTACAAGAAATGTGAAATTCAGCTTTTCTGCCTAATAATAAACAGCTTTAATACTAATAAAACTCACTAGCTGTATTTAAACCACAGAGTCAAAGTGACATTTCTTGACTATAGTGTTTCCTAAGCAAAAATGGCAAAATGTTGACGTGCTTTTGAATGCTTTTTCCTTTTTTGGTGTCTATCTAGCTTTTTCTGTATCATGTCTGAAAGTGACATTGCCTTTTTCACTTCCAGTTCTTTGGTCTTTCTGTCTTTTTGGTTACTGTTTCTCCCACAGGCATCTTCAAAGCTTCCTATAAAAAAATCTCAAATAAGATTTCCTTTAAGACCTTATGAAATAAATTGTGTGTCTTGAAGTCCAGATCTATACGTTTTGTGTTCATATGCTATTGTATGATTCCTTTCAAAAGTTTAGGGTCTGTAAGACTTTTTTATTTTATTTTATTTTATTTTTATTTATTATTTATTTTGAAAAATCAATCTTATGCTGCCTAAAGCTGCATTTTATTGACAAAAAAAAAAAAAAAAATATATATATATAGTAAACTAGTAACATTGTTGAATATTATTACACTTTAAAACAACCATTTTCTATTTGAATATATTTTAAAATGTCATTTATTCCTGTGATGGCAAAGCTGAATATCACATGATCCTTCAGATATCATTCTAATATAGTGATTTGCTACTCGAAAAAAATGTTATCAAATATTATCTACTGAAAATGGTTGTGCTGCTTAATAATTTAGAGAAAATAATACATTTTTGAGGGAGTTGAGTGAAATTTCAAATGAACAGCATTACAGTACATAAATATATATTTTTTTCATTATTTAAATTGAACAATTTAAAAGTCATTACTGTCGTGTTTGATCAATTGATGCGTAAAAGTATTAATTTCATTCAAAAAATCTTTTGATCAACTGAAAAATCTAACTTTCTAACTATAAATGTTATACTATAAATATACTATAAATAAAAATCTAACTATAAATATGAATTTTAGGAGAATTGGCACAATGTAAATAAAACATAGTTTTGTCCACAGCCAAACATCCCTCAAACTCTGGTACTGTCCAGAAGCAATGATTTCTGTCCTTGTGTTGTTTCTTGGAGTGTGATGAGTTTTTCCCTCCCCTGTTGACTCAGAAAACATCTCCATCTGGTTCGGTCATCTGTGGCATCTTCCTGATGCTCTGTGTCAATATCTAGAGCTCTCATGTGGTGCTTAAATACTCAACCAACATCTCTTCTGCTAGAGGGAGATTTCCGATACGGCCAATCCAGTGAAGAGTCTGAGCAGCATATACAGCGTTACCAGAGCAGTTCACAACAAATATAAAGAGTGCACTTTATGTTCGCAGAAGACCACTAGCATGCATGAGAATTAAGGCAGTACTTGTGGCAGGTGTCTTATGGCCTGTTCACACCAAGAACGATAACCATAAAGATAACTATAATGATAACTATAGTAGCATCCACACCAGTGGATGATATCATTTTGTTTATTCTAAGCGCACACTGTATTGTCATCTGCTGCTTTAAATGCATGAACTCTTTAAAGCCTGGTGGATCCTGATAGGCTGGTTCAATGTTTTTATCATTCATCAGCAAGAAAAAAAACATTCTGAAAGTAATTTTAACCATATAATTTCTCTGTGCTGTTATCATTATAAGTGTGGTGTGGACTCTGCTATTCTTTTATATTTAGAATGATTTTTAGAACTATATCTTTATCATTATCATAATAGTTATTGTCCTTCATATGAATGGGCCTTTACAAAGTTTGTTTGCGACAAAGGTAAAAGGAGTGAATGGATCTGCCATCGTCTTAAAGGGATAGTTCAATTAACCCTTTGAGCGGTACGGTCCCACATGTGGGATTTGTATTTCTGTGCCCCTGGGCGTACGGTCCCACATATGGGATTTTGAACGTTCAGCGACGTCACATAACCGCCAGATTCAAACTGTGCTTTCGCGCTCTGGCTGCGAGACAGACGCGTGCAGCTCTTGTCATATATCACAGCTAAGCAGTGTTTTCAGCAACATAATGTTTCTTTTAAGGTTTCAGACATTTAAATACGCATAACCACCATTAAAACAATACATTTAGAGTTTATAAAATACACACTGATGTCAGACATAAGTGGAAGCAGCAATAACAGTGAATTCAAATATAATTTGCCGACATTTATTCATATCAGACACACATAATGGGCCTAAGTAACTATAAAGTTTACTCTATTATTCTTCCAGTTCTCCAGCCACTTACTTGCATATATTTCGGGAGAAACTGATGAATTCACCTGCTGTAAATCCGACTGACAGGAGCGCAAACTCCTCTCGCGTTATAGATCAAGATAAAGATCATTTATAAAGGTTTTAAAATGACAAAACACACTCACTTACACATATTTGAGAATCGGAATATCATATAGTTGATGACATGGTAAGCAATTTTGCGAATATTTTAAATAAAAAAGGAAAAACTAAATAATAGCGATCCATCTGTCATAAAGTGTTATTGTGGCTGCGTTCAGCGCTCGTGACACGCAAGACACGTCGCCATGGAAACAATAAGGGCAAACGTTCTAAAATAACGGTCGCCTTAAAAAAACTCACTCTGGGGGGACAGTTAGAATATTTTAAACTCACGCTCGAAAGGGTTAAAAATGAAAACTGAGTCACTGTCACGCTTGCTGGTTCAGCACTAAGGAGAGACGTCAGGATCTTAGTGCAGCAGCTTCTTTATTTAACAAACTCAAAAATACTTCACAAAACACTCGGAGAAACATGGAAACATGAACAGAACATCCAACATATCTATGACTGGGAACTGACAAGGAACTGAAGGAAACACAGGTCCCAAAAGCATGGGCAAACGAGATACTAAATGAGACACACCTGAACTCAAACTCTAATCAAATCAGTAGCCATAGAAACAAATGGAGAGAATGAAGGAGAACTGAAACAATTAACAAACTAGAAAACTAACTAACGAAAGACAGGGAAAAATATGAAAACAGAAGAAAAACAAACTCTAAACGTGACAGTCACCAAATCTGCACTCTAAAATTGAATTAGTTAACGTTAATTAAAAAGTGTTGAAAGCAATTGCCTTAAAAAAATAAGTAAAGTCAAATAGGAGTAGTATGTTTTACTGACAAATGCTAAGTTAGTGGAGTTTACTTACACAAGAGTTCAAGTAACTAAACAAAAAATGTTTGAGAGGACTTGATCATTTTCGTAGATTTACTCTTGACTTATAGCTACTCAGAATTATTATTTTCAACAACTAAATTTCAACTGAAATTTACTGTATGCTATGCTGACTCCCAGAGTGCATTGTGGCAAGAATAAATTAAGCGATTGCTTTGTTTTTACTGTTTTTTGGTTTTATTTGCCAATTTTATTTGCTTGTGTTTTGTTTTGTAATGATCAAAGTCTTATCACAATTAATTTAACTGTTACTTTTGTTTTGTTTTGCATGCTAAATGTTGATGTCTGTGTGTGACTCAAGCCAGGTCAATTGCAAGATATTGTCACCAATACAGGGGATTATTTAATCTCAATTAAAAGTTTGATGTTTCACAAGGTGTTTATGACACGAGTTTGGCAATACAAATTTAATTGATCATAACTCTACATGAAAAGTAGACTAGTTAATGAAGTACAAACCCGATTCCAAAAAAGTTGGGACACTGTACAAATTGTGATTAAAAAAGGAATGCAATAATTTGTGACCAGTCACGGAAAGTAGGGACACAAGTCGGTTCTGGGGCATTTTGAGTTATTCACAGATTCTGAAAGTGTAGTCTCCAAGCTTTCCAACGATGTGTAACACATGGAAATCTGATAATATTTGGAGAAGTTTTGGCCATTTGAAGGTAGGCACTCAAAAAAGCTCAAAGGGCAGAAAATGACCTAAAGATTTTGCAGTTCTCGCCTGTTCTCACCTGCTGGGAGTGACAATAGGGCTCATTTACATCTCATTTAGATAAGCCATACCCCCTGTAAAGCTGCATGGTTGCATAGCAACGACAGACGCGACGGGAAAATCGGACCGCATACTATTAATAATAAAGGATAATGTGCATTGTAAATGTCAGTAATTTATCTTTTTTGACATTAGAACTTTTTGAACAGGATTCTGTGATAACCGTATAGTCCTGGTTTAGACCAGTTAGTGGTTAGACCTGGTTTGAGTCAAAGGATTAAAAAAATCCTGTACATTAAACTCTTCAATACTTTTACTTTTGACTTATAACGCACATTTTACGGCTACGGATACTTTATACTTTTACTTACGTAGGAATTTAATCTGATACATTTACTATTACATTAGTAAATCCTTGTTAAGAAGTAGTAACTGGCTAAAATTATTAGCGTCACATTCAATTCAAGAATAGTAAGGTTTACATGAGCTAAGTCATTCACACCAATCAATTCAAGCAGTTGAAGCGTTATTCAAATTAACATGCTAACATTACCATCTAAAAGCCCATTATAGTAATGGGGGTTTTTGGCAAGTGATACGATGCTAATGATTACAATTAAAACGACAGTCCTGAGCTAGCTAATAACAATAGACACATGAGATAATGTGTAGCCTACGTGTTATTAGAATTAACACAAAACGACCAACTTTGATGTTTATGGAAACTCACCCCATAAGAAACAGAAAAGATCTTGTTGCCTCCAATGAAATAAGTTGTTTGGGCACACTTTCTCTTTGTCGGGGTCTTCTTTGTGGATGTAACCATCTCCGAAGTTTGCACTATGCGTCTGTTTGCCTCTAAATGTCCAATAATTCGCATGTCCTGCCACTCTTTTTCCGCAGCTAAAAAATCCAGCCGTATGTTGTACTTCAAAACATTTTCAGTTTAACGGCCACGGTTCAGCTCGTCTGCGATATTCTTTGCGGCGTCCATCTTCATTAAATTTTGATATCAGCTAGAGCCGGCCAGAGCGCTACATAAATAAGTAGCCACGCTTCCCTTGGAGGGCGGCGGCAATAACAAAAGAAACAAAAGCCGGCGTATCCGATTCCAGTATGGAAATACAAACAGACAATGACACGCCCCTACTGCGAGATAGAATATCTGAAAAACAAGCCGATTTCAACCTCAAAATGTACGCTTTTAAATAAACCAATACTGCTATCTAAAACACGGAGATGCTTCTTCATAATCTCAACTAACAGATTCTGCAAAAAAACGAAAATCACCAATTTTGAAAAAAAAAGCTTCTTTCTCAGTTTGCTCAATAGTTGTGCTGCCGACTTGTGTCCCTGGTTTCCGTGACGGGTCACATTTACAAATCTCATAAACTTATATTTTATTCACAATAGAATATAGATAACATATCAAATGTTGAAAGCTAGACATTTTGATATGTCATGCCAAATATTGGCTCATTTTGGATTTCATGAGAGCTACACATTCCAAAAAAGTTGGCACAGGTAGCAATAAGAGGCCGGAAAAGTTAAATGTACATATAAGGAACAGCTGGAGGACCAATTTGCAACTTATTAGGTCAATTGGCAACATGATTGGGTATAAAAAGAGCCTCTCAGAGTGGCAGTGTCTCTCAGAAGTCAAGATGGGCAGAGGATCACCAATTCCCCCAATGCTGCGGCGAAAAATAGTGGAGCAATATCAGAAAGGATTTCTCAGAGAAAAATTGCAAAGAGTTTGAAGTTATCATCATCTACAGTGCATAATATCATCCAAAGATTCAGAGAATCTGGAACAATCTCTGTGCGTAAGGGTCAAGGCCGGAAAACCATACTGGATGCCTGTGATCTTCAGGCCCTTAGACGGCACTGCATCACATACAGGAATGCTACTATAATGGAAATCACAACATGGGCTCAGGAATACTTCCAGAAAACATTGTCGGTGAACACAATCCACCGTGCCATTCGCCGTTGCCGGCTAAAACTCTATAGGTCAAAAAAGAAGCCATATCTAAACATGATCCAGGAGGGCAGGCGTTTTCTCTGGGCCAAGGCTCATTTAAAATGGACTGTGGCAAAGTGGAAAACTGTTCTGTGGTCAGACGAATCAAAATTTGAAGTTCTTTTTGGAAAACTGGGACGCCAAGTCATCCGGACTAAAGATGACAAGGACAACTCAAGTTGTTATCAGCGCTCAGTTCAGAAGCCTGCATCTCTGATGGTATGGGGTTGCATGAGTGCATGTGGCATGGGCAGCTTACACATCTGGAAAGGCACCATCAATGCTGAAAGGTATATCCAAGTTCTAGAACAACATATGCTCCCATCCAGACGTCGTCTCTTTCAGGGAAGACCTTGCATTTTCCAACATGACAATGCCAGACCACATACTGCATTAATTACAACATCATGGCTGCGCAGAAGAAGGATCTGGGTACTGAAATGGCCAGCCTGCAGTCCAGATCTTTCACCAATAGAAAACATTTGGCGCATCATAAAGAGGAAGATGCGACAAAGAAGATCTAAGACAGTTGAGCAACTAGAAGCCTGTATTAGACAAGAATGGGACAACATTCATATTCCTAAACTTGAGCAACTTGTCTCCTCAGTCCCCAGACGTTTGCAGACTGTTATAAAAAGAAGAGGGGATGCCACACAGTGGTAAACATGGCCTTGTCCCAACTTTTTTGACATGTGTTGATGCCATGAAATTTAAAATCAACTTATTTTTTCCTTAAAATGATAAATTTTCTCAGTTTAAACATTTGATATGTCATCTATGTTGTATTCTGAATAAAATATTGAAATTTGAAACTTCCACATCATTGCATTCTGTTTTTATTCACAATTTGTACAGTGTCCCAACTTTTTTGGAATCGGGTTTGTAGTTAGAAGTTAAGTGACCTTTTAAAAGCAGCCTATTTATTACTTCTCTTCCTTTGAAACTCTGATTTCTTGTTGCATCGATTGGAAAGGAATTATAGTAATAGAAATGAAGTTCCAAGTGCCCAATCAAATGGAACACATCAAACAAAACCATTTTAGGAAATCAACATAAATTTATGAAGCCAACTTGTATGAAAATTTCTTTCTCTCAAAAGTTTCAGTTGTATTGACAACTCAGTTTTAAAGATGACTTTAGAAAATAAGTGAATGCAACTGAGGAGAAAGATAATTTTTTTGCTTGACAAAATGGTTCTCAGACCAATCAATTAGTCTTAAAGGGTTAGTTCACCCAAAAATGAAAATAATGTCATTTATTACTTACCCTCATGCCGTTCCACACCCGTAAGACCTTCGTTCATCTTCGGAACAGAAATTAAGATATTTTAGTTGAAATCCGATGACTCAGTGAGGCCTGCATAGCCAGCAATGACATTTCCTCTCTCAAGATCCATTAATGTACTAAAAACATATTTAAATCAGTTCATGTGAGTACAGTGGTTCAATATTAATATTATAAAGTGACGAGAATATTTTTGGTGTGCTAAAAAAAACAAAAAAACAAAATAACGACTTATTTAGTGATGGCCGATTTCAAAACACTGCTTCAGGAAGCATCAGAGCATAATGAATCAGCGTGTCGAATCAGCTGTTCAGAGCACCATAGTCACGTGATTTCAGCAGTTTGCCGGTTTGACACGCGATCCGAATCATGAGTCGATATGCTGATTCATAACGCTCCGAAGCTTCCTGAAGCAGTGTTTTGAAATCGCTATCACTATATAAGTCGTTATTTTGTTTTTTTGGCGCACTAAAAATATTCTCGTCACTTTATAATATTAATATTGAACGACTGTTCTCACATGAACTCATTTAAATATGTTTTTAGTACATTAATGGACCTTGAGAGAGGAAATGTCATTGCTCCCTATGCAGGCCTCTCGGAGCCATCGGATTTCAACTAAAATATCTTAATTTGTGTTCTGAAGATTAACGAAGGTCTAACAGGTGTGGAACAGCATGAGGGT
Source organism: Ancherythroculter nigrocauda (assembly GCA_036281575.1). NCBI lineage: Eukaryota > Metazoa > Chordata > Actinopteri > Cypriniformes > Xenocyprididae > Ancherythroculter > Ancherythroculter nigrocauda. The sequence continues at coordinate 92,764 of VTFQ01000703.1, forward strand.
AAGTAATAAATGACAGAATTTTCATTTTTGGGTGAACTAACCCTTTAACTTGGGTTTTCTGAGTAACAAAGGCATAGTATGCAAACAGTGCAGATTATTAGATTTTTACAATTAAGTTTAACAAATTGTTGCACATCAAGTAAAGTGAACTAAAAAAATGTTGGGTAGAACAATTGTTAGGTTTTACGGTAACACTTTACAATAAGGTTCATTAGTTAACATTATTTAATGTATTATCTAACATGAACTAACCATGAGCGATACATTTGTTACTGTATTTGTTAGTCTTTGTAAACGTTAGTTAATAAAAATACAGCTGTTCATAGTTTGTTCATGTTACTTCACAGTGCATGAACTAATGTTAATAAATACAACTCTTGATTTTAATAATGTATTAGCAAATATTGAAATTAACATTAACAAAGATCAATAAATGCTGTAGAAGTGCAGGTCATTATTAGTTCATGTTAACTAATGAACCTTATTGTAAAGTGTTACCGGTTTTACAATGTGTCAAAGTTATGTAGATTTAAAAAGGTTGATTGAGGTGAAGAAATTATTTGAAGGTGAAGTATAACTCAAATAAAAACTTCATTCATATGCTGATTTGAATATTTCTCTGAGCATCCTTTGACCAGAAAATCTAACACTCTAATGAAAGCGTGTCTATCCTGAAGCAACCTAACGTTCATTAAACTACCAAAAATCACAAACGTCTAGAGTCGACAGACGTCAGAATCCACTGTGGAGGGAGGAATAGGATTTTCTGTATCTGTCTGCATTTTCACAAAGACTAACTAATTATCTGTTTTTGAACACAAAGAACGGTTTAAAAAAAGATGTGAAGCCTTGATTAGACCCTTTCAAAATCACATATTTTATGACATAATTTCATGAAAACAACTGTAAACAAACAAACAAAAAAAATCTAATTATTTTTGCTGCCACTGATTGCCTGATGCCTAGCCTTGTATTTTAATTTTCCTTTAGTGTATTTATATTGGTATTGTTTCATAGATTAAAGGTGACATATGTCACTGGCAGAACCAAACACAATTACATAAATTATAACTTCGAAAAGTTTTGAAACTCCCTCCATATTCAAACTGCCTCATGACATTAGTTGAACTACTGTTATGTCTGGCAAATAAAATAAAATAAAATAAAAAAATAAAATAAAATAAAATAAAATAAAATAAAATAAAATAAAATAAAATAAAATAAAATAAAATAAAATAAAATAAAATAAAATAAAATAAAAAGATACAAAGACAGCACACAGAAGGAGAGAAAGAAAAAGGGAGAAGTATTGTTTCATAAAAGCCTTTTTCCTCTCCACTATTTTTCCTTCAGCACGAAATATCCAGTTTGGCCAGGGGTAGGCAAGTTCGGTCCTAGACAGCCGCTGTCCTGCAGAGTTTAGCTCCAACCCTGAAAAAAAAACCTTCAGCTGCCTATAGCTTTAATAATCCTGAAGAGCTTGATTAGCTTGTTCAGGTGTGTTTGATTAAGGTTGGAGCTAAACTCAGCAGGACAGCGGCTCTCTAGGACCAAACTTGCCTACCCCTGAGTTTGGCTGATCTACGCAAGAAATGTGCAGCAAACTGAGACAAACAAGTGAGATCTCTCAACAAAAAATGCACAGTAATCTTCACTGAACAAAATAACAGGTAAACTAAAGAAGCTTGTCTCTGTCTGTAGCAAATATTGACTTTTTTTAAATAAGTCCACAATTATGTCTCAGGTATTGATTTTAATAAAAAAAACAGATTTCAGCATTTTTTTTTTTTCTTTTTTGCATGGTCACATAAAAACTTTCTTAGAAACTTTTTTTATAATACCTTTATGATTAACTTTTGCTTTATTTTTCAAAAACCCTTTCTAAAAGAAATCTCATCCATAACAGAACCCATTATAAGATTAACCTAATTAGATAAGTGTCACAACCTGCCGGGTTTTCTGATTTGTTTTCAAAAACTTGCTTATCATCATTCCCGACATCTCCTTTCTGTTTACGCTTGTTGCTATGGTTATTCATTGTTCCATTGATTCTCTTACACCTGTTCCTCATTTACTCACTAGTTCCGTCAGTAAATATTGCCCTCTGTTTAGTTAGTTCTTTGTCTGGTTTGGTGTTGTCTGTGCATAGCACACTGTTGCATTGCATTCACTTGTTTGGATTACTCTCCATTGTTGGATTACTTTGTTTTGTTAAATAAAGTCTATCCTGCATTATAGATCACAGCATCTTCATCTTCATCCATCTGTGACAATAAGTAATGAAAATTTGATGACGGGTCGATAAGTAAAGAATAATTGATGACACGAAGCGTAGAGGCTATTACACCTCAGGTGTGCATTATTTTTTTTAAATAATTCAAGACCCAGAGTCAATTATTCTGCTTATGCTACCACTTACCACTGATGGGCTGATTGGTGTCTGTGATGGTTGCGACTCCGTGACATCAAGACATTTATCAAGTTTTTGTAAGTTTATGTATTAGTTTATTTTCTCAACAGGGCCATTGTCACAAAACACATATCCCCCTGAAAGTGTTCAACTTTCTATTCTTTGGGTAATTTTTTCAGGGAATTCCAGTGTCTTCTAATACACCTTTCTGCCTAATCTGCTGAGAGCCTATCTCTGAAATCTTTATAGCTGAAGCCTTTTATCACCGACTCAAGAAAATTGGAACATTTCACTGAAACAGTTTTCAAGCGCATTTGCTTTCAGAACATCCATTGCCATAAGAAGTGGCACGACCTGCGACTCCTCTAACACCCGTTGAACAAAACATCACCTGTGATATGCAGGTACTGCAAACTCTTCTGTAGTCAGCCAACACATCCCATAATCAGATCAAGAGGATATTCCTGCCGCTATCAGGATACATCTAACAGATCACTGCTTCTCAGTGACTTAGAGGATGAAATTGAAATTTCAGATCAGGCCAGAGTGGGGAAAAAAAAGTGCAATGCCATGATTCCTTCCCAAATCCGATCCTTGAATTGACATTAGAAAAATCTTTCCAGATATTTTCAGATGTTTCTCCAAAAATTCCTTTGGAGAAATAACAGAAACCAACGAGTCAACTGGTGAAATAAGAAACACAGATAACTAGCATTAAGGAGTGTTAATACACATTTTAGATGTTTATGGTTCTCTAGAAACTATGGAAACTTGTTTCCACCACAGAATAAAAAGAAAGGTAATTGCAACTTTTTATCTCACAATTCTGACTTTTTATCTTTTTATCTATCTCAATTCTGAGTTTATTATATAAAAATGTCTGAATTGTGAGATATAAATTTGCAATTACGAGACACAAAGACAGAACTGTGAGATATAAACTTACAATTAGGCTGTGTGTCCACCAAAGCATTTTTATCCAGCTGAAAACGCTAGGCGCTCTGCTGAAAACGCCTATCTGTGAGCGCTTGAGAGCGCTTCTGCAGCGCAGCGTTTTTTTTTCCGTTGAGACGCTTTGTTGCTATGATACGGAATATCCGCAGCACTGTTACTTATAACTGATTTTGCAGGTAATTTGTTTCAGACTTAAAATGTTGACACAATGTGAAATTACTTTGCTATGTATTTTCGGAGAGCAGCAATATTAATTTCTCATCCATTTTGTTTCGTTCTCTGCTTGTTGATGTCGTTGTACAGCAAGAATGTTGGCCGGTGTTGTATTTGTCCTGCCCTTCCTCCACTCTGATTGGACGGCTGGCTAAAAAGTGACAGTGATGAGCGCAGCGTTTTACTCAAAGTTGAACATTCTTCAACTCGAGGCGACCAGTAAAAAACGCCCAGCTCTCAGCGCTTGAGCGTGAAAAAGACGCTCAGCGCCTCGTTATGCTCCTGGCGTTTAAAAAACGCAGCGCTCCCATTGAAAACAATTGAAAAAGTACGCTAGCAGCTGGAAAAAACGCTTTGGTGGACACACGGCCTTAGGGTTGTCATGGTACCAAAATTACAGTAGTCGGTACCAATACCATACAGTAAAATTTCGTGGTTCTCAGTACCAAAAACTGTTGAATTAAGTACTTTATAAAATGTTGGCCCGTTCCGTCTCGTCTGTTGATTATCATGGTCAGTTATCGCAGTTTCCATTTCAAGTGTGCATTTAAATGGGGTTCTCAATCCAGAAACTTTGCAGTGTACTTAGCAGCCGGAAAAATGTATCAGGTTATGACTGTAAACCATGATTCCCTGTGAAGGGGAACGGGACACTGCATCTGGATCAATGCTTTGGCAAACAGCATCAGCATGACCGATGTCTGAAGCATGTGTGCCAACACAACAATTTCATTGGCCGACCCTTGATTATAACAGGGCACCTACAATGTACGTCATCAAATTCTTTGTCTGAAGGAGATGTGCAGGTGAGCCTGAAGCGTGTCTCATTCCCCTTCTCATGGTTACATTTGTAACCTGAGATGTTCCCTTTCGAAGTGGAATGAGACACTGTGTCTGGATCACGCTATGGGGAACAAATACCCACTACGCTTATTGATGATGGCATTCCTCATAGCGTTGACCCAGATGCAGTGTCTCGTTCCTCATCGAAAGGGAACTAAACTTGTATTCAGATTGTGAATGGGTAATAAACAGAAAGCAAGAAAAGAGCCCTCCCTTTATAAACATTAAAGGCTGATTTATACTTCTGCGTCGAGTGTACGACGTATCCTGACACGCACCTCTTCAAAAATGTAACAACATGTCAATTCTATGCGGACCGCAAGTGCTGTGATTGGTCTGCTAGTGAGGAATCTTGGGACATGTGGTCTTCACCTCACAGCCGGTGGAAAAGAATCAGGACAGGACTCAGGCAGAAATCATGTTCATGGATGCGATTATTAACATTACTGTAGTATGAAGCAGCGCAGGGCCGAGTGTTGTGGGAGCTGAACGAGGCTGCTGGAATGATTGTTAATGAGAGACGAATGCAACACACGCCTTGTGAGCAGCGGAACCTTTATTATGCCACAGTCACTGGTGCTTCAGCTTTTTCCAGTCATGAGTATGAGGTAACGCAGCTCTGATTATCATATTAGATACATTTTAGTGTGTTGAAAATTATGTTATAACAATACTCTGTGTGTTCGCTCGGCGGCTGCTGTGAGACACTTGTTGCACACTGCAGTAAGTTAGATCAATACTACAATATCATATTAAAATAAAAAAAATTAGATTTAAACAATACGACTAAACGTGTTGAGCTGTATAACAATAATTCGTTTTCTGTCTATAAATGTATCAAAACAGATGTTCCCTTGTCTAATAAAACATGTAATATATTAAAGCGTCTTTGGTGTTTCAATGGTTTCTACAAAATTAAACCGGAAACCGAGGGTAACGCGGATATGACGCCACTGATAGGCGACTCCTCACACGTCCCGGAGCCTTGGTTAAAATAGCAATTTTCTCATGATTTACAAATAGTTGGAAACATTTGGGATATTGTAAGTACTCAACTGAACAAAATATATAACACTGGCCCAGTGGTTTTTGGATATTTTACTGCAAATATCTTACATATTGCAGCTTTAATTGTACAGTGATTCTCTTATTTATATTGTGTGGTTATAATAAAAGGATTTCTACAGTGTGCGGATTGCACTGAATAAAACCTAGTTCATACTGTACGATTGTGGCTGTGATTTGGCCACCTGAGACAAATTTTGAGAACCCTAAAAGATTCCTCTGATCCTGGGCCAAAACCTGACATCTTTGATCACTAGTTTGACATGTTCGCTGACAACCGATCAATGACCATTGTGATCAAATTTTACATCCGACAAAATTTGGGCAGTGTGAGAAGTTTTGAGGCACAGTCCTGCAGTGTGGCGACTTCTACGACAATCGCCAAATCAAAAACCAATAGAAGCGCAGAACCTGATGATGTGATTAGTGAGACAACAAACTACCATCTGCTCCACACACCTCTGTCTTTTTCTTTTCAAGAAAAGCCTTGATCAAAATCAACTCTAATTTTTATTTTTTTGTTTGCTAGCCACCATTTCTATCCCGAATGTAAATACAGCTCACATCACGGATTGATGACGTAAAATTCCAGATGAGTCTTCTTACAGGCATCCATTTTTATTGTGTCTTGACTGCCATGACGTGTCTTGAATTTTCAGTAAAAATAACCATATTGTGATGTAAAATCACTGTACTGTGATAGGTCTATAAGATTTTGGTCACAACATCCATCCCTACTCTCCAGCTAGGAGACCAAATCAAACTCTGACAACACTATTAAAGGGAGAGAGCATGTTACTAAGACATAAAAATAAATAGATCAACAGACAAAGTGAAAATGAAGTGAGCCGAAGATCTCAAAGCTTGACACCACACCAGCTCCCAGCATGCACTGAGACAGAGAATCAAAAACAGACAGTTACAGCAGAATGACAAAAGTGGAGATGTAGGTGATAAACAGATAAGAGCGACTATAATAATAAAACCACACCAATATAACACCAAGTATAAAAAAGAAAGGAAGAGATGGGTAGAACAAGAGACAAACAGAAGAAGGGAAAATTGATTTGATGCACTCTCTGCACAGATGATGGGAGACTGGACCTCGAAAAGCGCTCTCTGGTCACCGTGGTGATGAGAGGACAATAGGACACACAAGGTTTTGTTCCTCTGATATGCTGCACAGACAGTGAACGACTGAACGTGACCAAACTAAATCCACCCACAATACCATGAGAAAACCATTACTGACAACATGCTGCAAGTGCACAACCACAACACATTTACAATTATCTTATCTTTTTCTACTACATACCTATATTTCTGTTAAATTTTGAGTATTTGAACACCATAGAAAGAATATAGGGTACATGAGTACATGACTAACTTGCCTGAATTAAATTTGCATTTAAATGTTTTGTAGTGGCACAAATCTTTAGAAATCTCTAGTCAACGAAGACATCAACTAAGCGTCCACAAATTTCTTTCTGTTGAGTTTGAATTCTTACAGATAATTTGTCATATAAACTGACTCTAGTCATTCCTTTTTTTATTTTTTATTTTTATTTTTTAACTGTGCTGTCTGCCTCTATCATGCTGTCTTCTAAGATACCTCAGGTTAGCCAAATTCAAAGAACGCACTGCATACAGACTATCCCACTCAAAAGTTTGGGGTCAATAAGATTTTTCATTTTATTTATTTATTTATTTTTATATAAAAAATGAATCTCATATTTATTTTTTATTTTTTTTCTTGAACACCAAATCAGCATTAGAAGGATCATGTGACAGTGAAGACTGAAGTAATGATGCTGAAAATTCAGCTTTGATATCACAGGAATAAACACATTACATTACATTACATTACATTTTGAAATATATTTAAAAAAGTCTAAATAGATATTAAAATGTAAAAAATATTTCACAATATTACTGTTTTTACTATATTTTTTAAATTAAATAAATGCTTGATGAGCATAGGAGACTTCTTTCAACAACATTAAAATAGCTTACAAACTCCTACAAGTATAAACATTTATATATTTCTTTAGAATTATATTTTATCTTTGAAGTTGTTCCATCTAATAAAAAGACCACTGATATTTGTCTGTGCTATGGTCAGCATGATAACATCTTCTATAAGAAGTTTTGTCTCTTAGTTCATCCTCTATAACTCTTTCCCCACCATTGACTGAGTTTTCCGTCATTTATGATACAACTCTTCCTTGCCATTGACGGAATTTTCCGACAATCCATGTTTTCACTGTCATGCCATAGGGGGTGCTATTGCGCATCATCTGAAAGAACACAGGCAAAGAAAAAGCAGAAACAAGCAGCAGAATCATTGCTTGCGCATATGTAAGCTAAAGCGATCATCAAAAATTAACCAGCATATAAATCCAAACAGCCTAACGTTACCGAATGAAATGTCGACCCAGGAAGAGGTATAGTACTGTGCAAGCTTTGGGGGTGTTGATGGTTTCGATCTACTCGATCAATGTTTTGATCATCATTCTGAATCCGATCTGGATGTAGCCTTTGACAAAAAATGTGATTTTCTCAACTTTTTGTTCAAAATATTGCTTTAACTTATTCAGGTGTTGATAAAAAAGGATGCATGAAGCTAGAATAAAATGGTTGTTTTTGGTTGTGGTATTCATAGAACAAAATATTCTGGGGGGGGGCATGACATTTTTGTGAAAATGATCAAAAAAGCTGGCGCTGGCTGGCAACCTTTTTAAAACACACTGGCGGGGAAAGAGTTAAAGCATCACTAAAACAGCCATGAAATTCACCACCTTCAACCACAACAACAAAATAATCAGAAAAAACACTGGTATCAAAACACATTATTCCAGAAGACTGGGAAAATAAATTGGGTGGAGTAGCTGCAGGACTAAAGTTCTTGAGATATCTACTTACATTGCAATGCACCACACGCTTCAGGTTTAGATACATTGTTAGAAGGCTTGCTAGCACTGAATAGATCTTTTCCAGGAGTCGCTCAGTATAATTACGTTCAGTGTATTTTTTTAAATAACAGCCCGCCGCTTTATTCTGATAGCATGAGACTTGAGAAACATTTCCTCCTCCTTCTCAATTAGACTGAGAAGACTGACTCCACTCTCAAAGTGCACCTGCAGACTGACTTTAATGGCTCACCTAGCAGCAGATATCCAGCAGAGTTTAATTACAGTGACAGGATGAAATAGGTGGAGTGGAGATGGAGACGCAGATTTTTCTATCCACTTTTAAATGGTACGTACATACTCTTAAATGTGTTCAAGGCACAGACAAACAAAGAAATATAGGCACACAGAAAGACAGCCGACATTGGACAGGAACCAAAGAAAGTGAATCTGTTCAAATCTCAAGTGCACTATTAATTTCTGTGAAGTCACCTACCTTTTAACCCTTTAAGACCTGAAGGCTTTTTTAGAGTTTATTTTTTTCTGAGCGACACACACAAAAGTAAAGACTCATAACTCCAAAACTCTAGCAAGGAGAGTCAAAAGGTAGGTATCATTTGATAGAAAACATTAAATTTAAATTTAAATTTTAAGAAAATATAAATTACATTACATTTGGACATTTTCTTGCTGAGAAACAGCTGATAAAAGACAAAAAATATATATAATTTTTTAAAAATAATTTTTCTTTTTTTTAATTTGACATGGAATAACTCAGGAACACAATAAGATCGCTAAAAAATTCTTTTTTGGTGATACTCTCCTATATGTGAGCTGCATCTGGTTCAAATTTCTTGGTGATAGGATAAAGAATAGTTTGAAAAATTGTTGTTCATTTTTTCCACAGCCAGGTGGCGCCAACGGGCGCCAACGGGCGGTAAACTCCGGTTTAGAGGTGCTTCTCAGCACTCCTTAGGAGTTTTTCAAAATGGTTAGATGCATTAAAAAGATGAGATTCTAAGCTTTAAAATGATATCTATTATGTGTTATTCCACGTTGGAAAACGAACATGGATGGGTCCGGGAACATTGGATACACACTGGTATACCAAGTATGTTAAATCATTCCGTGAGTAATATCTTGTGATCCACGCAATATATTATATTGATTTTGGATTCATTTTAATCTTGAGAATCTGCTTTAAATATTGATGTGCAATTTTCTATGATCTGTGCATTTTTCATGAAGTTATGAGCACGTGAAATATACATACTTGTATTCAGTTAGCGTCTGTGCTATTTTTGTTGTAAATGCATATTACTCAGACTCATTAGAGGGTGAAAACAACGCAACAGAAGCATGTTGGAGGCTTGATATGAAAGTTTAAAGTCTCTGGTTTTGTATGCAAAAAGAATTTTTGTGCTACCCATATGGATTCAATTTTTATTGGCTTTTAAATAGAGACACGCAAATGGGAGCGCCGACGCTCCATCCGGTCTTAAGGGGTTAAGAAGTGTCTACCTTGAAACCATAGCTTGCAAAAATAAAAGCTGCTCATTATATCAAGTAGTTCAACTAGTCGAAGATCCCTTCTGAAAAATCACTTTTACAAACAAAAACAGCCCCGTTTAAATGTAAAACATTGCATTAAACAGTATTTTTTCATTTCGCTACATAAAAAGTTAAGACAAAATGCCATATTTGAGGTTCCAGAAACAAAACTTTGATTCAAATAGATCAGTGAATCATTTAATTGAGCCAGTTCCTTAAAATTAATAATTTCAATGAACAGACTCCCTGCTTTGACACATTTTGCTGAGTTCAACATGTTCCTGGGTCAACATCTTTGTTGATCCTGGAACAACATTCAAATCAGATTTGAGGGACAAGTTTACAGATTATGTCAAATTTAGGCTTTGACATAATCTGACATAATCATGAATTGGTGCTACTACATCAGTGTTATTCATCTATCATTTCCCTCTGATGTTTGTGATAACTTATAGGTAGGGTTAGGTTTAGGGGTAGGAATAGGGTTAAGACTAAATTTTCAGACTGGAATCTTGTTCCAGGATCAACAAAATATGTTGACCCAGGAACGCATCTAACTCAGCAATATCAGGACATGCCTACTTTGACAGTTACTACTGACACACTGCTGAAAGATGCAGTTAAGTTAGTAGTGCCCCCATTTGAAGTTAGTTATTACTCAACATAGGCAACATAGTAAAAAAAAAATGCAACTAACTGACTGATTTGAAACGCTGTACAAAGTCAGCAACTCAGTTAAATCACATCACACAGATATCACTCTAATGCTCACAGAAGTCAGATATTAGCATGCTGCTAAGCTAATGGCTCTAAAGGCCATTTCACATAAATTGTTTCCCTATTGTATGACACTATGAAACGAATTTGCAACAACTACAGAGTTGGCTGAGATATTGGTTGTCCGCCAGTCAGGCTATTTCTAAACTATTTCAGCTTTAACCATGTTTAATGCTGACCTGTCATTTTTTGCAATCTAAATTTGGCCATAAATAAAACAAAACAAAACAAAAAAACTGTCAAACTTTGAGGAGATCTTGAATGGCTCATAATTCCCTTTTATTCTTATTTTATTTTTTATACTTTCACATCCTTTGTTTGCCGTCAGCTGACCTTTGTTTGGCTCGCCTTGCTTGTAACTGTCAACATTAGTATGTCACATAGCTTTAATAATAATAATAATAATAAAAAAAGATAACAGCTCTTTGTTTTTTCTTTTCTTCTTTTTTCTTTATGTGATGCATCAAAGCCATTTGCAGATCTTTTTTGTGCACATTTCCCACTTTGTTGCTACACTGAAAAAATGCCCTTTTGTGGAACTAGAGTAGACAAAAACAGCACACCATCAAAACACTGAGAGTGGTCCGCTCAGATGTGTCCATCTTTTTTCAGCTCAACCTATATCATGAGTTTGGGGTGTGGCTACTCTAGCACTGTTGAACCATGACTGCCGCATTATATGGAAAAAGACACTCAGCTCTGGTTACAGAAGTGCAAGCCAAAATTCACTGCATTTAGTCCTTCAGAGATTTAACATTTCATGAACATGTCAAGGCGGAAAGTATTCACTGCGCTTCACTTTTTCCACATTTTGTTATGTTACAGCCTTATTCCTAAAGGGAATAAATTCATTATTTTCCTCAAAATTCTACCAACAATACAATAAGTTTGTTTGAATTTGAGTATGATGCTACAAGCCTGGCACACCTATTTTTGGGCAGTTTCTCCCATTCTTCTTTGCAGGACCTCTCAAGCTCCATCAGGTTGGATGGGGAGTGTCGGTGCACAACCATTTTCAGATCTCTCCAGAGATGTTAAATCTGTTAAAGTCTGGACTCTGGCTGGGCCACTCAAGGCCATTCATAGAGTTGTCCCGTAGCCACTCCTTTGTTATCTTAGCTGTGTGCTAAGATGAACCTTGGCCCCAGTCTGAGGTCCAGAGCGCTCTGGAGAAGGTTTTCATCAAGAATGTCTCTGTACATTGCTGCATTCATCTTTCCCTCGATCCTGACTAGTCTCCCAGTTCCTGCCACTGAAAAACACAGCATGATGCTGCCACCACCATGCTTAACTGTAGGGATGGTATTGGCCAGGTGATGAGCGGTGCCTGGTTTCCTCCAGACATTAAGCGTGCTATTCAGGCCAAAGTGTTCAATCTTTGTTTCATCAGACCAGAGAATGTTTCTCATGGTCTGAGAGTCCTCCAGGCGGGCTGTCATGTGCCTTTTACTGAGGAGTGGCTTCCATCTGGCCACTCTACCATACAGGCCTGATTGGTGGAGTGCTGCAGAGATGGTTGATCTTCTGGAAGGTTCTCCTCTCTCAACAGAGAAATGCTGGAGCTCTGTCAGAGTGACCAGGTAACCTCCCTGACTAAGGCCCTTCTCCCCCGATCGCTCAGTTTGGCTGGGCGGTCAGCTCTAGGAAGAGTCCTGGTGGCTCCAAACTTCTTCCATTTATGGATGATGGAAGCCACTGTGTTCTGACCTTCAATGCTGCAGAAATGTTTCTGTACCCTTCCCCAGATCTGTGCCTCGATACAATCCTGTCTCGGAGGTCTATAGACAATTCCTTGGACTTCATGGCTTGGTTTGTGCTCTCACATGCACTGTTAACTGTGGGACCTTATATTGACAGGTGTGTGCCTTTCCAAATCATGTCCAATCAACTAAATTTACCACAGGTGGACTCCAATCAAGTTGTAGAAACATCAAGGATCATCAGTGGAAACAGGACGCACCTGAGCTCAATTTTGAGTGTCATGGCAAATGCTGTGAATACTTATGTACATGTGATTTTTTTTTTTTTTTTAATGAATTTGCAAAGATTTCAAACAAACTTCTTTCACGTTGTCATTATGGGGTATTGTTTGTAGAATTTTGAGGAAAATAATGAATTTAATCCCTTTTGGAATAAGGTTGTAACCTAACAAAATGTGGAAAAAGTGAAGTGCTGTTATACTTTCCGGATGCACTCTATGTGCATTTAAATGTCTGAAACCTAAAATAAACATTTTAGGTTGAAGACCCTGGATATTTGTGATACCCTGTATATGGCAAGCACTGAGAGCATCTGTCTCTGGCTCAGCATCAGCTAAAGTGCAAAAGAACATTTGAATTTAGCGGTGAATCACATGACTAACTGAACATTCTAATCACACTAGTGTGATCGTACACTCCAGGGACCAGCCAAGACTTTATCGTACACATCAAAGGGTTAATATGTTGGACCTTTTATAGAAAGTAGCCTACGTTTACCTGTTGAGACTTACCTTAACAAGCACTCGTAAAAGTTGTGTTCATCAAGTGAAATGGGCATTTGCAAGGTTGCAGTGCATTCTTGGATTGTCAAGTTTGGATCAAGTTTTTGAATAAGAAGAATCACAAATATTATTATCCTGCCGATAAATAGCAGATTCATGAACAGTTGTATATTAATGAGCCAAGATGCGACATTGCTTGGCAACCACAAATAACAATCAGTTACAGTACACTGAAAAAAAATTGTAACCTAAAAACATTTTTTTTTCTTCAAAATAAAAATGTTATTTAACATTACTGAATCAACCTAAATATATTAGGTTACAGCAACAAAACTAAATTTAAATGATTAGTTCACTTCTGAATGAAAATTTCCTGATAATTAGCTCACCCCCATGTCATCCAAGATGTTCAGGTCTTTCTTTCTTCAGTTGAAAAGAAATTATGGTTTGTGTGAAAAATATTCCAGGACTCTTCTCCATATAGTGGACTTCAGTAGGGTTCACCAGGTGGAAGGTTTCAATGCAGCTTTAAAGGGCCCTACGCGATCCCAGCCGAGGATCCCATTTCTTATCTAGTGAAATGATTAGTCATTTTCTGAAAAAATAAAAATGTATATACTTTTTAACCACAAAAGCTTGTCTTGCACTAGCTCTGCGATCCGCACACATGATGTAATCACGTTACAAAGGTCATTCGTGACATAGGCGGAAGTACTGATCCAGGGTCTAACAAAGCGAACGTGCAAAGATTAAGCTAAACGCCTTTTACAAAAAAAGGTAAAACAACAATATCAGATGATTTTGAAGTTGGAGGAGAAAATTAGATGAAGTTTTTCGCCCCACCACGTACTTCCGCCTACGTCACGCATGACCTTTCAACGTAAAGCGTGGCGCATCACAGAGCTAGTGCAAGACGAGCATTTGTGGTTAAAAAGTACATACATTTTTAATTTGTTTTAGAAAATGACCAATCATTTTGCTAGATAAGACCCTTATTCCTCAGCTGGGAATGCGTAGAGCCCTTTGAAGCTGAATGTGAAACTGCAATTGGGACCTTCCACCCAGTGAACCCTACTGAAGTCCACTATATGGAGAAGAATCCTGGGATGTTTTCCTCAAAAAACTTAATTTGTTTTCGATTAAAGAAAGACAGACATGAACATCTTGGATGACATGGGGGTGAGTAAATTATCAGGAAATTTTAATTCAGAAGTGAACTAATCCTTTAAGGGTAAGGTAGAACAGTGTATTTTTACAGTGTATGTCTACACCAGACACACAAGCTACAACCCACAAATCTAAATGAATTGCGTTATAATTTATGAAGCTGTCTGCAACACAGTTTTCAGATTGCTGTAAGAAATTGCATCATGGATATCCTGTGGTGTATGGCAGAGTATGGCAGAATTACAACCACCAACCATTATACACAATTTTACCACCCAGCCCCACACATAACATCTTCACTACGCTCTTCAAATCATACAAAAATCCATAACAATAAATGCTGCATGAACAGACAAGGATATCTGAAAATGTCAACTACAGACGCCCACCAATCTTTTATCCTCAACTGCTAATCTGAACAGTCTGACAATAGCCACAATTTATTTGCCTCTATTTCCACTCAGCCTCACGGCATTTCCAGCAACGTTTTGAGATTTTTATTACGGTTGTCAGTTTGTCTTTGGCAGACGTGACGGCATAATTCATACATCATCAGACGCTCAGTTTGGAGAGCTGTATCTGGCTGCTTCGGTAATGAAGGTGTGCAGAGAAGACGCAGAGACCGATTTGTGAGACGCTGCCACACAAAGTTAGAGATACAATTATCTCTCTGACTTCGCTCAGAGCGTAAACGCTGGGCTGTAACATCCCATTTCACCAACTCCAGGAACAAAATGGAAAGTTACGGTCCCGGTGCAAGGTTTATTTTGCAAAAGTGGTAAATAAAATCTCTCATGCTAGTGACAGGGAATGAATGATGGACAGAACTGTGAGTCTCACCTTCAGTGTTTTGAGCCAAGATTTGGGTGATGATAACAAACAAGCCAATCGCCAAACCCAGACAGCCCGATCGCCACCAGCTCCTCCTCATCTTCAGTTACTGCCTTACTGCCAACCCACCTGCGGAAAAACAGACAGAGATGGTTTCATTTTAAAGGTCCAAAAGACCAATATATTGCTGTAAACCATGCAGAACTTGACAAATTAACCCATTTAATCCCACCAGTTACAATAGTGACCGTAAAGAAAGTTTTCATTTAAAATGTCACTGACTAGTGTTTTACTGACATTTTCTGCAAATATGGAAAAAAAAGGGTCTCAATTAAATATGTGCAGTTTCACATGGTTAGTGCAAATTGCCACATGACCAGAGCAGTTTAATTGTTGTTTGCACCATCAGGCTGCATCAAAGCTCCAAAACAACAGGTTAGTAAAAGTATGTTAAGAAAGATATGACAAACATTTTTGGCACACATTATCTTTAAGATGTCTAGTATTAATATATGAATTCAGATTTGTTGAGTGTGGTCATAGAATGAGTAAACATGTTGATGGCAAAAATAGTGACCGGTGGGATAATACAGAATGAACTATTCAATTGCAGTTGTTAGGGAAGGCTGCACTAAAATGATGCAATGACAAAGTTACAATGAATATTGCACTAAATTAAAAGTTCAAATGTTACAAATAAGTTACAGTATTGATGTTTTAAATACTGCTTGCACTAATATAACAATATTATTATAGAGTTACAATAAAGTAATATTTTTCAAGTAAAAATCAAGGTTTTTTGTTTGTTTGTTTGTATAAGGGTTTTGAATGATAGTAATAATAGAATGTGATGGAGCAGAGTTTTAAATGTGTTAATAACTGGGCTGAGAAAGGCTAAGAATTTCAATTACTGCAGCAAAATGTTAATTCAGTACACATATTATCCGACTGGTCACAATTGTGACCGACCATTAAACAAATTTTTTTACACACTTTTCCATAAAAATTTCAAAAAAGAATTATTGATTATTTCAAGGGGTTACTAATGACACATCATTTAGATATTTTCATGTCTGGGGAAAATTTGAGATTAAACAGGTTAATAGAACTATTACAAAATAATTACAAAATGAAGAAATATTCTGCATCCAAACTGATAGGTTACTCAGAGAAGACTTAAACTGTATTTTAGGTATATAATGATATAATATAATATAATATCATCCACCCTGCTTTCTAGATATCAGTATGATATTGGTCCAACATTTCATCCAAGACACCAGTGAATAAATCAATCAAGTCAATAAATTCCCCATGGCAGCCCAAACTTCAGTACTGATTCAGTCAAAAGCAGATAAGTCTGTGCATTAAGTTGGCATGTGGATATTAAGTCAATTTTGCAGGCACAGTTACTGATCAATGCAAACTGAATTAACACTTGCTAATCCCAAAATGGAAGTGTGTATGTGTGTATGTGTGTGTGTGTGTATTAACAATTTCTAAGAGTGGATATGCATGCTGAAATCTTTTTTTGAAAATCTCAAACAACACAGACTTTAGATAAATAAATAATAGAAAATTATTGGTTGCTTTGGAAGTGGTCAAAATTGAGGGACTATCATTATTTGTGTAAAACCTGGTATAATTTTCATTAAATATTAGCATGGTTACAAGGTTTTCATATATATATATATATATATATATATATATATATATATATAGGACAGATATTATATGTATAATGAACAATGAAAACAAGAAAAAAGTTTCATATAGAGTAATAAAATGTTCTAATAAAACTACTCAGGGACTTTTACAGTTGTTCAAGAAACATATTTATGGCTGCACTGTTGTTAAAAAAAATCACATTTAATTCAATGATACTTGCCATTTCTTTGTTATTACTTCTGAAATTTACTATCAATTTCTGAGTGAAAATTGTTTATATACGTTTTTATTTTATTTTTTCTAACTGTGGTATATTTTCTGAGTTCACCCACCATTTGGACCCTGTGTGTGAGTGCTGGAAAACAATTGTAAAGCCCATCTCAGAAATAAGGGTTTAATCTACTTTGCTTTGTAAGTGTTTGATGCGCAAGGACAGGTAATACTTGACTTTGTACAAATATACACATGGGATTAGACCATTAATTTGTGCCTGTGTGTGCGTGTCCCGTCGTGAGGCTGGCTGGCTCATTGGTTGCTGCCTACATGCGGAGGTTGATGTAGAGATAAACTTAAAAACAAGTGTCTCCATTTGATCTGTCACCTGTATTCAAACTCACAATCTCTATGCTGTGCCTGCGGCAGCCATAAGCCACTGAGACGTTTTAAAACCAAACGCTGATATGCAACACAGTCATCTAAATACAACATCAGACCGCGTCGCCGCCACTGTCAGATTCTCTATTCCCAAAAGAGAGTAAGCAAGTCTCTGGAGCATGATGGGTGAAAATGATAGTTCCCACTTTAACATCTCCACAGAGTGCTCAACAACTGTGACAATACCCAACAAGAAGGGCTAGAGAAACACAGGAACTTGCTAACGCTGTCTCTGTTTTCAGTTTTGAAGTTTAGGTTTGAGAAACATAAGCAAGGTCCAAATTTAACTTTCTGCCAATGACGGGTAAATTGAGAGAATTTTCTAGCTATAAATATTCCTTACTTGACCATGAAACTGTACTTTTCCACTAGAATTCCAAAAATAACTGTTAAATTGCCAATGATACAGATGCATTTCCAAGAAACCTCACATGGGGCTTCATAGGATGCAATGAATTATTAGAAATATTCACCCAAAACCCTGACACTTCAAAACATTCATAAAGAGATCGTAAAATAAATCCACATGAATCAAGCTATTTAATACAAGTCTTCGGAAGAGACACGATTGTTTTATATGATGATGGATTTAATTTATTCACATTCAACACTGATCAACGAATGCACATGGAGCACTCAAATTTAGGAGCCTTTCCTTGCCCTGGGCACTGTTCTCAGTGCCCCCCGCAGTGTTGGTCTGGTTTCACACTCAAATTGATTCTATCGAACCCTGGTGCTTTGTATTCATCTTACGTCATCACAGATGTGCACGGCACATGATAGAAAACAGTTCAGTAAATTGTGTTTTTTTTATCAATTTGGAGCTATTGTGTGCAGCAGAGTAAATGACACTTGAGTTTACTGTATATGTGTAGCATGTAGATGGTTTTCCGCTGCTTGCAAACAAACTATTTTGAGGAGACAGCTGATTACCATTCATTTGCCGCTCTAATTGCACTCGCAAAGCACGAATACACTGCAGGCTCACTTCTGCTTGAATTCAAGGTAAATCATCAACATCATCTCTTACATGTGTTTTATTTTAGTAAATATATTTTATTTACCCGAATCCGTGCTGCTTTCATATTCACGCGAACCGTGGCACAGTTCGAGTGCAACCGAACTCAGACCACCTCCTTCAGGTAGTCTCGGGTTCGGTACCCCGGTGTGAAACTGAGTTTGCATTACATCTTTCACATTAGCGATTTTTCATGTGAACCGTGCCCCGTTTTGATCTAAACTGCCAGTGTGAAAGCCCCCTTTGTGAACGGAAGCTCAAGTATGCTTGTTTGACGTGTATTCTGGTTGGTTGCGTGGCAGCTATTAACTCTAAAAGTAATTCAGGGGACCTGTTACCACAACTTAAATAAATGCATGGTTGCAAGTTAAAAATTATAATTTATTGTTTTAATTAAACCTTTTAAGTTGCAAACATATCTTGTAGCTTTTTAAAAAAAAAAAAAAAAAAAAAAAAAGTTCTAGTAACTTAATGAAATTTTCGTGATAACTTTGGAAATTAGGCAGTGGATTTATAGTTGTATAGGACTGGATAAGGACAATAAATGTTGAAATTAAGTGTTAATTTATTTGTTTTTAGTGTTTAACTGTTATTTTTGACATTTAAAAACATTTTTGTAATGTTGAAGTTTTAGTTTACCATTGTGCACTGCTGAAGAGTAGATACATGAAGGTAAACACTACATTGACTCTATAAGCAATGACTGTGCTAATGCCAGTGACAAATAATATCTTACTTTTTCATTAAATATACATGTTAAATAACTTATGCTAGCATGTGCTATGACAGCTGTTGATTTGAACTGCAATAGATAAGATTAGCCTAACTGGTTCCAGGGCTACAACTCTAGAAGTTGGAGACTTATTTTTTATTTTTATTTATTTATTTATTTATTTATTTTCTTTTTGATTAATCAACTTAAAAATGTGTGTTAAAGCTGCAAAAATTAATAAGTTCCTCTTTCTCAATTTAGCTTGTTGGTTGAGTGTAAATTCACTCAAAGTTGTCATAACTCAAAAAAATTGATGCAAACTGTTGCGTTTTTTTTTTTTTTTTTTTGAGCCAAGACATTATTTTTTAGATTGTTAAATGGTTGGCCAAAGAGCTCATCCTTATTTACCAATGACATTCTGATCTTGAAATTATAATCCTTCTGATCCTAAATTTATGGGATTTTCTCACCTTTTTTTTTTTTTTTGCAAAAACTTTTAAAAACATATTCTAGCTTTATGTCTTTTTATCAGAGAAAATTAAAGCATTTGAAATTAGTTATTAATATTTTTAAAATTGGTAAATTACAGAATATTTAACCCAACCTCATCATAAAGTTTAACTTACGTTATATTGTGTAGCTATAAACTGATTGAAATCAGTTAAAATTACTGTATGTCTTTTTCATACAATGGATTAATTCACAACATGATTTTATGTTGCTTTACAAAAGTTTATATTGCAAAAGATTGTGTTGAGAAATAGTTGTTAGTGCAATTATGAGCATCTGAGTTTAAGTAGGAAAAATTGTTTCCCTGTGTCACAGACATGCCAGGCTCTTCACTCACCAAATCACAATGCACTCCCTCCCCTGAGTATTAACAAGCTCCACCTGACACTCATCACAGTCACCATCAGCAGCACTACATAAGACACTCCAGATCACTCAGTCATTGTCCAGTCTCGTTAACGCATACCTACCTGTTATGCTTACCTTAAGGACTCCTTTAACGCCTGCTTACCTGTCTCCAGTGTTCTCCGTGAATCCTAGTGTCTCCAGTGAGTGTCATCGTGTCCTGTCTGCTCCATGTCTGCTTGCATCCACGTTCCCTGGGAAAAGATAAGAAACATCATCAGATCCAGTCACCGCTCCAGTCATGAACTTATACTGCCATTTACTCACCTGCATTCTGCCATTCATCCTCTGGTTGTTTAATAAACACATCTTATTACCTGTGTCTCCGTCCCCTTCTGTGTGTGACAGAAGACCGGACCAACACCGTCAACAACTAAGATGAGCCATCCGGATCCATTTCAAGATCTGATCGATGCACTTCGTCGCACTCTAACCAGCACTTCCACTCCGACACCTCCAGCGACCACTTCCTCTTTCCCCGCTGCATCTCCTTCACCCGTTGCGGTCGCCAGTCCCATGGCCAAACCGGAGCCCTTCACTGGCTCAGCGGAGGACTGCAACGGATTCCTCCTGCAGTGTTCGCTGGTCCTGGAGATGCAACCGCACCTGTATCCTGATGACAGCACTAAGGTGGCGTACATAATCTCTCAACTCGAAGGGAAAGCTCTCCGCTGGGCCAAACCGCTCTGGGCACAGAAAAATCCAATTATCAAGTCATTCTCAGGTTTCGTTAACCATTTCAAGGAAGTGTTCAGGAAACCAGCCTGGGATTCGTCAGTCGGTGAGAGATTGTCAATTGAAGCAAGGTTTAATGTCTGTGTCTGATTATGCCCTTCAGTTCCGAACCTTAGTTGCAGCAAGTGGCTGGAATGAACAAGCTCTTATTGCCACCTATCATCAAGGGCTCGATCCACGTGTGCGGTTGCATCTCGCTGCATACGAGGATTCGGGCTCGAAAAATTCATCCAGTTATCCATCAGGTTCGCCACTTGTATGCAGCTGTGTCTTGAGGAGCACCAGGGCCAGCCGCTACTCCCATCCATCCTCCGCCAGCCAGAATCCGTCAGCCACCCAGAACCAGCCAGCGAACCCATGCATGTTGAATACTCGCGTTTCACATCTGCTCAGCGACAGAGGAGGCTGACCCAGAATCTCTGCATATATTGTGGCCGTGCTGGGCATTTAATCTCTGAATGCCCCATGTGTCCAGTACGTCCCATGGTAAGTGTTATTATGCCTACGCCGAATAAGATGAAACCACTCACTATTGTTGTAAACCTTACTGCTGCTGATCTCTGCCTTCCAGTCAATGCGCTCCTCGATTCTGGGTCAGCCGGAAACTTCATGTCCGGAGCCCTCTGTCATCAGCTCAAGCTCAAAACCACCGCCACGCCGAAGATCTACCAAATCCACTCAGTAACTGGAAAACCTCTTCGTCAAGTTCGTTTCAGTGTGGGACCTCTTCACCTCCAAATCGACGTTCTCCACAAGGAGGAAATCCATCTGCTGGTTCTGGAGGAATCAATGGCTGACGTGATTCTAGGGCACCCCTGGCTTGAGCAGCACAACCCTTATCATCTCCTGGAGGACAGGAGAGATCCTGAAGTGGGGTAACCAGTGCTTTAATGACTGTTTTCCTGAGTTTCGTGTTCCAAGTTCTGTTCCAAGTCTCCCAAGTTCTGAAGAATTCCCAGTCTGCGCTACTTCTGTGGAAAGTCCACTCAAGAAACGTTCAACGGACATCCCTGCCTGTTACTCCCACTTCAGTGATGTCTTCTGTCCTAAAGAAGCCTCCAAGCTGCCTCCTCATCGGCCATGGGACTGTGCAATCGACCTCATCCCCGGTGAGCCAGTGCCCAGAGGAAAGATATACTCATTGTCAATCCCTGAGGAGAAGGCCATGGAGGAGTACATTAACGAAGCTCTGGCACAAGGCTACATCCGCCCGTCTACTTCCCCTGCTGCTTCAAGTTTTTTCTTCGTGGCGAAGAAGGACGGAGGCTTGCGGCCATGCATCGATTACAGAGTTTTAAATAAAATCACCATCAAATTCAGGTACTCACTTCCTCTCATCCCATCAGCGTTGGAACAACTATGCGGCGCCACTGTGTTCACCAAGTTGGACCTCCGCAGCGCCTACAACCTCATCAGAATACGTGAGGGGGACGAGTGGAAGACAGCTTTCGTGACACCTACTGGCCACTACGAGTATCTCGTCATGCCATATGGACTTGTCAACGCCCCCTCCGTATTCCAAGACTTTATGCATGAGGTGCTCCGGGAGTTCCTCCACAAGTCAGTCCTGGTCTACATCGACGACATTCTGATATATTCCCGGAGCATGGCCGACCATCGCCACCACGTTGCAGAGGTCCTCCAATGCCTGAGAGACGACCATCTGTTCCTGAAAGCCGAGAAGTGTACCTTCCACCAGTCCTCAGTGCAGTTCCTGGGTTACATCATTGATCGCAGTGGCGTCCGCATGGACAAGAGGAGGGTATCCACTGTCAAAGACTGGCCAATTCCTACTTCCGTGAAAGAGTTACAAAGGTTCCTGGGATTTGCAAACTTCTATCGTCGCTTCATCAAAGGTTACAGTTCCATCACCAGTTCTCTCACAAACCTCCTCAAGAAAAAGCCCAAGTCTCTGTCCTGGACTCCAGCAGCCACGCAAGCCTTCAACACCCTCAATGAAGCCTTTACGACCACTCCCCTCCTGGCTCACCTAAATCCAGAGCTCCCTTTCGTCGTCGAGGTAGACGAGGTATTGTCACAGCAGCAGGGGAATCCCCGTAAGCTCCATCCATGTGCCTTCTTCTCCCACAAGCTCAACCCGGTAGAGGTCAACTATGACATCAGGAACCCGGGAGCTTCTAGCCATCAAGCTTGCCCTGGAGGAGTGGAGGCATTGGCTCGAGGGAGCTAAACACCCATTTACGGTTCTTACAGACCATAAGAACCTTGAGTATCTACGGGACGCTAAAAGACTAAATCCCCGCCAAGCAAGATGGGCGTTGTTCTTCACAAGGTTCAAGTTCACCATCTCATACCTCCCTGGATCAAAGAATGTGAAAGCTGATGCTCTGTCTCGTAACTATAGCCCTGAAGAAACTTCCGACGATCCAGAACCAATCATCCCCAAGAACCTCTTTGTCAGCCCCATCACTTGGTCTGCTGAAACGCTCCCCGAGCCGAGTGCCTCCACCAACACCCTGCCGGGTTGCCCCCAGGGATTGCAGTATATCCCACGGACACGGCGCACTCCCCTGATTCATTCCACGCATTCTTCACTGGGCACTGGCCACCCAGGGGTCAATGAAACCCTCTCGCTGCTTAAACAGCGCTTCTGGTGGCCCAACATGGCATCCGACATCAGGAGGTACGTACAGGGGTGCCGGGAATGTGCCATCTCCAAGACCCCGCAACATCTTCCCTCCGGGAAGCTCCAACCTCTGCCCATTCCCAACCGCCCCTGGTCACACCTAGGAGTAGACTTTATAACGGATCTTCCAGACTCCAACGGCTGTACCTATGTATTGGTAGTAGTGGATCGATTCTCCAAGTCATGTCGATTAATTCCCTTGCCTGGACTACCAACGGCTATGGAGACTGCAGAGCTCTTGTTCAAACATGTGTTCAGATATTATGGACTGCCCGAAGATATTGTATCTGACCGTGGATCACAATTCACCTCCAGAGTATGGAAATCGTTCTTCAAGCTCCTAGGTGTGACCATAAGTCTCACAGACAGCTTTTGCAGCTTTTTACTTCAGTCATGGAGGACATCTCTCTGTCTTTCTTCTCTATGAGAAATGATGTAGCGCGCTCTTAACATGCACATTCCTCCACCTGTGTCCTTTAATCAAAATACAATGCACACAATCTCAAGCATAGAATCTCATTAATAGTCATGACAACAGATGCTACTTTCTCTGGCTGCTATCATGACCCTATAAGAAATGCTGTGGTTTCAGTAAGAGGAATCTGTCTGTATATCACAATCTTTCCCTCACTTTCTATGGCTCACCTGTGCATCTGTGCATCTGTGAGAAAGATGGACAGTTCTGGTGTGAGGCGACTGTGGTTTCATTACATAATTGTTTTGGATTGACATGCATTACAACCCAGAGAAACCAAGCAATAAACTAACATGCTGTTGTAGAGAGAGTATATAGAGAAACAATTCACAAAGATAATAAATAAATAAATAATAATAAAAAAAAACAGTGATATAAAACCATTTAAGCTGCACTTAGGGAATACATGAACTGACAAAATGTGTAGCTTGAAGGCAATGTAAGTCACTTTGAATAAAAGCATCTGCCAAATGCAATGTAAATGTATATTCTCACACATAAAAATACACAAATAAAATAATATAATATTCGTCTCTTAATGGCAAAAATCCCAAATTAAAAGGACAGGCAGTATTTAAAAGAACATTCAGATTAACAAGATATCAAATACATATCAGATTTAGAACCACAATTGAATGTAATCCAAATTGGATGCCAAATAAATTGGATCTCATAAGTGTTTTTCCTTACTTGCATGCCAAATATGTCTGATCTATGCCAGATATCTGTGGAAAAAAAGTAGTTGACAGCATAAATGCTGCCTTAGATTGACAACATTCCATTTTTCAATACTAGAAGCATATTCCTTTCCTAAAACTAACACTCAACAAGCGCCAAATTCCAGTAAAAGTTGGTGTTAGAAAGTATATGAAATGTGTCAATCAACAGGTGGCCAGTAACATTTCTAAAAATTCTAACAATGCAAAATTGTGAGAACATGAACGTGAACAAACGCAATCGACGCTCGGGACATTTGACGGGCCAGTGCTGCACCATCATGAAAAAGTTTAAGCCATGCTAATTTAAATATTCAATATTAAATATTCAAGATCAAGAAGATGTGAAAGGGAAATCAAATTCATTATTCTTGCTCTGCGTAGGAAGTTTTCTGTGCGCAAACATCCGAAGAGCGCGCCCAGAAATCTGTGTCTATGTCAGACAGCGTGCGAATACTGAATTGAGCTCTCTTCCATGTCTTCTTGTGCTTGGACAGTCATTTTCAAACAAAATTGTCAAAATGTCCATCTTGGCAAGTATCCTTGTAAACATAACATACTGTAGCTAACATAGCTGTACTGTATTTTAACTGAACTTAAACAGTTCAGAAATAAAACGCATGTGTAACAGTACATTGGATCCATGCATTAGCTCTTAAAGTGACAGCAGCCTAACATTCCTCCTGCTGTCTGTTTTTAATGTTAATCAAACAACAAAAGACAAAGAACAATCACTCATTGCTCTTGACTGAATAACTTTTGTAAATATATATATATATATATACATGGCTGGTAAAGTCACTGGCCATTGGTAGGTGTTAGGGGTGTAACGGTACACGTATTTGTACCGAACCGTTTCGGTACAGGGCTTTCGGTACGGTGCACGTGTGTACCGAAGCATTACATTGCAACCAATATTCACCACCAATAACCGCAATAAGCTCTGCGTTTTGTTACTTTCGATAAGAAACAAAGTGTCATCCTTCAAATTCTGTCCACGAAATCATGAAGTTTAAACAGAAAATGCCATTTTGACGTGCTTTGATGTGACAGATCACTGTACAGGCGCCTCAGTTCAACCGGCAGCGCGAGCGCGGAGCGCAAGTGAATGTGTTCATCTCTTCCTCCTTAATACTAATTACAGAATAAACATGAAAGAACATCTGAAGGTATGTTGCAAGATTCAGTACAACTTACTGAAACGGTCATATCTCATGTAATCGCTCATTCAGTGTTTCAACGGTGGAAAGACATCACTGAAAGCGTCCGTATTCAACAATATGTCATGATGCATTTACCTCAGAAAAGCCATTCAGTGTTCACAGCTTGTTAGTTCGCTAGAGAAATGAACTCTTTCGCTTAATATATGCACTGTATTAGCCAATATATTCATTATTTTACTTAACCTTTTAGTGATATCCTGATTAGGCTATTTAATGTATGTTTAAATAAATCTGATGTTAAAATAACAGCCACTGTGTAGAAATGATTATATTTCAACAACGAATTGGAGTAAAAACATTTAGAAGTTAATGCAAAAACTGCCTTAGGTGCAGCTTACAGGTTTGCATACAATTTGTTATTTGAGTGTTGATTATTTTATCTAAAAATAAAAAGCAATTGAATTCAGGCTAATAGTTTGGGCCTCTTTCAAGTTAGGGCTCCCTACATAGTTTATAGCATTAGCAGAGATTTTTTTTATCCTTAAGAAACTTTTAGTTTAATTTAATTTAATATATTTAAAGACAAAAACACAATTTGTTCAGTAAACCTCTGTTTAATAATAAAAAAAGCAATTTTATGTTTAGTTTTCTCTCCACCTGCTGTACCGAAAACTGTACCGAACCGTGACTTCAATACCGAGGTACGTACCGAACCGTGAGTTTTGTGTACCGTTACACCCCTAGTAGGTGTAGCAAAAAGAAAAGAAAAAAAAGACAAAACTGAATGAAAAGGTATAGTGCTCAGCGTAAAGGAGTACACCACCTTTGAAAAGTAACATTTTAAACAATTTTTCAATGAACACAAAAACAATTTGCAAAATGTTGACAAGACTAAGTTTAATATAACATCTGTTTAACTTATAACATGAAAGTAAGGTTAATAATATAACTTAGATTACACATTTTTCGGTTTTACTCAAATTAGGGTGATGCAAAAATGAGTACACCCCACAACAAAAACTACTACATCTAGTACTTTGTATGGCCTCCATGATTTTTAATGACAGCACCAAGTCTTCTAAGCATGGAATGAACAAGTTGGCGACATTTTGCAGCATCTATCTTTTTCCATTCTTCAAGAATGAGCTCTTTTAGAGACTGGATGCTGGATGGAGAGTGATGATCAACTTGTTTCTTCAGAATTTCCCATAGGTGTTCGATTGGGTTCAGATCAGGAGCCACTGAATCACTTTCACCCTGTTCTTCTTCAGAAATCCAACAGTGGGATTAGATGTGTGTTTAGGATCATTGTCATGTTGGAAAAGTGCACGACGACCAAGGGCACAGAGTGATGGTAGCATCTTCTCTTTCAGTATAGAGCAGTACATCTGTGAATTCATGATGCCATCAATGAAATGCAGCTCGCAGACACCAGCAGCACTCATGCAGCCCCACATAAGGACACTGCCACCACCATGTTTCACTGTAGGCACCATGCATTTTTCTTTGTATTCCTCACCTTTACGATGCCATACAGTTTTGAAGCCATCACTTCCAAAAACATTTATCTTGGTCTCATCACTCCAGAGTATACAGTCCCAGTAGTCTTCATCTTTGTCAGCATGGGCCCTGGCAAACTCTAGGTGGGCTTTTTTGTGCTTGGGCTTTAGGAAAGGCTTCTTTCGTGGACGGCACCCATGCGTGTCATTCCTCTGCAGTGTACGCTGTATTGTGTCACGGGAAAATAGTCACCCCAGTTTGGCTTTCTACTTCTTTAGATAACTGCAGTGAACTTGCATGCCGATTTTCTTCAACCCTTCTCATCAGATGCTCCTGTCGAGGTGTTAACTTCCGTGGACGACCTGGACGTCTCTGTGAGATGGTTGCAGTTCCATTTTTAAAAATGTTTGTACCACTTTTGCTACAGTATTCTGACTGATAAGTAAAGCTTTTCTGATCTTCTTGTAGCCTTCAACTTTCTGGTGTAAAGAAATTATTTTCTTTTTCAGGTCATGTGACATTTCTCTTCCATGTGGTGCCATTGCTGACAGCATGAAATGGGAAGGGGTTTTAACAGTTGACCCTTTTATAGTCAACTGTCTGCTGGACACCTGTGTAATGAATAATTAGACTCACATGTGGTTGAATACAAATGTCTAATTTAACAAGAAGTCTAAAATTTAGCTTTCAGTGGAGTGTACTCATTTTTGCGTCACCCTAATTTGAGTAAAACTGAAAATTTTGTTTCTCTCATAAATACATTAGCTTAGGGAACATAATTTCATTTTTATGTAAAACAGGCACTGTAGAGAGGTCATTTGACAACTAGCACTGTCTGAATGCTTATCATTTGATAAGCAGTATGAAGTGAATATTTCAAGTAATTGTCAACAGTAGTTAAAATTCAGTGTATACAGTGGAGTATATGGTAAGAAGTACTCTAGTATTCCATTCTCAACACAACCAGTGAAGCACTCTTTATCAGGCGGGGATCATTCACATTTCATTCATGAAGTGGGTGTGTTTTCTATTAACCAGCAGGCCTACACTATAGGCTCAGCCCTCATCACTGCATTCACTCTGTTTAGACACACATGGACTGAATAATCTCATGTCATCTTGAAAGAAGATTGAAACCTGCAGCCCTTCCTGCTGCTGGAGTTACAGTGATCGGTGTAAGTTTGATCAGCCTTTAAATATATCATTATTGTGCTGCCTGTAATGTTCCATTATTTCAACAACACTCTTCAAATTCTCAGCTTGCATTTCTTAAGAAGAGTACAGATGGCTGGGCAGGGTTTTATTATCAAGGGTCTATGCATCTTTCACAGTAACATTTGATATCAAAGTACAAAGCTGCTGGATTTCCGGAAGGATCCAAAGACCTCTGAACAAGCTGCCTCCTGCTGTCAAAATTACCCAGCAGACACGAAGTTCCTAAACACCAACCCCGACAGCAAACGTTTTACATCCAGACTGTTATCCCTCAAACGCCCGCTCTCGTAGATCTGGATTTCCTCTGATCTGTCTTGCTATCAAAACACACAACTGATGTCAGAATGACAATGTACAGATTTAATTAGCATTCGTTGACCCCAAACAGAAAGAGCAAATTTTCTACTGGGATTTAAAGCATTTGCATAATTTTAACATATTGCTTATACTCATAAGTTATGTCTGTGAAATTATCAGAATGTGGCAGAGCAGGGGCAAATACATTTCTTCATTTACAAATAAGATAGAGTGATGACACTTGCATATGATCAGTGAAGTTCTCTTAAAATAAAATAAAATAAAATAAAATAAAATAAAATAAAATAAAATGGTCATAGGTTGTTTCCCTGCCAATGGCCCAAGCCAATGAAAAAAGCTCCAGCATCCCAGAAAAATAAATTAATAAATAAATAAATAAGATAAAATAAAATAAATAAAATACTTAAAAAATAAAATAATAAAAATAAAATAAATAGTGACTTACATTGTATTCAAGCCATACATTTTTATCAGTTAATGCATTCCCTGGGAACCAATCCTATGACCTTGGTGTTGCTATGCTCTACTGTTGACAGGAATGATGATTGAGGTGTTAAAAAAGATGATGTTTTTTTGAGATGTTTTTCTTTCCTATGGGCTGTAATGTTTTGAATTATCAGAGTTTTGTTTAATGCTGGCTGTTAATCTAATGAATTGTGTTTGAACTATTCTTTCTTTACTCAAGGGCCATCTCAGCCTTTTTTTGTGTGCGCAGTGAAGGGTAATGGATCAAAGTGATTGGCATCACTACGTTTCAGCAAAGCAATCAGAGGTAAAAAGGCCATTGCCTTCGATGTGGACTATAATATCAACCAAGCACACCTGTCTAATAGCACTCTGCTTTTTGCACAGGCAAATAAGAAATCAATGAAGATTGCTGACATTTCGCGCTAAAACCTATTACAGTCAATGTCCGACAGTCTTTTATTCATAAAATGTTCTGTCAAGCTAAACCCCTCATCAAAGACACTTTGATGCTATGTCATGCTAGGACACTCTTTCGCATTTCTAAATAATTTAAAATGACTAAACTTCACTGACAAGTCACTCATTCGCCCAGCATGCATTCAGAAGCCACCCGAAGGATGATCACATGACAGGTAACTGATCGTCAACAGGCTGTCCTTCCAGTAAATCACCTGTTATAGACACCAAACACCGACAAGACGTTACAGAAACTTCCCAGTAAAATAGAAGGCTGTGTTCCCTCCTGCCTTAAAGGATTAGTTCACTTTCAAATAAAAATTAGCCCAAGCTTTACTCACCCTCAATCCATCCTAGGTGTATATGACTTTCTTCTTTCTGATGAACACAATTGGAGAAATGTTGATAAATATCTTGACGCATCTGAGCTTTATAATGGCAGTGAACAGGGTTCACGAGTATGATCTGAATAAAGTTCTTCCATCCACATCCATCCATCACAAACGTGTACTCCACATGGCTCCGGGGGGTTAATAAATGCCTTCTGATATGGAAAAAGTGTAACTGATGCGACGCCAGTTTACACTTAATCCGTAACTTGAATATGGGAGGCGGTCTGGCGGAAGCTAGATATTTTAGTTCATAACTTGTTAAATATGGATTTTTACTTTTTTACACAAACGCATCGCTTCACTTCAGAAGGCCTTTATTAACCCCCCGGAGCCATGTGAAGTATGCTTATGATGGATGAATGTGGATGGAAGAACTTTATTCAGCTCATATTCATGAACCCTGTTCACTGCCATTATAAAGCTTGGATGCATCAGAATATTTATTCATTTTTCTCAGATTGTGTTAATCAGAAAAAAGAAAGTCATACACACATAGGATGGCTTGAGGGTGAGTAAGGCTTGGGGTAATTTTCATTTGAAAGTGAACTAATCCTTTAAGGCAATAGAAATCTAAATTATGTAATTGTTTACTCTCCCTCATGTCGATGCAAATTCCAATTTATGGTTTTACAGTACAAAAAAGATTTGGAACAACATCAGGGTGAATCAATTCTGAAAGAATTTTCATTTTTGCATGAAATATTTATTTAACTCTCTTATATCTCATCTTCTCTTTAATTGTTACCTGACTGGAGTGCTGAGGTGAACCAAAAAGTGTGAATGCTGCCAAAGACAGCAGTGCAATTCATTACCCAGCATGAGATGCAATCAGAGGACATAAGGGGTCCAAACACTAATGACTCCAGTGATTAACCCATGTCAACGACCCAGACATGTTCTAAAGCACCTGTGATGGAAATCAAGCACAGAGATGTGCTACTGTATGTTGAAATCTACGAAAGAATGTGTCGCATGAATAAGGTGGTGCCCAAGATACACACAATTAAAGCTAAACATTCACTTTTAAGGTTACAAAATGCAATATGGCTGCTAGGAGACTTTAAACCAAATCAAAACAACACCTTGTACATGTCAATAGCGTTTACATCATTTTTTTCCTCCCATCTCATATTTTTTTTCTTCACCATGTCCCTTTAGGAGCTCTGTACTATTGCTATTTCTCTTAGTTAAACAGGGTGAGTAAACGATGACTTTTAATGATTTTTAAATTTGTGGGTGAACCATTAAGTGTTGTGGTCAATGTGCATCTATATTATTAAACTATTGCATATCAATGCCTTTGCTTGGAAAAATGTTCTAAAGTTTGCTAATTTTCTGAACAAGTCATCTGTAGTTGGCCTAAAATAAATCATCAGCTGAACTTCAAAAAACTAATTCAAATTGGTGTTCAAGGTGGGTTACAGCATTCTCATTTTATAGACACACAACTTTCCAATAGTTAATATGAAATCTACACAACTGCCTAAACACATTGTGAGCAACTTAGAAGGAAGCAAAAGAAATGTCCTGTTCGATCTATATCTTTAGAAAACTACATCCTTTTGTTATCTATGAAAAGTAAACATCTGTGAATTGACTGCTGAAGGTTGTTACTTTGCCATTGAGAACTTCTCCCAGCAATCTAAACAGCAGGTCACAATATCAAGAAGAAATAGCATACAAGTGGAAATTGTTTGTGTGCATACAGTATATAAAATGACAAGGTGATGTGATTGTTGTTTGCTAACTGGCGACAGCATACTGGTTTGAAAACACATTCAAAGCATGTCTGGACAAAGCTGAAGTCAAACCAGAGCAGCACCTCATTCAGACTCAAGATGGACAACACATCAAGCTGTGGATCAATAAAAGGTGTTATGGATGCATTTCAAGGGTCATATGACTTAAAAACAGATTTGAAGATAAAGGTAAAAGTCACTATTTTAACTTTTTAAGTTAAAATGTCAGTTAAAAGATTTTTTTTCTGCTCTTGAACACACCTATGTTGCATGCCAATGCAATAGCCTCTAAAACAGGGGTATTCAACTAAAATTCCTTCAGAAGGCCTTTATTAACCCCCTGTAGCCATATACTTTTGTGATGGACGGATGCACTTTTTTGGGCTTTATAATCTCATGC
The DNA here is from genome assembly GCA_036281575.1 of Ancherythroculter nigrocauda. Taxonomy (NCBI): domain Eukaryota; kingdom Metazoa; phylum Chordata; class Actinopteri; order Cypriniformes; family Xenocyprididae; genus Ancherythroculter; species Ancherythroculter nigrocauda. Next base: position 125,157 of record VTFQ01000703.1, read on the forward strand.
CCCCTTCACTACCATTATCAAGCTTGGAAGGATATATTATAATAGAACTCTGACTGTGTTCGTATGAATGAAGATAGTCATATATAGCTAGGATGGCTTGAGGGTGAGTAAATCATGGGATAATTTACATTTTTGGGCAAACTATCCTTTTAAAATAACTACGTCATCTGCAGCTCTTAATGTGGCACTTTATCCCCCAGTTTCACAGACAAGGCTTAAGCTAGTCCTAGACTAAAATGCATGTTTGAGCTGTTTTAACTGAAAGCAACTTGCACTGACATATCTTAAAATATGTCAGTGCCATTGTTTTGTCTCAAGATGCACACCTGTAATGTTTTTTTTTTCTATACATTTATAAAAGCTACTTATATATCCTAATTGAAGGCCTAATCCTGGCTTAGTCTAAGCCCTGTGTGAAACCGGGCCTATATCTTTAGTGGTTGAGAGAAGCAATGTGCCAAAAGATCATGACCTTAAACGACCCTGAGCACTTAAACGCTCCATTGTTTTGACGCACTGCTCATTTTAAATTGTAGAAACAGTAAAATGGGGCAATTATGTCCCGCGGACCAGATCGAACCAAGCCGCGGTCCGCCATTTAAGTACCACTGCTATAAACACTGCTAATCTTATAGAATCTTCTTATACATAATTCAACACAATACAGATTTGTAAAAACATTTAAATTCACTAAATTGATTATGTAGATCAAGTATGGTGTCAAAACAAAATTTGCACAATTTGCGAGGAGGCATAAAAATAGACTTGCAAGCAAGTATATGTGCAGTATATGTATGTGGTGATAAAAATAATCTACATTGGGACGATTCATTGTCATTGATCATACAATATCTTAATAAACTTGATAAATTGCATATATACAGTAAATAAAAGTTCTCTCACATGTGTTCTTTTTATCTAAGCTATCAACCAACCCATTATTTTTCAAACATCAGAAAACCCAAGCAACCAAATAACCTGCCACCTGGATCCAAGACTGCCAACTGATGAACCTGTATTTTTTAGTTTGGTCCCACTTTATATTAAGTGGCCTTAACTACTATGTACTTACATTTAAATTAATCATTTGATACAATGCACTTATTGTGTACATACATGTTTTTACATTGTACTTATATTTTAAAAACACCTGCATGTAATTACATCTGTAATTAATTTCTGTAATTACATTTATACTTACACTGTTGACTCATCCCTTAACCCTACCCTTAAACCTACCCATACCACCAAAGCTTTCCCTAACCTTACCCGTACCCCACCTCAATAGCAGCAAAAGTGTTTTGCAATTCAATATGAACCCAATAAGTACATTGTACTTATTTTTTTATGTAAGTACATAGTAGTTAAGGCCACTTAATATAAAGTGGGACCTTTTGTTTGTTTGTTTGTTTTTTCTTTTTCTTTTTTTTTTTTATCCTGCAGCAAACTAGAGTCTATATGTTCCAGGAACTGGTTTTAAAGGATTAGATCACCCTAAAATGAAATTTCTTTCATGTCGTTCCAAACACGCAAGACCTTCATTCATCTTCGGAACACAAATTAAGATATTTTTTGATGAAATCCAAGAGGCTTTTATCTCCCATAGAAAGCAACGTATTTAATACATTCAAAATGGTGCTCAAGTGAACAGCCTCAACCAATACTGAGCTATAGTTCAGACTTAAACACGGAAACTCTACAATGCGTTCACTGCACCAACTGCGTAACAGACTGACAGGGAAGAGGGACATTTTTTAGGTGAACTAACCCTTTAAGCTAATATGACCCAGGCTGGAGTCAGCATCAGCTCATCTGATTATATCCAGCAAAATGCACTCCAACAAACTCAATAAACACTCAAAACTACACCCAAGGGAGCAGGTTGGATGTCAGCAACATCCATTCTTGAGTGTCTCATAACCAAATGCCATGACACCAAATGTGCAACCAAAAGTTGCAAGGGAGATTATGCTGGCCTGTTGATCTGGGTTAGGAACCCTTTAATCTAGGCACATTTTCCTGGTTGCATTTCCATCGACAGTAGCAACTCTGAAGTGACGTAAGCCGGCTGATAGCAACGTTATTTAAGCACGGCATTCAACAATGTCAACAACTGGAAAATTGAGGATGCCGTGATCGGAGCTGTGTTTTTGTTGTGTGTCGTGGGATTCGTTATAACAGAGATGGAATGTTGATGTATAAGAATTGTGATTGAAAGAGCAAAAAGGAAGGCTAAGAGACAAATTCTCCTATGACAACTTGCAGTGCTACATATCATCGAGGCTGGGAAAAGAACACAACACCGCAGACAAAGGTGACAGGTAAATGCTTTTAACATTAGATTTCTGTATGTTTATGTCTTTTCACTGTTTTCCATGGAGTTGTTTTTTATGTAAACTGTGTGTTTTAAAAATGGTGGGTGCTGGTGTTTCTTATGGCACGTGTTCAGCCAATCAGAGTACACTTACGTCACTGGTTGTTCCTATTGTCCTGGGTTACACCCTACACTGAAGCTTCACTGAAGTGGCTTCAGAGTGCAGAATTTTCTTTGTTCTCTGATCACTTTCAATCCTGACGGACAGACTTTTATCTGCTCTGACTGTCATTATTTGAAAGGATTCAAATCAGATACATTGGCTGCTATAGTAATGATGTAGGTGTCACCAAACGACTTTCTTCTACTACCAGGAGCAGAAAGCTGGCAGTATGGCGACAGCTGACACAAAGCTTGAAATCCGCTTATCTACACCATGGCGTTTCGCCACGAAACTGAACTGATGCTTTACTAGAGGACTGATGCTTTACTGCAGAAGAAACCTCTCAAACGCATGAGAGTGAAAAAAAAAGCCATCACGTGCATCATGTCTCGTTAGAAAAACTGTGATTGCAACTGGCATATCTGACATAGTTTGAATGTATGACCCTTTAGATGGACTAATGGCTTGTGCAAGAACATCTCTTCTGAAAGGCTTCTAAAAACATCATCCCTAGAGTGGAGAGATGAGGCGTCGCTCTCTCTCTTGCACACACAACACACCTTTTTTTAAACCAAGCACTCACCATTGTGACAGGAATGTCAAGTCCTTCAAAGAACCTGAGAATGGATGTATTGAAGCCATTATTGCAGAGAGCGTCATTTGATGGTTTTCAGTCCACACAAGGCTGTACATTTGAGGGTAAAGTTCAGTCTTGAGGCCTCCCTTAGTCAGACGTGAAAATGCACCTCTGCCCAATGCATTTGGCTTCGGCGAACCTCTATAAATCATTCAGTTTGCCATGTAGAAAGAGGAAATACATGCACAGAGCTATATGTGCACCCTATACTAAAAAAGAGCAGCTTGAATTTTCACCCGGTCCAGGATGGTTATATTGGTAAGTGCTAGGGTGAAGCTAAGTTTGGTCTTGGTCTCTACGCATCAGAATGGTCTTATTTTGTTGGTAAAGTTATTTAAAGGGATAGTTTACCCAAAAATGAAAATTCTGTCATCATTTTCTCACCCTTATGTTGTCCCAAATCTGTACTGTATTAACTACACTGGACTCTTTTGACTTCCATTGTATCTATGAATTTCATAAATATAACATTCTATGATGAATATTAAAAGATTTAAAAAGATGTCTACATCTCTGAACATTGTATACAAATGGAAAGGGAAACCTGCAAATGACTTTCACAGAAATATTTATGTAAATTGTCAAATTCAAAGGCCCAGTTTCCATACAAGCAGTTTACATACAATTTAGTCTAGATTCAAGTTTCGTTTTCTATCTAAATACAATAAAAACAATCCAGAAATAATTATACATTTGTACACTTTACATATGAGTACCTATGCTATGAATACTGATGAAATCATAAAAAAGTAGGGTCCAAGTCTGAGACATTTTTTTAACCATATAAATAAGCAGAAGGTTTTAGGGTTTAGGGTTGTGTTGTCATTAAAGGAAAAGGAGGATTTAGACAAATACTAAGTAAATTCAAAAATTCATATAACTTTTTCAATGCAAATTTTACTCAAATTGATATGCTGATAATATAATTTGTGATCGGTGTTGGGATAAGTTACTTTTAAAAGCAATGCATTAAAATATTGTGTTACTCTCTAAAAAAGTAACTAATTGTGCTACTTAAAAACTTTTAATGGAAAGTAATGCGTTACGTAACTTTTGCATTAATTTTCTCAAATGGGCTGAGCTTGCTTGTTTATTTTTAATAACAATTAAACAAAAGAAATGAACAAGCCTTTTACTGGATTGCAGAAGAATAGGACGCAGGAGAAAAAAGTTCCACAATCTTATTTTAATAATAATAAAAAATGTGGTTGGTTTATTTATTCATTTATTTATTTATTTATTGCTTATTAGTATGCTTTAAGGTCAAAAGCGGAGACATTGTTAAATTAAGTGAGATTAAATACATAAATTATATTTGTGATTTTACATATTTAATTAGGCCTATTCTAGGTTTGCGTAATATTCTAAGTTTGCATTTCATGTTTTTTTTTTTAATTTTGAGGAATACTGAATGTGTTTTTGTGCAAGTAAATGTTCACATTTAGTCTAGAACTACAATACCCATCATGTTCACACACAGCACACACACGCCTCTGCATTTACTATCAGATGTCCTGCATACAGCTCTACTGAAACACTCCAAACACCATCTGTACCTGAGATTACCCCATCTGCCAAAACATCAGCAGTCTCACTCTCTCACCCCCCCCCCCCCCCCCCCCCCCCAGACCTCATGTCTGGTCTCAACCATTCTCTGCAGCAGCTCTAGTGTCTACACCATTATACACTCATCTTGTTCCTACAATCCTTAGTTCTCTTCTAAACAGCTCTCTTAACCCCTGTCTAGCTCCGCAAACTATAGCATCTCAACCAAATACATTAACACTCCATTATGCCCTGGAGTCTGGATTCCCGACCTCTCCAACTGCTCTCTTTCTGTCTGAGCTCTAAACCTCTGGCTTTCGCGGTCTCCCCTGCTGCTGTCATCCCACGGGACTCCCAGTGGGCAGAAGCTGATTAGAGATGAATCAGACAGCTGAGAGAGGCTGACTGAGGTAAAGATGCATGCTGGAGAAATCCAGCCTAGCCTTCACACATCAGAGACCATGTACATGGAAGAGTGGAGAATATCATTGGGCTTATATTCATACAGTTGGCAAAGCAGCCAACTCACAGAATGTCCAACACCTACACCTACATTGTGAAAGCTTCCTACTATGCTTCCTTTAAATGAATAGTTCACCCAAATATAAAAATGCTGCCATTGTTTAATCACCAATATGATATTCTTTTTTTCCGTTGAACACAAGGGAAGGGGGACTGAGGCTTTCGAGCTTTAAAAAGGATGTACAGGCACTATGAAGAACCATGAAAGTGATCCATATGACTCATGTGCTATAATCCCAAGTCTTCTGAAACCTATAGCTTAAACATAGGTTACCTCGGTTAGCCATGGAGCGTAAGTTACTATGGTGATGAACACCACTAAAAACCAAGTAATTTTCATGGTACCTAAAACCCAGGATTGGCACAAACTAATCTGAAATTTACCTAGCTAGCAAGCTAATCTGGCTTCATGGTACAGGCCTCTGGTCAGTGGATGAGACTGAGCGTTTACAAATATTTGCTAAAAAAGATGTCATCAAGGCAAAAATGATAATTATACTTGCGGTAGCTCTGGTGACATTACTGAAATGGCTTTCTCCGGTTCTGAATGCGGTGACTGGATATGCGCTGAAGTTTTTTTTTTTTTTTTTTTTTTTTTTTTTTTCCGGAATACATGCAATGCGCATGTAAATGAATATGTCAATCAGATTGCAAAGTAAAGGGTTCTTAACAGTTCAGTCAGGACCACTTCGTCAAGTTTATAATTTATTACATTATAGCATACAGCTAGTGTTGGCGGTATGGTACTGTTCTGGGCAAAACTCCCCACGCCTGTCTATGCAGCAAGTAAAAACCCCCCTGGGGTACAGAACAGATCCAATATAAGCATACATAATTACAATTCGAAAATGCAAAATACATTCTAGAAAATGTTCAACATAGTGAACTGTGTACAGAAATTAAACAAGTTAGATTAGATTACAGGCTACGGTTAAGTGGAGTTGGGGTTGGAAGAGGGAGTTTGAATTGCGAGCAGCAAAGCAATAGAAGAGATGCTGAAGGCATGGGAATTTAAATGGTCCGCTATGATAGGTGTCGAAACTGGATTGGTACACGTCAGCAACAGCTGACTCTCGGCCGATGCGAGCTTGCCTGACGTGGCCTGTCTGAACTAACGCGATGCTTGATTTCTCTCAGAATCTGAAATCAGATTTGATTGTGTCTGACGAAAATAAGTGCAACACCTAATGACAGCTCACTCTACGGTAAGATTATTGGTGGATAATTTTGTTGATAATTTTGTTTTGAAATGTCTTCTGAATACAGCTACATGAACCACTTGTGACAATTCATGATGGAGTATTTTCACTAGTTGTCTCAGACTTTTGGATCTTACTTTAGATAAATTATACAGTTGTATTCATCAGTGCATTGTTTATTGAACTGTACAGAGCGTCACGAGCGTGGCTCTGTAGAAATGCTGTGTCATGGAAAAGATGGCTAAAAATAAAAGTTATATGCACTCTTATTGTGTCAATTACTACCACTTTTATGATGCATTTACATCCCTTTTGAAGCTTGAAAGCCTCTATCCCCATGAGGACTAATGGCATGGAAAAAAGCAACCAGTACAATCCTTCTTTTGTGTTCCCCGGAAGAAAGGAAGAAATAAAGTCATAAAGGGGTCTGTAATAACATGAGCACAAGTAAATGAAGACAGACGTTTCATTTTTGGCTGAGGTATTCTTTAAAATCTTTGCTTCTGTCCCAAGACGCTACCTTACTTCCAGTACGTCTGTCCATCATGGTCTCTCTCTAGCTGTTCTCTCTCACTGTCTCTGCCTCACAGTTTTTCTCTCCTTCCATCTCCGTCTGCATGGCTGTGTGAATGGAAATCATTTCAAGCATCACTACCCACGGCTAATGCTGAAATGCGTTCTCTAAGGTGTCCACAGCGCATATGAATACAGTCATGCCTAAACCATGATACCACACAGTCTGATACTCCAAACTACCTCAAGGCACATAATAAAATCCTCGCTATTTCACGTACAGCACAACCTTCATCATATTTTTCTCCCCTCTTAGTAAGTCATAAGACCTCTGGTCAGTTCTAAGATGTCTGAGCTGTATAATGGGAATTAAAAGTTCAGAGGTCAACTCCGACACAAGGCGAATGAAGGTCAGGTGCATGTCTAAGACTCTGACCTCTGTGTAATTGCCTTAGGGCCCTTTAAACCATGTCATTGTACAGCTCCCATTTGCTGCGCTTCACTGGTCAGAAGTGCTTACAGCAGTTTGATGCTCATAATACTTCCAGTGCGCTGACCAACAGACTGAGACGGTTTCACAAACTTCATAAAACTGGTTAAAATGAAGTTCCCTTCAAACTTTAACATGTTCATGTTTTTCTCTCAAGTGGAAAACATTTAAAAAAAAAAAATACATCTGTGTGTAACTGAACTAAATCGACATACTGGGCAAAGCATCACAATGAGAAGCATACCCTCACTGGTGTATCACCTTAGCAATGAATAATTAAGGTAAACCAGCAGCACACTGGGCAAAAAAATCTCAAAAAGTTAATGTGAATAGGCCTAATACCTAAAATATCAAAACCACACCTGTGAATAACCTTATTGGTGTATAACTTTTTCTAATGAGCCAGTCAAAATAATTTATTGTTCAGGATGCTATTCGATGATTTAGCGATTCATTTTTCTCTCTGATTCAAAATGAATGGGGAACTGTATATCTGTATAACTGTTTCAGTCATTTACTGACTGTTACTGCCATGACAACTCTCTGAGTGTTTGGCATGGTAATGTATATGACAATGTTGATATGTTTGGTCTTGGCAGAATACGTCTGCTACACTGCTGCTGTTATTGCTGCTGCTGTATAGATTATTGCTGCTGCCGCAGAGCAAGTACGAGACTTGTATACATGACACACTGCTATGAGCAAGTAAGACATGCTGCTGCTGTACAAAATAGCATATATGACTTACACATAGCAGATCTATACAGGTGGTGCTGGGGAAGGTGGAGGGTTTCTGAAAGCATGCTGCAAATGCTACAGAAAACGCTGACCTGTCTTTGAAAGTTGAGCAGCGAGCTCATTGGCTCCTGATACAGCAGGAACTAGGGCTGGGCGATATATCGCATGCGATTGTCACGTGCATTTCGTCAGTAAAGCCGGTTCCCTGATTACCGCTAAATTGCCATCACCTGCTTTCAAATGGAGCGGCATTTAATAGACAGAGCCGTAGTTCACTGACAAGCTACGCAATATCGCGTTCATTATCGAAGGCGATTCATCTGCGATAATGAACGCGATATTGCGTAGCCTGCCTAGCAGGAACCAATCTGCTGTGCCCTATAGAGAATGATGTGATTGCAAGCAGATTGAGTTAAGGACCTATCAACCTGCACCACCTAGAGTTTTATGACAGAACTTTGATGTATACATTAAAGGGGTGGTTGATTATGATTTCTCTTTTTTAACTTTAGTTAGTGTGTAATGTTGCTGTTTGAGCATAAACAACATCCGCAATGTTACAACACTCAAAGTTCAATATAAATGGAAATATTTTCTTTTAAATAATTCTCTGTTTAAGCACTACAACAAACTGCTGGTAGGGACTACAACGAGCTTCTTCATGGGTTAGTAACATCACTAACCCTAAAATTTGCATAAACCCTGCACACGAGAACACACAATAAAGGGGGATGGTAAAGGGTCATGTTGGGCTACTTTAGGAAGAATTGCTGTAGTAGAGCAGTGGTTCTCAAACTTTTAGAAGGGATTACCATCCTTCTGCGTACCCCCTCTCTTCAACTTAGACTGCAGTCACACCTTTTTCATTAAGGGACAATATTTGCCCCCTAAATTGATTTTCCAGTGTGTATTTTTACCTTTATGTATAACTTTATAAAAAAATATATATTTTAAATAAAAAAATGTTCAATATAGAAATATGCAATGATTGTAAAACAAAGTGATACTTTTAAATATTAAACTAAAACCGCCAGTAGGTGGCAGCAAGTCACTGTTTGTATGAGTGAGTCATCGAGTAATTCATTCAGTAAAGAAGCAAGTGGCTGTTAATGCATCATTGACTCTCACGATTCGTTCAAAGCCAAAGAATTCATGTGTTCTGCTGTGGTTTTCGTTAGAAATATTTTTTTCATTGCAAAATAGAGTAAATACTGACAGTATTGTGTTTAATAAACGTTTTGTTTTTTGACCTGTTGTATAATAATGTCACATTTGCAGTCATGTGGATATTTGGGAACAATTGCATTCTTGCTCGTTATCATCATTAAATACAAAAACTCACACAATGTTTTTGTATCAGAGTTTGAGTCTTAAATCAATATCAGTCCACTGTCAGTGTCTGTAATTGTTCTTCATGCGAGTAAGTGCTAAATCCCCACTTTTACAAAGGTGCATTGTCATGTAATTTAGCGTGATTTAAGGCAGCAGACCCTGCACACAATCTATCATATGCATGCTGCTTCTGTGGATGCAGTCATTTTTGACTGCAAAAGATGAGGTAATTTGAGTAAATGTAATGGATTTATGCCATTTTGCCAGTTAGAAATATATGCTCAGTTTTAATATTATTTTAAGGTATGGTAGAATTAAATAAACAACTCAGCATTTTGTTCCCGTACCCCTTTTTTGTCACCTCACGTACCCCCAGGGGTACGCGTACCCCAGTTTGAGAACCACTGTAGTAGAGTGTTGTTACCATGCCGTCATTTTACACCAGACTGCTTCATAAACGAGGGTCAATTCAACGCTGGATTTGCACAAAAGATTAACATGACGGCACATGCTAGTCGATAAGTTGAATCAACTCCACAGCAACTACATAATTTATCCACTAACCATTCAGAAACGTCCAGATGCATTCTAAAGTGTTGTAACTTCTTCCTGAGTCTCTCCATCAGTGTCCGACTCCGCATTTTGGCTGTGTGTGAGATGCTGGGCAGTATACCAGTTCATACCGAATACCGGTATTTATTTTTGCTATGATATGAATTTTTATGATACTGCAATACCGGTATGTGCCGCTTAACCAACGTTCGGAACGCGCTGCAGCCCGTCACTGTTTGAGAGCGTCCCGTTTCACTGTTGCACTGTAGTTAGAGCACAGCTGAGACCGCATCACAGTCTATGGTAAGTCCGAAATCACCCCCTAAACCCTCATTCACTATTCCCTACGTTATCCACTTATATTGTTCACTTGAAAGAGTGAATGAAAACGAGTGAGTGAATTCGGATAGCCGTTGTGTGTACATCGGCTGTACACTCGTTATTGTGGTGCAATGTGAGATTGAATGTGTGCACTCAATAACGTCCACTATGGTTTCGGACATCACTACAAATGGCTGTCGCCTCAAATAATGCCCTATTTGAGGTTATAGGGGGCGATTTCGGATTCAGCCCTTGATTACAGCGGAGAATTCAACCAACACGCGGCGCGCGAGAGAGAGCGGTTTCTGCGCAGAACGCCGTGATGAGATTAACAACGTTCTCCACATGGATCATATTATATAGACCAGAGCGAACGTGTTTACGTTTTTTAAGGACCTATTTCATATACTCTAGTGCTCTAAACATGAACCAGCAGCGTGTATGCGCACATATTTCATCACGTCTTCTTCAAATGAAATGTAACGTTATGCAAAGGACACTGATACAACCGTACGTCTGATCACGACCGCGATGACACAATGGGTTATTCTGCTACACAGAAGATGATGTAAGTTAATAAATAGACTGACAATTCAAAGAAGAATGGGCAAAAATTTAACTGCTTGATTCTTTCTGTGGTAAACTTACGTGTGTCATTTGTTCAGAGACTGTAGTGCTCTTAAATGTACTGAAAATATCCTTAGACAGTTTAACTGTTCTTCCGCGTTTCTCCCTCGTTTTGGCAGTTTGTTGTTGTATATTTTAAAGCTGCAGTCCGCGATTTTTCCTCTTTGTCACCATCTCTTGTTTGAAATCTGCGATTGCAGTCATATGCGGAACAGTTATCTGTACGTGCGTTGTGCCTCGGCACAGCTCGTCAGTGCGGATGAATCTAATGCTTGATGTCAGTCACCACACCGGTGTGGATACTGTACTTCAGAATCACAGACTCTACGTCTTGAAAGTATGACCAATATAAGAATTTTCACTGGAAAATATCATCTGAACAAGTAAGTAACATGTCTGCCACTTTTGTTCTGACCAACTGAGGAAAAAAGTATTAGGCCTACAATAAATCGCGCTGCCAATGGTGATTAAATCTAACGATCGCTTAGCTCGGATCACGCCAAACCGTGCAAATTATTATTACTGTTATACTTTGTTCTCAAATTGTTAATGTTAACAACATCAGCATTGCATGACTATGTGTATTTAGTGTATATTAGCGTTACCTGTAGATTTCAATTTCTGTAGCCACTCCACAGTCCAAAGTCTTTTGCTTTTTGACTACGGGTAAATCTCCAGTTGTCACTGATGATTGTCATTTCGACCTTTTTGGATTACAATCCGCCATCAAAATGATAAGTTTAATTATTTCAGCTGCTGTGAGAAAAGGCTATAAATGATCCGCTACCAGCAGAGTCCTCACGTGATAAAACTGACTAGCCTGGACTCCTTCCTTTCTGTTTACGGACGTGACATAATGACACACAGAGGAACTGCTGCATGCTCAAATTTCCCGCGGAAATCCACCAAGATGCTCTTATTATAAAACATTATTACAAGCTTACCGTTGTGAATCGAGCTAAGATAATGAGATCGTTTTGAACACTGGCTGGTTATGTACTTGCTCAAAAATTGATTTTGGATCATTTTTAACCAAAAAAAGTTGCGGACTGCAGCTTTAATATTCATGTGTCTGTAATGAGTGTGTTGCAGGTCTGTGTTTTATTGGTTGTTGTCTCCCCACAGCATCATTTTGTGGGGGTTTGTAAACCTGTATTAACTCTAGTGTGGAATTTTTCTACAATATTCACCCATCATGACAGCAAAACAGGGCATTCTAGTCAATCTACTGCAGTATTTCCTCTCTCAATCAGTAGAAAATGTGGTTAACGCCCGGACATGCATAGGGGGAAAAAATACCGTCATATACCATGAAACCGATATAATTTTGAAAAATACCGTGATATAAATTTTTGGTCATACCGCCCAGCACTAGTGTGAGATTCTACAGCTTTGTTGTTGAGCAACTGAAGTGTTCTTTCCAGCAGAGGGCAGAGCTTTAACAGCTAAAGCTCTGCCCGGAGCAGCAGCTCATTTGCATTTAAAGGGGCACACACAAAAATGGGGGTATCACAGTTTCCACAAAAAATATTATCAGCACAACTGTTTTCAACATTGATAATAACAAGAAATGTTTCTTGAGCACCAAATCAGCATAATATAATGATTTCTGAAGGATCATGTATAATAGCTGCTGAAAATTCAGCTTTGCCATTAGAATTAACTACATTTTAAATATTTTAAATAGAAAAATTAAATTTTCAATTGTAACAATATTTCATAAAATTACTGCTTTTGATTAAAAAAAATGCAGCATTTGTGTGCATAAGAGAGTTATTTAAAAAAAAAAAAAAAAAATCTTACTGACCCCAAACTTTTGAACCCAATGTTCAAATAATTTGGAATTAGAATCAACACATTATTCCAACCAAATTAAAGTTAAAAAAAGATCAATCCTGTGTGTGTCAACTGTGTTATCACCCTTACAAGAACTGCAGTTGTGAATGAGAGATATATTTCAAACAAAAAGCCAGAGGGGAATCGCAATGTCAAAACTTTTCATCATTACGAGATACAGATATTATCACAGTGCATTAAACTTTTGACTCATCTCAAAGCTCCTTAATTATCTTGTATTTATATGGCAAAGCATTCATCTTGATCTCCCAATAAAGCGCCAAATGGCTGCATCATTTCTAACTAATGAAGCTTCTGTTAACCGAAACTTTAGACTGAAACGTGGACGTTAACTCATGAGATCACCCCAGTCCTCCTCCTAACACACGCACACATAGACAGATACACACACTCTCCATATCAATGGTGTCAGTTGAACACAGATGCCAACTGAGCACCAGTCTCACTGATCTATTCATTACACCAACAGCACATCACTGACTCATTATTCAAGCCTTTCAACAGATAAATTCTGGGAAACATGAATGTAATAATAAAGGCAATAGTGGAAAAAGGTCAATAGTAACTGAAAATGCAAATGAAGTTTAGGTGGTAATGGTGAAATACAAGTATAAAATTATTTGAGGGGAGGCCTCCTGGCTGATCAAGAAATCTATGATGTCCATAACAGTTGCAAAAATCAACCTAAATGCATGGTGAACCAAAAAGGTAAAAGCAGACAGACTAATTACAAAGTAGAGCACTCACACCGTCTGACATCAACTTTTGGTCATGTCTGAATGAAAATGACATTGAGATAATTTAAAACATGCAATAAGCTTCGAGTTAACTGTTTCTAGTGAATAAACGATGGTGGCAGGAGGTGCACCTTCAATACACCTGCAGTGTTGACAGAGGATATGACATATATTACTAAAATATAAACATAGGCTATAGCCTACATATAAAGCACTACCACACGCCACTGGCATAATTTAACCACTACAGATGCAGCTTCTGTGCTGTTTTTGCAGTGAGAAAATGGAAACAACCGAGTTAAATGTGGCTGATGGGAGTGAATGAGACAGGAAAGTTTAATCCATCAGATAGCCTACTAAACCTCTCAAATATCCTCAAAATTAATATCACGTCCAGTCGCATTTGACTTCATTTTACCAGACATGACTTGAATGAATAAAAAAAAAATTCAGAGAGAAATTAATCGATCATTTTCCCCCCCAACCAGATGGATTCAAGGGGCTACAGATTCAGATCTAGAGAGAAGAGGAATGATAAATGAATAAAAGAAATAATGTGGTCTCAGTTGGATCTCTTTAAATGCCGTTATTTTGCTTAATGTAGCCTAACAGAGGCGGATTTCAAATTGACTTTGAGAGAAACAAAACTCAACTAATGACACTCAAATCGGCTCTAAGACCATAATAGCATATTACTAATTCTTTAAATAATCTTAATACAGCTTACTCACGCAGTTTTTTTCAGTTATTTCTCTCTCCTCATGTTCCTGCAGACGTCGGTTCACAGCAACAGTTACGCGAGCGTTTTCACTCAAGGGCGCCGCACGTGAAATCATTCATTCCTCCTGTCAGGAATTTACCGGACGGTCTCCGTATCACTCAAACGTTAACCCACCATGTCGGTTTAGAATCCAAACAGAGTCTATCCGGACAGACCCACGCAGCGAATCCCGCATCAGTCTCTGTACGTGTGTGTGTCTTTTTTCTCTGACGAGGACGGACCGCACGAGCCCCGGTGATTTTACTTCTTACTGATTCTCCTTAAGCGCTTAAAGTCCAAGAGCAGGTCAGATTCAGGACGGTGTTCGTTAGTCCTCAAGCAACGGTAAAAAGTAACATGACAGCTCCAATGAAAGTAAAACCCACCTCACACAGCCCTCATTCAACCTTCTCTGCCTCCTTCCTTCCTCTCTCTCTCTAACTCTCTCTCTCTCTCTCTCACTCACTCACACACACACACACACACACACACACACACACACACACACACACGAGGCAATAATCTCATTTGCCTGGTCAGTAAAGGTGAGGGCAGGTAAATCTTGATGTTGAACTCAGCATTGTCCGGCAAATTCATATAATGGTGAATAATATCAAAAATATGTCCAAATCATATTCAATTCAAGGTAATTATGCTTAATTGATATTAATATTGGTATTATTATTATTATTACTATTATTATTATTTACAATAAATAAATTATCTATCTATCTATCTATCTATCTATCTATCTATCAAGGGGGAGTGGGTTGCAAAATATATATCAGACATGTTTTAATGAGATTCACCCATTCGGCCAAATAAAAGGTACACACAAACAGTTTCACACATACAAAATAAAAACACTGCACTGTTATAAGTTAAATGTTTCTCAGAAACATGATGTAGCATCAGGTTGTGATGCAACCAAACAGTCTAAAAGAGTCTTTTATTCCACCTCTTTAGAAATTAATGACAGGGAGACATGCAAACACTGGCTTGTTGTGCTCTTCTCTAGTAACACAGCCAGTTAACATCTTAAACGCAGCTCACTGTAACCGGAGAGGCTATGGTCCAGTGCTCGCGTACAGAAACACCACCTGAATGTAGCCCTCCACTGCAGAAATGTACTTACACAGAGGATCCACATGACATTTAAAGGAATATTATGGGTTCAGTACAATCTATGCAGCATTTATGGCATAAAGTAAAAAAAGACCCACCTGTTTCTCCTTTTCTTAAAAAGTAAGCAAAAGTCTGGGTTACAGTTAAGCACTTATAATGGAAGTAAATGGGCCCATCTATAAACATTATAATGCTCAGTGTGTTTCTATAGCATAGCCACAAGCAATTAACAATATGCATGTTAACATCATTTTAGTGTGCAAAAAAATTGCTTATTACCTTTTCTATGTGATGTCATATGCAGTTTTACAACTTCATCACTCTGACAATGCAATGTTATAAACAAAACTGGAAAATTTTTTAAAGAACTTTACCACAAACAATACACTAAATACAATAAATATTAAACAATACAATAAATATTTGGGCCTAAATTTAAGATTTATGCAATTGAATTGCACGGATTACATAGTTTTAACATAAACCAATAAACTTAATGTGATGCATTTGTTAGTCGTATCTAAATGAAAAGGGTAAGGAACAGATACGATTTATGCACTCAAAATATCATAGTCTATTATTAACTAAACAATTAAATTAGTCAGTTATGATCATATTTAAATGGGTAGCTGTGGAAAAAGCAATATTTATGAGACTGAAACAAGTTGAATGTTTTGATGATAAATATATAAATGTTCACTGTGTATTTAAAACACATTCAGTTTATTAGTACTATTAAAGACATTTTTCCCTGTTTCTTACGTTTAATTTACGCAAGACAAATATACATCAGATTAAAATTAGTTAGATGTTAAAACTGTAATCCAAATGGATGTAAATATGCAATTTAACATAAATAAATGTTGACATTAGCCATTACTTTCATGCTTTTAAATCACTCAAAAATCACTTCCCCATTCACTTTCTTTTTTTACTTAATTGCCATAATCTCTCTCTCTCTCTTTTTAAAGAAATTATGGCCATGTCAAAGTTATTTTTTGAACCCAAAATATTCCTTTTAAAGAGTTCATGACTTGAGAAATCAAATTTGCCTTGATATTTTGATATATAAGAGGTTTTATATGTCAAAAGTTTCAGTTTAAAATGTCCCCCTAATTATAAAAATGGCTCGTTTGGATGTTGTGGGGTCTGTGACGTCACACAGGTAAATGTGCCTCCTCCAGAGCAAGACATCCACGAATAGTTATACATCATCACAACATAGGCCCCACCCACTAGCGTTCAGTCGCTTAACAGCTGACATTTGCCTACTGGATGTAAGCATTGCGTTGCGTAAAAAGCAAATAGAACCCATTATAATCACTGACGCTGTCTACAGTGGATACAGGACGCACATTCATTTTCTGACATATCCATGCACCTGAGTCTGCTGATAACAGGACAAATGGAAGAGTGAAAGAACTTTCGCTTTCATGCTTCCAGTTCAAACAGCTCGTTTCCATCTCTGTACAGATTTCAGAAGGATCCTAATGTCGAAAACAAGTGGATGGTTTATTTTAATGGCTTTCCCGATTGCGTTTTTTCGGAGCGCTTCGTTTTGTATACAAGGCACAGTGTAATGGAGAGTTTGCAAAGGAACTTTTGTTGAAAGATGAAGCAGCCAACTGTATTAAATCTGACAGCTGCTGCATCACAAAACATAGTAAATGATTTTATAATGCTTTATCTGTAAATGATAATGCTTTGTCTATAAATGATCATAAAATGTTTTCAAAACACTTGCAATAGTGAGTGGGTGTTGATACTGTTTCCTATGCAATGACATTAGCCAATCATAACAGTGGCTGTTTACTGACAATCCTTAAAGGGGCCGCCCCTTAAAAATGGATCATTTTAGACAGTGTCAGAAGGAGGGTTGAAAATAATAATTTTATATATATATATATATATATATATATATATATATAATTTTCCTTTTATATATATATATATATATATATATATATATGTGTGTGTGTGTGTGTGTGTGTGTGTGTGTGTGTGTGTGTGCGTGCAATTTTTTTTTTTTTTATTAACATTATAAGTGAACCTCAAGGAACATATTAATAATAATAAAAAAACCTTGACCACTTTAAATTTCTACTCTAAGCGCATTACACTGGGATCGATTGATAATTTTGAATCATATTTTAAACCATATTGTTACCACACTGTAACTGTTTGTGGCTTACTATTACCACAAGACTCTCTATACCAACATCTACAAATCACAATGCACATCCACACCTTGTGCACAGTGGATCAGCAGGCAGCCCCAGGAGATCCATGTGGCAATCACAAAATGAACTGAGCAGAGGCCTGAAAATAGAAAGTATGTGTGTGAAGAGAGGAAGAGATAGCAAAGTGTGCGTGCCTATGAGATAGAAACCACTTCAAGGTCAACATAGTGATTTGTAGTCATGGCAGACCAATTAGATGACTTAGATGTGGATGTTGGAGCTGTTCTTGGGTCTGAGACAGAGACTCACCCACAAATAGAGTGTCTTTGTATACTCACTGTAACCAAACTAATGCAGCCCGTGCTATCTGTCTACAACTGGGCTTTGCACTGCCACTTTAATGAAATCCCACATCAGCACCTACAGAGTCAGACCCCCTTCTAAATAAGCAGGTAGCCTGGATGCAGGAAATAGATCAAAACAAATGCTGATAAACTACATATGTCTTCAACTCAGCCCAAACAACGTAAAAATAAAAATCTTGTTCAGAGTAAAAGAGACGTTCGGCTCAAACATTGCACCTCCCTTAGTCAAATTATTTGGGAAATGTAAGCTGAAGCAAAGTGATGCCCTGCTCTCAAAAATAAACCCCCACACACGCAGGAAACACACTGCAGCTGCTCACTCATGCCTCAGCAAGCTCAGGATCTAATATTCTCAATATAGAAGCAGAACAAAATCTGTGCTAGCGTGCAGTACATCTACACATTTTTAAAAATCTGATGCTAGCAGCAGAGACATTGAAGACATTTCGTATCAATCCAAGTCCGAACCTCATCTTTGCAGGAACAGTCACTCACTCAAACAGCACCTTATATTTTAAGGACACATGCCCAAACACTGTGGTACACAAGATTAAACCAGAGTTTTACAATTGTGGGTGTAGAAAACAGGGTTGGAAACAACAAAAATTACAATATAAAATTACAATATAAAAGTGTTGTTGGTCTCGAGACCATGTATGAGATCTTGTTATTTATATTATAACATGGGATATAATTAAGCAATAGCCTATCGCAAGAGCAAGAGAGCTGTTTTCACGAATATAAGCACAATTGCAAATGTGATATTGATTTTATACAAATGTTCAATAAAGAAGAAGTTAATATTACATGACGTTTTAGACGCGTTGCTGTTTCGGCAACAACAATAGTTCCAAACAAATCCATAGCACAACTGTTGTGCATTTTCAAGCAACACGCTGCAGTTTTTAAACAAATCAGTTGAATAAATGATTCTGTGACTCACTCATTAAGTGTTTTGTCGCCACTTACTGGTGGTTTTAGTTTCATATTTAAAGAGTTAGTTCACCCAAAAATGAAAATAATGTCCTTCATTACTCACCCTCATGTCGTTCTACACCCATAAGACCTTTGTTCATCTTCGGAACACTAATTAAGATAGTTTTGATTAAATCTGATGGCTCCATCGCCTGTCTACTCGCCATACTCCATAACTCTGTCTCTGCATATGGTATTCCCTATATATATATATATATATATATATATATATATATATATATATAACATGGCTTTGCGACATATGGATGCCACTCAGAAGGCTTGAATCAACTAATAGAAACATACTCAATGACCTCAGGCCACAAATAATTAGGACATTTTGTGAGTCTACCTTAAATTTAAAACAAAAACATCTTTTATCTCATGTGACAAGTACCTTTTACATCACAGAGCCATAGAAACATTGACATTATAACATTATCCTCAAACTGTAGAATTTGTCCTCTGTCTTGCTAACACACATCAACATTACTAAAGATTGTAAGACTTCTTGCTCTGTGCTTTGCTTTGGTTGAGCCATGCTTAATCACAGTGCTACATCCCCCTAGGGGCCAGATTTAGATATACAACTGGGTTAGAATAGAGAGAGAAAACTGCATAATTCTTTCTTAGTAACGTAAGAGGTCACAACAGAGTGCAGAAGTCTTCTGGACATGAATGAGTAACTCAATAGAACTACATTCTGTGTGTTATAGTGTGAATCAGGTATCAGGCCTTGCAGTTTCATCATGGTCATTCATATTGTGCAATTCGTTGCAGCCATAAACACACTAGCACTGATTCAAAAACCTAGTAAGGTGCCGGCCTACTTCAAAGAGGCCCTATAACAGCTGGATAAAGCTACAGGATCTGTTATACCCATTCATCTCAATGGCAGTTGCTTGGCTGGTGCAGGAAAATCTGGGAAAGCAAGCGATTCAAAATCAATCATATTTTCTCATGGACTGTTTTGGACAAAAGTTTAGGGTCAGTGTTGTTGTTGTTGTTGTTTTTTTAAAAGTGTCTTATGCTCACCAAGGCTACATTTATTTTATCAATAATACAGTAAAAACAGTAATATTGTGAAAAAATGTGAAATAATATTGTGAAAATAACTTTTCTATTTGAATATATTTTAAAATATCATTTATTCCTGTGATCAAAGCTGAAATTTCAGCAGCCATTATTCCAGTCTTCAGTGTCACATGATCCTTCAGAATCTGAATCCAAAGAATCTTTCAGGATTCTTTGATGAATATGGAGTTCAAATAAATTTACAAACAAATATCTTTACTGTAACTTTTGATCAATTTAATGCATCCTTCCTGAATAAAATTACTGACCCCAAACCTTTCAACAATATTGTACTATAATGAAATATGGTGTATATGGTACTCAAAAAAATAAAATAAATAAAAATAAAATAAATATGTAGCTACTTTTGAGCTACTTTTGAATGGCAGTCAACGGAGAAACATGTTTTTTTGCCAAAAGAGTGTACTTGACCTTTTAAGTGTAATTAATCTAAGATGGAGAATGATGGAAATGAAGATCATAAATATTTTATTCAATAAAAGTATCAGTATTCATCTAGTATTCATCTAAATAGAGAGCAAAATTTCACCCACATACTCTAAATCATGTATCTGCATTCCCCTTGGTAGTCATCACATTCTGCACATTTGCATAAAGTTGAACTCTGCCAATGGTCGCTGTTGTTCGTGTTACCTCAAATTGTCAGCTAATTGAAAATAAATGACTTCTGGTTGCTTTGTTACTCTGAATTGCTGTCAGCGTAGAAGGAAGCTGCCTAGACAGAAGGCAGAGAGGCAGCTCACTAAGTTTTGGAACAGAGCTTCTACTGACAGAGCTCGGCTGGAAAAGTACAACTATAAACATGACAGCGGGCATTCCTTTCTGTCATCAATAAACTAGCTGTACTGTCATGTGCATAGCAATACACAGAGTATAAATTAATCATTGTGAAAAATAAATCTGTGCGCCTGCTCAGAACTGTTGTATCAGCACAGCTCCACTGCAGACCGTGCACTCACTGTATCCTCTAATGAGCACATTCAGATGCTATTTGTTAAACAAGCTAATTCAAATTCCGCAATCAGCTACGGAATATCTTTCACGTTTATTTCGAAATCTTTCTCATGTTGCCCATGACCTCTGCTACATCTCTCAGAGGTTGCTGTTGAATAGGAATTCGTATTAATCCAACAAGTAGCATTGGGAAGCAAAACAGCCGTTATCTAGTTCAGTTGCACTCCAGAGAGAAGCAGCTCTGAGTGTGTACTAATAATTAGCAGGAACGAAGCATTTACAAACAAAGTCTCATTAATAGTGAGCATGACAGACATCTCCTTCAAGCCCTGTGGAGCTTGTGAGCAGCCAGCGCAGATGCTCCGTCCTGCCAAGGCTGTCATTGAGCATCACATTACTGTTCGTAAACGACACATCTGTGGAGGTGCGTAAATGAGCGCACGTGTTTTGTCGCGACTTGCCAGCCTATGAAATTAGCCCAAGGTCATTAGGGGAAGTGTGCACATCTCAGCCACTCAGCAAGGTGTTTCTTTCTGAAATCGAAAAGAAATTGTTTTAGCAATGGGGGAAGTTGCAAGCGAAACCCCAGCCGGTTTAGAGCTTTGATTGATTACGTTTGCACAAGGTAGGAGGGTGAGGTTACAGAGGAGAAAAGGCATTCAGTATATTCAGTGAAACTAGATGCAGCAAAGACTACGTGAGACACAAAGAAGTGATGTATCTAAAATGATCTGAAACACTCTCCAGACCTTTGGTACTTGCTCTTGTCTCCTATGGGGAATGGAGCAACTGTTTTCACTCAGAAATTGCTGATTACAAGTAAATGGCAAGTAATACATTTGAATGTGAAACTATGAAGTAGAAAGACATGTAAAACATACTCCAATAGTCTTTGTTTTAGAGTACATGAAAGTAAAGCCACTTTTCCATCGAAATTACCTGGAACAATTTGTCCCAGGAACTTTTTTTCCCCCAGACCTGTTGCTGTTTGCGTTTCAATTGCAGTCTAAAGTACCATGAAGATTAAGTCCGGTGACATTGTACTGTGCGCGACTTTCCAGTTCCTGCTGGATTTTGTCCTCCGCATATAAGTTTAATAAAGCCTAAACCTCATTGTCGGTCCAAATGTCATATTTTTTTAAACTCCATTGTCGATTAGAATAGCAAACAACTCTTACTGCACGCACCACAACAGACTTTTAAAAATGGTGGTTGAAATAAAATGCTGCGTGAACTCAACCAATCAGCATGTTCAGTGCCCAAGTCCAACCCCCGAAAGTTCCTGAACTTTGAAAAAGTACTACCTCACAAGCAGGGACTTTCTGAGAGAGAAACGTTTACCCTGAACTTCATTTAGACCCTGGTTCCTGTGGTCAAAACACACTGGGTACCACCCCAAAGTCCCTAGTTCCTGGGGAAAGTTCCTGCAGTGGAAACACAGATTAAGATGTTCTTTGGACATGGTTCATTAGTTTGACAGACTTACATTGTAAAAAAAAAAAAAAAAAAAAATTCCAAGCTGTAAATAATACAAATATTATTGGAGTGTGTTTTACAATAAAATACTGTGACATCATGCCTTATTTCCAGAAGAAATAAGGAAACAGATATCCAGTTCACCAGGGCCCAGTGAGCTATAGTTTATTTCCTTAACTTTTACAGACAAAACAAAGGCATCAGGAGGGGTACTAACTGAACTAACTGTACTAACTGTCAAAAATGACAAAAGCCGCGTTTCCACCAAAATTGTTGGTGTCTGCGTTTCCATTGTGGTGTAAAGTACCGTAAAGATTAGTTAAATTATTAGTCCGGTGATGTATGACTGCGCGTGACTTTCCAGTTCCCATTGGATTTTGTCCTCCGCATATAAACTTAATAAAGCCTGAACATCATCGTTGGTCCAGGTTGTATTTTTTTTAAGCTCCATTGTTGATTTGAATAGCAAATAACTCTTACTGCACACAACAGACTTTTAAAAATGGTGGTTGAAATGAAATGCTGCATGGAGTCGACCAATCAAAAATGCTGCATGAACTCAACCAATCAGCATGTTCAGCAACCAAGTCCCACCCCTGAAAGTTCCTGAACTTTGAAAAAGTACTACCTCGTTAGCAGGGACTTTCTGAGTGGGAAATTATTACCTGGAACTTCATTTAGACCCTGGTTCCTGCAGTCGAAACACACCAAGTACCACCCCAAAGTCCCTAGTTCCTGCACTGTAAACGATTTCTGTTGTTTTCACAGTATTGTACTGTGTTCTCAACAGTTCCCTACTGTAGAATCTGAGTACAGCATATTACTGTAGATTTTGTCGTTTTCACAGCTTGTTACTGTATTCTTAACAGTTTCCAACTGTATAAGCTGTGTACAGTATGTTACTGTAGATTTTCAATGCATTCTGGGAAAATATTAGCCTACTGTATATCTAAATACAGTAGGCTACTAAATGACCGCGAAAAACAACCACACACATCCTCACGCATGACAGACTCATCATGATGAAAGCCCACAACAGTATGGTAGGTTAACTTTTTTCTTTTTTCACTCTATGTTTTATTCTGATGTTAGATATAAAGCTATATTTTAGTTAATACATTTCCATAAAAATACATGAGTAAGCGTTCATTTTCTGGCATTTTCCTCCTGCAGCGTGGTGAAGATTAAAGTCCGAGGACGGAGTAGCCAACGTGAAATTGGTAGGTGGGTATACTTTAAAACACATGTAATTGTCTTATCTGTTTTAAACAAATGTTATTTGCAAAGTATAAATATGTTTGAGTTAATAAATATATGTATGAACATCGGACCGGGTGCGCATTTCCCATGTAAGCGGCACTAACTAGAATTTTCCTCCCGCAGCGGCGCTGGCAGACCGGCTGGACCATCGCGAGACAGGCGGGAAGAGCCGTTGTGAAGACAAAAAGCCTACTACATGAAATTGGTAGGTCAGTTTTAAAACGCATGTAATCGCCTTTTTTGTTTTGTACAAATGTTGTTTGCAACTTCAAGGTATAAATACTTTTGGTGCTGCTGGCGCTCATTTCCCAGTTAAGCCATGCTGACAGCATTTTTTCCTGCAGCGACGCTGGCAGACGGGCTGAACCATCGTGAGACGGGGGGGAAGAGTCGTCGCAATAAAGAAGACCATTTTCTTTATGGCATGTGGTTTTAAGATGTAAGATGATATGTATTCACTGGTTATTGTTGTATACTGCTACTAATTAAGTACTTTAACTCTTCAAACTTTATTTTTATATTTCCAACATTTATTTTCCACTGGCACAATGTGTTAATGTGATTTTAGTGGAATGAATTTAATTGTATTTTGTTAATTGATGAAATTAATATGCTGGTAAATTTCTGTATTGAAGTTCAGAAATGTAAAAGATGAAACATAAATAAAGTTGATCTGAAGCAATAATTTGTGTTATTGAATATATAACAGTTAACTTAAAATAAATAAAAATTAAAAAATTAAAATAAAGTACAGCATAATGATGTACTTTATTTTACAGTATGATTAAAACTACTGTAGTTATTTTTGCGGTAATTTTACTGTTGTATTAAATACAGCAACTACTGGATAATTGTTGCCAGTAAGTTACTGTTAATTTGACAATAAACATTTTACAGTGTGGAGAAAGTTCCTGCAGTGGAAACGCGGCAAAAAAACGTGCAGAAGACTGTCCTTTTTCCCAGTAGGCACAATTCAACTCTTGAACTCTCTCTATCACTCATGTGTACCTGGCCCCTCCCCCTTGCAAACATCCCCCATCCCTAACTATTCCCACCTGGCAAGTAAATAGCAAGTAAATAAACAGTAAACGTTCATAACGAGGGTCAAATAACCTTAGCGCCACAATACTATTTCAGTCTTTTCACTTCAAAATTGCATGTTCAATTCAATGTGTTAATTGCCATTCTTTGTATTTATTTGTGAAATTCAATAGCAATTACTGAGTGAAAATTGTTTCAAAGTTTTTATTTTTATTTTATTTTTTAAAAAGCCAAAAAGAACATGATAGAGTGAATGCAAAGGCCAATGGTGATATTTTTATCACTGTTTCTAAACCTATTAATCTGCCTTACTATCTACTCTACATTGGTAGCCCCTCATTTAGCACTCAACATGGAAGATTTCAATGCAGTTTGATGATATCATGTTGCTAAGTTATTGATGCAATACTCAATGCATAAAACACATTATTTTTCCGCTGAATTGCCGCAGTGCATTCCAGGATTGATTTAACCTTGAAGAATACATTAATAGTGCCTTATAATTTGTCCTACCTACAGGTTTTGCATAAAAAGTGCACCTATAGTTTGTTAAAATGCTGTTTAGGTCAGGGGTTTTGATGTTAAGGCCCCCCAAAATATGATAAACCTTTTGTGAGGGTACCCCATCTTAAAGTCCCCCTGTAGTCAATTATTTTATCCCTTTATCACTCATCTTTGATCACCAAAATGACATATTTTAAAAAAAAAATTAAATAGCTTGAATGTAACTCTACACCCTTGCCTCATTTAATATACACGGATCAATGAATATGCAAATCAGCCCCGCCTCCACTTGCTCACGCCAGCTCGGAGAGTCTACTGTTGCAGTGTAGTGACGAGCAATTTGTTGTTTGTGTTGTGGATATTTAAGAAAAAAGCTTGCTTCGCTTCGTATATTTAGTTTAACAGCAGTGCAACTGAACTGCTCACATTTTCTGACACTTAAATTGTTTTAAATTATGAATTGGTAAAACGTTTTTGCAAAATGGTCTGAATCCACTTGCATTTGTTTGGACTGCTCTCTCACTGAATCACCTGAAGCAATTTCTCAGTAAAACACACAGTATCGAGAGAACAAGCAGCCGTTTTCCTCTGTAAACATGCGCTAAATGGATGTTTGACAATTTCGTTGCTTTTTGGAGTTTTCAGATTTAAAAAACATTCAGATGAAATCCTGCAGGCACCCGTGCCTTCTCCGTACATGAAATAAATGCACATCCTTGAATGAGTGCGGACTTCCAGCGTATTTACTTGAACTTATCAGGTAGGGTTTATATCTACCTGAAATATATTGACAGCTGCCTTCTAACAATCAGTATCCTTACAAACGCTTTGAACAACTCAGAACGTCAGTGGAGAAAGGCATATAGTTCATCATAACATCGTAATAAACACGTTATGTTGATAAATCTACACAATTTTTCATATCAACA
This sequence comes from Ancherythroculter nigrocauda, assembly GCA_036281575.1. Classification (NCBI taxonomy): domain Eukaryota; kingdom Metazoa; phylum Chordata; class Actinopteri; order Cypriniformes; family Xenocyprididae; genus Ancherythroculter; species Ancherythroculter nigrocauda. The sequence continues at coordinate 151,368 of VTFQ01000703.1, forward strand.
GAAAATATACCGGGATAACCTGGCTTCTCTCGAGACTTTCCTGCTTCAGAGCAGTCATAGTTAATGATATGCTAAAGCCTGCCGACACATTGTTGTGATTGGTTACAAGGTAGTCTGTGACGTCACAAGCACCCACGATTTCAAACCGCGTGTTTTAGACTGTCTTTGGTTTACTGCAGTTTCAAACATAAAATACTCAGCAATGGTGCTGTCTTATGAATTTGCACATGGTTTGTTTTAAAGCATATTAAAAACACTACAATGACATATAAACAACATTAAAAACTTGATGTTCACCACAGGGGGTCTTTAAAACATAAGAAAAGCATTAATCTAATATTATAGACTTGCTGTTACCAAAATGTCACAGTCTTGGGGAAAATTACTTTTAAAAGCAATGCATTACAATATTGCATTACTCCCTAAAAAAGTAACTGTTACTTAGTTACTTTTTATGCAAAGTAAATTGTTACATTTGCATTACTTGTTTGTTTAAAAAAAAAAAAAAAAAAAGGAATATTTTGGGTAAATTTCAAGGCCCTTTCACATCCAAAGTGAAACGATGCAGGAGAAAAAAGTCCAACACTCTTACTTCAGCAATAAAACAAAAGAAAAGAGAGAAACAAATGTGGTTTAACTAAAGTCAATTTTGCATCTTAGTATGGTTAAATTGGATCATTGAAGGTCAACAGCAAATACATTGGTTAATAAAGTGGGATTACATAGGTAAATATTGTATTATTTAACATTTTAATTGTTGCAGGTTTGCCTTATAGTTTGCATTTTACTGTTTTTATTCACATTGAGGAATTGTCACGTATATTTTTGGTTTTGTTTCATGTTTATGTTTCTTGTCTTATTTTTGAAATAGTATAGTCATGTTTCTTGTTTACCATGTGTTTCCCTTGTTTATGTTATGTTCTAGTCATGTCTTATTGTTATGTTCCTGGTCTGCCCCAGGTGAAAAAAAAAAGTACATTTCTATAATGTATTTAAAGTGCTCTATTTTCGTGCACTAATTTTGTACTTAATACACTAAAAATTCTTCTTAAGTACTTCTTAAGATAATCTTAAGAACCTCTAAGTGTACTCAACTGTGCTATTTTGAGACACCATGAAATATGAACTAAAATGTGCTTTTAATATACTATCTCTGTATTTAAAAAAAAAATATTTGAATACCACTTATAGTACATTTGAACCCATAGTGCACTACAAGTGGTAACTAAATAATTTTTTTGCTGCTGATTGGGCAGACATTTTTGACACACCCACCAAACAGGCAAACGCGTATCTCAAACTCCGTTGCACACTCCATTTCCAGGAAACATGTCGTTCAACCTGGAAACCGTAGCAAAACGTTGCGCACCGATTTGAGCTTGAACGTGCCCTTGGTTTGCCATGTGCTCCCATGTCATGTGATTCCCTTGTCCTCATGTGATCATGTCATGTGCTTCCCTAGTGTCATGTGTTGTGTTGTCAATAGGTGCGTTCGAGCACATGCAGCGCCGCACAGACCGATCGGCGGCTGACTTGAAGCAGTGCATGCTGGTAAGAATTTTTTTCCAACTTGAGACAGCGCTGGCGCCATGTGACTGTGACATGTGATCTCTCGCTGATCGGTTGCATATTGGTGTGTTCGACATCGGCTGCGGCCGGTGGGCTAGTGGGGTCTATGTTTTTTTTATCAGTTTTATTATGATAAACATGACGCAATATAACATTGCAACTACATGAAAAGAGCTTTAACGATTATAAAAACACAGATTTTTGAGCATTAGTGGAACTGAAGGTGTGAAAATAAACACGAAACACACGTGATCGTTGTCATGCGGTGAATCCGGCCAATCATGAAACGGCTGTGTCGTCATCAGAGCTCGTGCAGCTCCTCTTTAGAAACTGCGCTGGCTGACTCAGGCGGCTGATCTCGAATCGCTCTCGCGGTACTTTGATGCCACATGTCACAGTCACATGGCGTCAGCGCTGTCTCAAGTCGGAAAAAATTTCTTACCGGCATGCACTGCTTCAAGTCAGCCGCCGATCGGTCTGTATGGCACTGCATCAAGTCGAACAAGCCTCTTGTAAAAAGTGTTCATGTGCTCATAATTACAGCCTGTAGGCTGGGAGTTTTCTGAAAGCTGCCACATGTATCATGTGGCCGCTGTACCACCTGACCGCTGTAGATTCATTTAGGCGTTGATGGTGCCATAGAAATGAACGCATAGAACGCAGCATTAGCCCTCATGTTTGCCTTATTCTTTTAGTATTGTTCCGGTAACCACTGCGGGTAAGAGTTATGTTCATGCCATGCCATGCCAAGCTAAGTCTTTGTTCTTTTTGTTCATGTTTTGGATTTAAGTAAAAAAAAAAAAAAAAAATGCACTTGGGTTCTGCAACTTTCCTCCAGTGGATTCTTAAGTTACAGAAATACTGAATTTGATTTTGTGCAAGTGAGATGAGTGAATGCATGCTCACATTTGGTCTATAATAGCCATAATGTTTACACAGCGCACACAACACCTCTGCACTTACTCCAAATTTCTCTCAACATGGGGACATGAGAGGTGTCAGTCAATAAATGGGAAAACAAAGTAACTTGCAGTACTTTATCAAATAAGTAACTCATATTTTTTTAAAAAATAAAAGAATAAATTTAAAAGTAATTCATTACTTTACCTCTTAATCTGATTACGTAACCATGTAACTTGTAATGCATTACCCCCAACACTGCTCACAGTACTAAAGTCAAAATAGATTATTAAAATATGGAGAATATTTACTGTGTATGTTTGTTTGTTTTTTAATTGTTTTTATAGTTAAGTTAGTTGTACATTTTAAAAAAATTTTTTTTTTTTTTTTTTTTTTTTATTGCCATCTATGGTTCCATAAAGAACTTTTAACATCAATGGAACATTTCTATTGCACAAAAGGTTCTTTATAGTGGGGAAAAAGATTATTCAGATGATTAAAATTTTCTTTTAAGAACTGTTCACTGAAAATGTTCCAAAATGGTTGTTTGGTGACATCATTGTAAAAACAACCTTTTAGAACCTATATTTTAAGTGATACTCAAACCAACCAACCAATAAATAAATGTTTACTTCCTGTTAAAATACTAGGGCTTCCAATAATAGTAAGTAATCTTTTAGTTTTTAGAGGGTGAAAGTAATAATATTAAATATAATTAAATTCAAATATATTAAAATTGTGTTGCTTCATACCTAATTATTTTGCCTTTTTTCTTTCTTTTTGTTTTTTGAAAAGCCCTTGAAGGATCTAAGGGTTTTCAGTAACAACCCGTGTGTTTTACTTGAAGTAAGGAACCATACATTGGTATTTTACTTTCTTTGTTTTTATATTAATTTCATAATAATTTATAATAGTTAGTCATTGATGTAGTTGTCATTTGATTTCTCATTTATTCATATCATTATATTTGATAAATTTTATTATGATTGATCTACATAATTTATCATTTAATCATTTTATTATTATTATTAATTTATGTCTGTTTTTATATTTTTACTTATTCCTTTTCTATTGTTGTTTAATCTTATGATTGTGTGGTTTGAAGGGATGTTTCATGAGTATGAGAACAGAGAATGTCTCCATGTCAAGGTTTTTAACGTCAGAGGATGATGTTGAAGACGCAATTTTCCATTGTTTTTCTCTTGGTATAATAACAGTTGTTGGAATTGTACTGGTCAGACGAAGTCAGAGCATGGAGACATTCAGATGAAGTTCTAGATAAGCAGCTCACTAGGATTTGAAAAAGCCTGTTGAGATTGTATGTGAATTTCAGTGTTTCTCATGAGCAGTTTCTTCTTCCCAGGCACTGGATAAAGTGTTGTGTCAGTAGTAATGAATTGGATATTTCAGGGAGTAACAAGAGCAAAGCCTTGTGGGTCATTTAGTGCACAGCTGTATGGGAATCCCACAGCACTGGAACTTTACAGCTCTCTGAATGAGGCAATAAAGGAGCGTGAATATGCACGTACGCTGGAGCAGAGTTAAGGGGAGGGGTCAGCATGGTGCGGAATAAGGCACCTGTCTCTGCTCCTCTCAAGAGAACCATTCTGCCGTTTTAATCAACTCTGAGAGAAGACCACACACTTGTTCCAGATACATGAGCCAGGAATCCGCTCTCTGAGACGCTACGGATGACTGCATAAGAGTGCATAAACCTGATGGAGAATGGAGCTGTATGTAATATCACAATTAAAGTGAATAAGGAGGCGTTGTGTACCCATAAGCACACGGGAGCCATCCATGTGCCGTGAAATGCTAATTTCACACGCTGTCGACCCATCATGGATTTCCAAAGTGCTGAAATACACAATCATTTGCATGAGGGATTTGGCTGCTAAAGACAAAAGAATACTATTCTCGAGTTTAGCATCCGCAAACAGCCACAGTATCGGCATCACCAAAACAAATGCTGTGTGTGGAAGCTAAAAAAGGAAGTCATCATGGGGAACAACTGGGAAGTCTGTGAGTGGCACTAAGGTGTTATCAATTCATTGGGCTAGTGGGAGAGCAGGTCTATACCATTAAAATGTATAGTCCTCCCCTGCTGCAAACAATTTAGTCTTTATCGCTCAAGCCTGTCGTTTGTGTTTCTGATGCGTGTGCACATTCTTAGGTCAAATGAGCCTCAAAATTAATTTCACATAAAAAAGAAATGTAACATGAAAAAAACCAAACAAACATGCAGCTTAAGCACAAACTATGTATACACTACTGTTCAAAAGTTTGGGGTGACAGTAAAGGTACTTATAATATTACAAAGATGTCTATTTCAAATAAATGCTGTTCTGAAATGAACTTTCTAGCCATCAAAAAAATCAGCAAAACATTTTCAAGTTTTACAAAAAAAAAAGAAAAAAAAAATGTTTTCAACATTGATAATAATAATAAGAAATGTTTCTTTTGCAGCAAATCAGCATATTAAAATGATTTCTGAAGGATCATGTGACACTGAAGAGTGGAATAATGATGCTGAAAATTAAGCTTTGACAGAGCCGACTGGTTGACGGGCCATGATGGAGTGACGGGCTCACTGGTTTGAGATGGAGCCAGGGGGTAAAGACTAGAAGGGATACAGCTACGAACACTGCACATGTGCACATTAATATTGGGTCACTTAATTACTGTATTTGCATTATTGTAAGTGTAGGTTTCAGGTTGGGGTAGGTTTAGTCGTTCATAAAACAATCTGATAAGTAGCAAATTAATTTACTGTTATTTTATTATGAAAATTTGCCTCACTTCCGGCCGTTGCTGTTTCCCTTCTAGACACAACCGAAACAGGGGTTTGACATACCAGGGCAGAGCTGGAGAACAGGAAGCCATAACAGGGCAGGCAGAGGTTTCAGAGACAGCCTCCTTGCCCAGTATGGGACAGACAGAAGAGCTGGGATTGGGAGGCAGGGTGGGAGCATCATCAGCCATACCGACTTGGTGCTAGGTGACAAAATAGACTTTGTGCAGGGTGATGAAACAGACTTGAAGCAAGCCAGAACCAGCGGTGACGAGAGCTTCAAACATTGTTCCCTGAAGGGTGTGCCATGTATCAGCATGGTAATGCACCAATACACACAGCAAGACTTTTGACAGAATGGTTTGATGAAATGAAAGTGAAGCCTGCACAGTCACCAGATCCAAATATTTTTGAGCCACTTTGAGGTATTTTGGAGGAGCAAGTCAGAAAACATGTTCTTCCACCCGCATTACATAGTGCCACTGTTCTGTAAGAGGAATGGCTCAGAATCCCTTTGGCCACTGTGAATGATTTATATCTCTCATACCCAAGATAAACTGATGCTGTATTGGCCACAAAAGGAGGCCCTACACCATACTAATAAATTTGTGTGGTCTAAAACCAGGTGTTTCAGTTTCATTGTCCAACCCCTTGTAAGGACGTAGCCTATTTATTAGCTCAATTTAATTGTTACAGGGAATAAGAGTTGAATCAACAGTAAATGATTCACTGTAAATGATTCAGAATTAATATTTAACACTTCATCAATTATTCGTCCAGCGAAAATTGAGGTTAGAGTATTTTACCAATTCTGGATAAAATATTATTCTGTGGCCAACAGTAACAATATTTTATTATGATTATTGTTATTATTGTAATTATTATATTATAAGCAAGAGGTAACTTTTAGGATCTTTTGAGTTTAAGGCAGTAATTTGATACACAATACAAGAAACTCGCATATGTGAAAATCAAAACAAGATTTATTGACTACTTCTAATGATTACAGGAAACTAAGGCTAAACACACACACACATACACACATACATACATGCACACACATTCGCGGAGTTGATGAGTTATGAAAAGTCCCAAGTTCAGTGCTAACTTAACTTATAACCGGAAGAAAATCACAAAAGCAGAGCTTTGGCTTGATTCTTTAGGTTTAAAGGAGTTTCACCAGTTTCCAGCAAGAGAGAGAGAAGTTTGCTTGTACCTGCGTTTGCTCTGACAGCTGAGGTAATCGGGTTGTTCCGTGACTCGTGTACAGCGGAGTCCCGCGTTCTGGATTGGCTGTCTTTCAGGTGACGTCTTCTCGGGAAAGCCCTGTGGGTTGCGCGGAAGCTTTGAAGGATGTTGCTGTTCTGATCTGAGCGTCTGGCTTGAGCGGCTCTCTTCTTGGGAGACTTTGGTCAGATATTTCGCAGAGGGTTTTGGAATCTGGATGTGACGGCTGTTGATCAGCGGCGTGGCTCGTAGTTCAAGTCGACGACTGTTAGATGGAAAATCAGCCCCGGTCAATTAGTTCTCAATGACCCATGCGACTTTTCCGCCGTGGTCAAAGTAGCGGTGCTTCGGCTACTTCTGACCGATTTCTGACTTCCAGCTTCTGACTCTGACCTTATTTCATATTTCTCAACTGACCTTTGCTTGTTCGGACAGCATAGTTTTAAAGGAGCAATTCTGGCTCCATCCTTCAGATGCGATCCTCCAATGAGACGTTGCTACGGAGATTAGACACGTCTCGTCTATTGTCTATTGATCACATCGCGTGATATCTGCAGAACATTCTCCTGTTTTATTAACAACTTTATAAAGTTTCTTAATATTTTCCTGATACTGAATTTCAATGTTTCATTCACACAGAATTACAGAGAATTATAAATTCTGCATTTAGAGCTCAAACACGACACACTTCTTACACACATATTACTAGACTGACCTAATTAAAACAATGATTATGAGAGAAAGGAGATGCATACAGGACTACAAACATATAAAGCATTGACTCCAACATATTAGTAATCACATCATAGCAAATGTTATTCTGGATATAGTTAATACTTTAAGTAATCGACAATTGTCCCTTTTGAGATTCAAGATTGAGTCCTTAAGCATAGTTTAAACTCTGACCGGAGTCATGGGTGACCGGGTCACGATGTACGGTCACACAAGGGAGGTATTGATAGGACAGATTTGTCTTTAAATCCGTTGATGGGTGTTTTCCTGTTCTGTCCGATAATACAAGAGGGTTTTGTGAGAGAATCAATAGATTTTATGTGATCAGATCCACGTGATGGGTTCTGATTAGTTTATTGCTGATGAGCAAAGAAGTCCTTTAGACAGAGTCCTTTGTTAAAAGAAGTCACGTCATCACTCCTGTAAAAGCTAGGTTTTTCCTGTCAGGAAATGGATCTTTTGGACCAAATGAAGCTTTGTTCAATCATGCCTCTGGCTGATAAAGCCATTTGGTAACGTCTGTCGAACGAGTCCCTACACCCTCTATATACAGTATAGATCGGGGTGTCCAAACTCGGTCCGGGAGGGCCACTGTCCTGCAGAGTTTAGCTCCAACTTGCCTCAACACACCTGTGTGGAAGTTTCTAATATGCCTAATTAAACCTTGATTAGCTGGATCAGGTGTGTTTAATTGGGGTTGTAGCTAATCTCTACAGCTGTCATGATCACCAGTGAGAGTGCCCTTTCAGCCACTAGAGGGCACTCCATTCCGGACTCTCATTTCCACCGGTTACATGGACTACATATCCCAATACACACTTCCCAGACTAATCATCTCACGTCATTGCACCCACCTGTTTTGTATTATGTCATTAGTGTCTGTCTATTTATACTGAGTTGTTTCTGTCTTTGGTGTGGTTCATTGTTAATGTTACGTGTTGTTCTGATTCTCGTGTTTGGTTTTCTTTGTGTTATTTTGTACCTGTTTGTTTGGACTGTCTTCATGGATTTTGACCCTTGCCTGTTCTTTGGATTACGTCTTTGGATTACCCTTTAATAAATGCTTCTGCCGCAATTGGATCTACCTTCTTGTTTCTGTGTGAACCGTGACAGAACGAACCACCACTAAAGATCCAGCAGCATGAGGATTCTTCGGTCAGCCACTTGCGGGGAGCGTGTGGCGTTGCTTGGGGCAGTGATGGCTCTGCGCCAGGAGGGAGATGAGGTGCGGTGCTTCTCCCGGAGGTTTTGGACGGTGGCGATGGCACTGAAATATAATGATGAGGCACTCAAGGACATTTTTAATGCAGGTCTGGATGACCCATTGCCCCAATGGGAGATGAAGGGGCTTCAAATCTTGGACTTCGGGGGTTTTGTTGGTTATCTCTCTCATAGAGCCCAGTGGGCAACATATGCTCAGCCAGAATGCACTCCAGCCCGTGAATCCATTCCTGAGGCCACTAAGGAGGTGGACGCTGAATCTCCGCTTCCCAAACAGAGGAGAGGGAGGAGGAGGAGGAAGGCTCCAGCCAGTGAGCCCGCTCCAGCCAGTGAGTCCACTTCAGAGCCCGCTCCGGCCAGTGGGTCCACTCCGGGGTCCGCTCCAGTCAGTGGGTCCGCTCCAGCCAGTGAGTCCGCTCCAGCCAGTGAGTCCGCTCCAGCCAGTGAGTCCGCTCCAGCCAGTGAGTCCGCTCCAGCCAGTGAGCCCGCTCCAGCCAGTGAGCCCACTCCAGAGCCCGCTCCAGCCAGTGAGTCAAGTTTGGGTGAGCCACTGCCTCACTCTCGTAAGCGGAGGAGAAGGAGGAAGAGGGCTTCCTCCGATCTGCAAGACCCTCCGACCATAGAGACTGCTCTGGCTTCACCGAAGCGCCTTGCCCTGCCGGCGCCAACGAAGCGCCTTGCCCTGCCGGCGCCGGCGCCGCCGCCGCCCAAGCCTCCTGCCCTGCCATCGCCGTCCAAGCCTCCTGCTCTGCCATCATCCAAGCCTTCTGCTCTGCCATCATCCAAGCCTTCTGCCCTGCCACCGTCCAGATCTTCTGTCCTGCCGCTGTCATCCAAGCCTTCTGCCCTGCCGCTGTCATCCAAGCCTTCTGCCCTGCCACCGCCGTCCAGACCTTCTGTCCTGCCACCGCCGCCGAGACTCTCTGTTCTGCCACCGTCATCCAAGCCGTCATCCATTGTAGATCAAATGCGGTAGTCCAATGCGGTAGTCCAATGACCCCACAAAGTCAAAGATTCCATATCATAGGGTTGGTGTAGGGCGATATAAAATACGGTTTGTACAGTAAAAAAACCATTACGCCTATGGAATGTCCCCACAATTCACAACAACAAATGTGTGTGTCCTGATATGTCACAAAAACACACACACACGCGCGCACGCACACACACACACTCGCAACTCATCTGTCTTTTTCCCTGTAGACTGAGAAACAGCACTGACAGCATCTTTTGCAAAATTCATATAGCCTACCCTTTGGAACAGCTAAGAAACAATGCATTAGTCTGCTGCTTTTATTCAGCAATAAAAACTACCATACATTTGTTACGAGCGAAACATGAAATCGTAGGACGTAATGCATTTTTAATGCTCAAGATACTGGAGACATGCTGTGGTTTTTCTAAGTCTCACTAAATTCAAACTGTCACGTTAAGCCATTACACACAGAGGAGATCCCAAACGTGACTGCAAAGCTCAGATTTTGCATGGAGTTCAAATGGTGCAGCCACCACCGAGAAGCTGTATGGTTTAACATTCTAAATGGAGCAAAATAACCCAAAATGCACCTCAGTTTGTGTGTACGAGCAGGAGCTTGCTTGTGTAAGATCACAATACACAGACATTCAGGAAAACAGCATGTCTGTGAGAGTGACTCATGCTGACGAGAATAGGACGGGGTGAAAGCGACGACGCGGAATATTAAAAAGTAAAACTCTTTTGATGACTGTTGATAAGCGGGTTTCTAAAATGAAAGTTGACAAGCTTTTTCTTCTCATTATTGAGTGCTACTGTAAAACCACACAGGTGACTCGCGATGAGAGTCTGTCACATCATCTGTGCATATTCTCTCAAGCAGACTGTCTCTGGGATAAGATTGGGATCAAATCAGACCATAGAAGCCATCAATCGAGGCATAATAAAGTCTTAAGATCTGAACCATTGACTCGGCAGATACCTTCATATCTAAATATTACAACACACACACATAGGGTTAAGGTTTATTAAATAAATCAAGCTAACATTTGACACATTTATAGATGAAACCAGATAAAGCAGTTGAAACCCAAGGCCTTTTATTACAAGGGGGCGTGCTGAAAGGATACGGATAAAAGTACATCTGGGAGAGGAAAACAATTTCAGACACACAGCACAGCTCAATCAGCTTCTTCTGATCCCAACTCTTCATCACAGAGCCACCGCACTGCAGACAGAATAAAGCAACAATCTCTGTTCCATCTCTATTTATATCTGTTCTTATGGGGTATTTACACTTGGTCACTTCTTGATCAATCATATTGCTATTCGATGCACATTCCATTTACACCCATCCACAATATATGCAAACATAAAGTATATTTCCACAGTAATGCTAGTCATTAGGAATGAAGGCAGAAATATGCAATAAAAATGTTGGCCAAATTCTAAAGCAGAATTGCATCCCTCTTGAATAAGGGAATGAACAAATCAATGGATGGAACAAATGGATGAAATCATGAGAAATGCTGTTTCACATGCCGTTTCATTCAATACAGTGTTGATTCAGTTCAGTTCAATAACTGTAAGTTCATTCATTATGAAACAAGTTCAGTTGTGCTATTAATCAGCTTGACAGAAGATAATACATTTATGAAATGTTTTAGACCATGTTTTTATCATTCTTTTTAAAACTTTAATATTTCATATAAAATGTATTTTCAATTCAATCTCAATAAGCTCTCATTGTGACAGCTATTTTGTGCTGTGCATTTCTAAGTGCATTGTTTTCATTTCAGCTTTATGTTAACACTATTATAATCAATTGTGTGTTGCATATCAATGTAGAGCAATGTAAATTTTAACAGCTGCATGTGGGCAGTGAACAACACGGCAGCTCACTACTGTAGGTTTTGGATAAGAGATGATGAGTTTCTTTGCTGACAATGATAACAGTATACTCCCTGCTAAATATTAGAATTAATTTAAAATAAAGGCATGGGAGTAAGACTATGTAGTTGCTAAAAATCTTAATAACAGAAATGTCTGTATTTGGACTGAACAAGATGAGATGTTTATTAACTTTGAGATTTGACAGCTTTGACCTCATGTGTTAACTGGCTAAATTTGTTCTCAACAGCTTGATTTAATTCTGCCAGTAGATGTCAGCTCTCGGTATAGAGATTCACTGAAACCATCTTCTTCAATCTCATTTTGTGGCCAGATTAAACTGCATATAAAAATTAAATACTAACCAGTGGTTACTATATTATTTAATCTTCAGATTTTAGTGAATTCAAATAGTAAAAATTGATAACTCAAATGGATGATAGTCTGAAACACAAACTTAATTTCATTCCATGCTTCACCTGATATTGAATTTTCTTTTTTCCTGCATTCCATTCCAAGCTGGATGTGGGATAGTCCTGCTTGATATAACAAATGCAAGTACTTTCACATAGCCAAGATGAAAACACCCCAACTATTTTCCAGCCATTCAGTCATTCTTGAAAGGGGAAAATCAAAAATATCAAAGACTGTCTTGTCAATAACATAAAAAATCAGCAATATATTTTGACAACAACGGTGTCATAAATTTTGCTTCTTTTAGCTACTGTGGATGGATGGATGGATGGATGGAATGATAGATAGAACAACAGACATCAGACAGACAGACAGATAGATAGAACAATGGATGGATTGATGGAATGATATATTGTTTATGTTATCACTTTCAAATGTGCATTTGATGGACTCCTTGTGTTTCTTTTTTTTTTTTTTTTTTAATAAAGAAGTGACATAAAATGAATAAAATTTAAGATTATTGATTATTTCTTGGTTCTAGTCAAAACCCACAGGAAGTTGAATTGGAATTTGAAAGACAGACTTCCAACTTGCGCACAATGAAAGTCAGAACTCTAAAAGTTGTAAGTCTGACTTGGTGTTTTATCACCTTTTTTCAAGTATGAAACTGGAAATTACTCCATAAGAGTTGAACGGAACACAGTATTAGCATAGATAGTTACAGATATGCCAGATATACAGATAGCTGTTACAGATATGCCAAGCTGCTGCTTTCTAGGGATTTACACTAAGTGCTGGTCCTCAGATCTATTGTGCTCAGCAGTGGTGTGAAGACCAATGAGATGAGGGTGCCGTAAGACCATGTGCCTCCAGGCTGGAGTTTGGCTCTGTCTGAGAACTTGATGATTGGAGCACAGAAGGAACAAAGTGCATGTGTCACACTTCTGGTGTAAAGATAAAGCGAATGGCTAAAGCTAATACTCTGATAACACTGTCTTCCACCCTCCGTCACATGATATACTAGTACAATAGTTCAATCAGACTTCTATATACAAACTCAAAAATATGGGCCGAACCTCACACATATATTCAGACCTTCACACAAGTGGCTGTCCACAGCCTGCTGTAGATGATTACATTTGCAACCAGAGGCACAAAAGCTCCGGAGACTCCATTAGGACTCTCACGGTGAGGCTAACAGAAATGGAGATAGCTGGGCTTTTTTCCCAGAAAAAAAAAAAAAAAAAAAAAAAAATCCCTGACGCGCATCAAAACTAAACCATAGCACACTATAAGCTCCCAATCATGTCATTTCAAACTTCAAGGCTTTTTAATCTTTTTTCAAAACTTTCAAACAAGACATTGCTTTAGTTAGTTCTTTATTGTATTTCATTACATTCAATTTGAACTGTAGTTTAGTTTCTCAATTCAAATTCAGTTCAAATTCAAGAATTGAATGTGACCTTTAAAGACAATTAAATTATTGATGCACAACAAAGAAACTTTTTTTTTCTTTTCTTTTTTTTTTTTAAACCCATAATGGACAGCACCCCAGTACATAATTATCATTTATCATTTTTTCATTAGATCATTGCATCTTTTCATCATTCACTTGCAGCATCTATGAAGTGAAAATTCCAGCTCTCAGCTCTCAGGTGAATGTGGAGATCATAGACAGCCTTTGCTTCGGCTAGCATTAGAACAGCTAAGAGCGCAGTAGTCCTCCAATTACTGAAGAATTAGAGCTCAAGGCCTGAGGTTATCTTCTTTTCCATCCACTCACTCTTCTATCTTTCTGTGGATTAACGCTTCTCTTTTCTTATCTAAGACTGCAAGCTAAAATCCATGAGAAAGAGCAAGATAAGAGCAAGGCAATATGCCAAGAAGATGCAGCAAAGGAGAATGAGAAGAGAGGCAATGTGAACTTCAATATATAAGACAAGTGCTACTGACCTAATACAGAATTTAAATGAGCTGTTATTATCCTAATATTACTGTCATTCATAGATCTGACAGTTTGTGACGACATTCTGTAATAGTGACCAACGTGTTGGGAGGTACAGTAGAAGCAGTTGCAGCTCTGGTCTGGTGACCCACAGGTCACTTATTTAAACCCCAGAAGGGGTGATTGATGATACAGGGAGATGCTGTTTCGATAGTTTTTATCCTCTGTTTGCCCTGTTGTTTCGGTCAAACCAGTATTGTGTGTCTGGAGAGAGTGTTTGCCAACACACTGTTCTGTCCACAAGAGCCAGCCAGACATCTGAACCACAATCTGAGCTTGAATGATCTTGTCTAATTATATGTGTGACTGCTCACATTTACAGTCCCCGTGACTGCACCATTATGTAAATCTCTAATGATAGACATAAGAATAGAGAACGTGGAATTAAGGTGGGGAGGAAAATGGTGGCGTGAGGTTGGTTGTGTTGGTAAATCAGTCCTTGATCATTTGTCTTTTAACTTTCAATATTGAGTGCATATTACAATATTATATTTTTCCCTTTTTAAGCACTTTCAGAACACTTAGGCGTTTATTTGTTTACATTTTTACTCTTATTTTCCTGCTTTTATGAAGTTTTTTCGCATGAACTTTGTTTTATTTAGCTAGGTGTTAGCTAAAACTACTTTGTCATAAAAGGGACAGTTCACCCAAAAATTATCCCATCATGATTTACTCACCCTCAAGTCATTCTATGTGTATAGGACGGAGGTCGGCAACCCGCGGCTCTAGAGCCGCATGCGGCTCTTTAGCGCCCCCCTAGTGGCTCCCTGGAGCTTTTTCAAAAATGTATGAAAATGGAAAAAGATGAGGGGGGATATATTTTTTGTTTTCATATGGTTTCTGTAGGTTTTCATAGCCTGCGACACACATTTCAGCGCGGCGCAATAGAGGGTATGCATCGACGTCACTTTCCCGCCGAAAGCGCGCTCCCTCAGCTGGACTGAGTGTCAAAAGAACCTGCTGCATGACTGGATTTGATAGGGGAAACTGCGAAAACCTGAGTAAAAACAAACGAGAGGCGTCTAAGCTTACAATACTCCTACATCCTGCGTCATACATCAGAGGATTACTCTTTGGCGCAAGTCGTCTTGTGCATTCTGTGTACGGTCGTCTACCAGAAGCTAGTTATTTCAATTTATAAAGCTTTAAACATGAATATTTTTCTTACAAAAAACGCATCGCTTTACTTCAGAAGGCCTTTATTAACCCCCTGGAGTCTTATGGATTACTTTTTTTGTTATGGATGAATGCATTATTTTTGGCTTCAAAATGCATCCCCCCATTCATAACCATTATAAACCTTGGAGGACTAAGGATATTTTTAAATTTTAAATTTTAAATTCCGATTGTGCTCGTCTGAAAGAAGATAGTCATATACACCTAGGATGGCTTGAGGGTGAGTAAATCATGATGGATCATTTTCACTTTTTGGATGAAATATCCCATTAAACTTCATTCTTGGTAGTGCTGTGATTAAAACCTCAGGGATTTTGGACTATGAAAAAAGATAAGAAGCGTAAATCTAAGCTGATGGATTCATCTTTAAATCTTGGAGAATGTGTCATGGTGGACTTTGACCCAGACTCAGCAATTGTTCCGCTATACCGAAACTCCGATAAAGGAACCATTGCACAAAAAAGGCAGAGATGATGATGATGGTGGTGATGATGATGCTGAAAACCTGCAGTCTCATCTAGCCACTGTTATAATAACTTCTCAAGTCTGTCATCAACGAAAGAGCTGACATTCTTGACAAAGGCATTGAGGATGTAAAGATGTCAGTAGAATTTCTGACAGAGGAAATAAAAGATATCAAGGGAAAGTGGAGCACGTCGAACAACGGGTAACAAGTGCTGAAAAACAATCAGTGAGTTGGAGAAAAAAGAACAGGATCTCTGCCGATACAAGAGGAGATGAAATCTGCGGCTCCACGGTCTGCCCGAGCAACCAGGAGAAAAGATCAGACAGAAAGTTTCAGAAGTATGCAAGGCTGTCATCCCAGCTTTTAATAGAAATCTCTTGAGCTCATCGATGTACACCATTTGAGAAAAGTGAGGAACGATAGCGCTCTGTCCCCTGGACAAAAACCTTGTGGAATTATCCTAAAGTTCACGATGTGTCATTTTTGCGACGTGCTCTGGAAAGCTGCAAGGAGCTCTCCTTTTCTTGCAAAACACCACTTGCGTTTTGCAGAAGATTTGTCCCCCAAAGACCAAGAGCAGCAAAATAAGCTTTGGCCACTTGTCAAGAAGGCTTGGCAACAAGGACGCCACGCATACTTTTTTGGCCCAAAAGAGTACGTTGATGGTAAAGAATTTATTTCACAGGACATTGAGATCGCCAAGTAAATTGATCTTAAATTAGTTTGAGATACTGCTGTTTACCTTGATGTTTTTGACCTGAGAAAATGTTGAGTTAAAGGTTAAAAGACTGAACAGCAAAAAAAAGAGAAGTATTTTTCAGGTGAATTTTGCCTTAATTCATTGACTTTATTTATAATTAGGCTATTTTTCATATTAATACAACTTAATATGAAATACAACCTAGTGATTACTATTATATATTTTTACTATATGTATTTGTTCGCCTCTCCCCTGACTGACCTCAATCTTGTTTATCTACAATTACTTCTTTAGTTACAGGATGTCACCTAGATCTGGTGTGTTATTGTTCTAATGTTTCCTATTTTCTTTTATTTGTTTACTTAAACATATTGATGTTAAATGTAAAGCTGTCTTTTTTATATGCAAAAATTCCTAATACTGGTTATTGTTGTATACAAATGCTTAAATCATAGTGGCATACTGATAAGTTACTTAGTATTAATTAACTTTTAAATTTCCAGTGCTCTTTAGCGCTCCCCTAGTGGCTCCCTGGAGCTTTTTCAAAAATGTATGAAAATGGAAAAAGATGAGGGGGGATATATTTTTTGTTTTCATATGGTTTCTGTAGGTTTTCATAGCCTGCGACACACATTTCAGCGCGGCGCAATAGAGGGTATGCATCGACGCCACTTTCCCGCCGAAAGCGCGCTCCCTCAGCTGGACTGAGTGTCAAAAGAACCTGCTGCATGACTGGATTTGATAGGGGAAACTGCGAAAACCTGAGTAAAAACAAACGAGAGGCGTCTAAGCTTACAATACTCCTACATCCTGCGTCATACATCAGAGGATTACTCTTTGGCGCAAGTCATCTTGTGCATTCTGTGTACGGTCGTCTACCAGAAGCTAGTTATTTCAATTTATAAAGCTTTAAACATGAATATTTTTCTTACAAAAAACGCATCGCTTTACTTCAGAAGGCCTTTATTAACCCCCTGGAGTCTTATGGATTACTTTTTTTGTTATGGATGAATGCATTATTTTTGGCTTCAAAATGCATCCCCCCATTCATAACCATTATAAACCTTGGAGGACTAAGGATATTTTTAAATTTTAAATTTTAAATTCCGATTGTGCTCGTCTGAAAGAAGATAGTCATATACACCTAGGATGGCTTGAGGGTGAGTAAATCATGATGGATCATTTTCACTTTTTGGATGAAATATCCCATTAAACTTCATTCTTGGTAGTGCTGTGATTAAAACCTCAGGGATTTTGGACCATGAAAAAAGATAAGAAGCGTAAATCTAAGCTGATGGATTCATCTTTAAATCTTGGAGAATGTGTCATGGTGGACTTTGACCCAGACTCAGCAATTGTTCCGCTATACCGAAACTCCGATAAAGGAACCATTGCACAAAAAAGGCAGAGATGATGATGATGGTGGTGATGATGATGCTGAAAACCTGCAGTCCCATCTAGCCACTGTTATAATAACTTCTCAAGTCTGTCATCAACGAAAGAGCTGACATTCTTGACAAAGGCATTGAGGATGTAAAGATGTCAGTAGAATTTCTGACAGAGGAAATAAAAGATATCAAGGGAAAGTGGAGCACGTCGAACAACGGGTAACAAGTGCTGAAAAACAATCAGTGAGTTGGAGAATAAAGAACAGGATCTCTGCCGATACAAGAGGAGATGAAATCTGCGGCTCCACGGTCTGCCCGAGCAACCAGGAGAAAAGATCAGACAGAAAGTTTCAGAAGTATGCAAGGCTGTCATCCCAGCTTTTACTAGCAAATCTCTTGAGCTCATCGATGTACACCATTTGAGAAAAGTGAGGAACGATAGCGCTCTGTCCCCTGGACAAAAACCTTGTGGAATTGTCCTAAAGTTCACGATGTGTCATTTTTGCAACGTGCTCTGGAAAGCTGCAAGGAGCTCTCCTTTTCTTGCAAAACACCACTTGCGTTTTGGGGAAGATTTGTCCCCTGAAGACCAAGAGCAGCGTAATAAGCTTTGGCCACTTGTCAAGAAGGCTTGGCAACAAGGACGCCACGCATACTTTTTTGGCCCAAAGGAGTACGTTGATGGTAAAGAATTTATTTCACAGGACATTGAGATCGCCAAGTAAATTGATCTTAAATTAGTTTGAGATATTGCTGTTTACCTTGATGTTTTTGACCTGAGAAAATGTTGAGTTAAAGGTTAAAAGACGAAAAAAAAAAGAAGTATTTTTCAGGTGAATTTTGCCTTAATTCATTGACTTTATTTATAATTAGGCTATTTTTTCATATTAATACAACTTAATTTGAAATACAACCTAGTGATTACTATTATATATTTTTACTTTATATGGATGTGTTCGCCTCTCCCCTGACTGACCTCAATCTTGTTTATCTACAATTACTTCTTTAGTTACAGGATGTCACCTAGATCTGGTGTGTTATTGTTCTAATGTTTCCTATTTTCTTTTATTTGTTTACTTAAACATATTGATGTTAAATGTAAAGCTGTCTTTTATATGCAAAAATTCCTAATACTGGTTATTGTTGTATACAAATGCTTAAATCATAGTGGCATACTGATAAGTTACTTTCTTAATATTAATTAACTTTTAAAATTTCAGCGGGTGTCCTAACTTTCAAACACAAGTTTAAGGCTAGACAATTTCTGTTCATGGCTTTTTGTGTGTGTTGATGTTGCTTGCTTTAAATGGTTTCTCTTTGACTTCTGGTTGAATCTTTATCTGATTACATCATGAGATTTTTTTGTTTTGTTTTTTTTTTGCCTACTGCATTATGCTAAAGATAATTCTGATTCTTATTGTAAACTATTAAAATTAGAGTTTTAGGTCAATGTTAATCAAAGCTAGAACTTGCAAAGCTATAGATTATATTTGAAGAAAACTGAATATTAAAGGTACCCTAGAACTTTTTTTAAAAGATGTAATATAAGTCTAAGGTGTCCCCTGAATGTGTCTGTGAAGTTTCAGCTCAAAATACCCCATAGATTTTTTTTAAATTCATTTTTTTAACTGCCTATTTTGGGGCATCATTATAAATGAGCCGATTCAGGGCTACTGGCCCATTAATTCTCGTGCTCCACGCCCACGGAGCTCGCGCTTGCCTTGAACAGTGCATAAACAAAGTTTACACAGCTAATATAACCCTCAAATGGATCTTTACAAAGTGTTCGTCATGCATGCGGCATGCATGCGTCGGATTGAGTATTGTATACTGTTATATTGTTTACATTTGATTCTGAATGAATTTGAGGCTGCGCTCTGTGGCTAACGGCTAATGCTACACTGTTGGAGAGATTTATAAAGAATGAAGTTGTGTTTATGCATTATACAGACTGCAAGTGTTTAATAATGAAAATAGCGACGGCTCTCTTGTCTCCGTGAATACAGTAATAAACGATGGTAACTTTAACCACATTTAACAGTACATTAGCAACATGCTAATGAAACATTTAGAAAGACAATTTACAAATATCACTAAAATATCATGATATCATGGATCATGTCAGTTATTATTGCTCCATCTGCCATTTTTCGCTATTGTTCTTGCTTGCTTACCTAGTCTGATGATTCAGCTCTGCACAGATCCAGACGTTACTGGCTGCCCTTGTCTAATGCCTTTCATAATGTTGGGATCATGGGCTGGCATATGCAAATATTGGGGCGTACACCCTGACTGTTACGTAACAGTCGGTGTTATGTTGAGATTCGGCTGTTCTTCAGAGGTCTTTTAAACAAATGAGATTTATATAAGAAGGAGGAAACAATGGAGTTTGAGACTCACTGTATGTCTTTTCTATGTACTGAACTCTTGTTATTTGACTATGCCAAGATAAATTCAATTTTTCATTCGAGGGCACCTTTAAGAATTGTCAGCCATTCCTATTGTTTTCTTATGTAATGTAATCCCCATTGCTTGTTTTGTTTCTGTATTTGTAAATGTTTGTTTGTCTTGCATAATAAAAAAAAGATAGAAGGGTAGAACAAAACATGGAACAATAGAATGATAGAACGATATATAGAACAATATACAGAATGATCAACATGGCACAGGTGCACTTAGGGCGTGTCCAAATCAAAAACCAAAAGTTTGCTAGTTTAAGGACAGGAAAAATGGTCGGTGCACCCGGCGCATGCTCTAAAAGGGTTGTCCCTGTTCTCTAAGTGAATTGTGCCATTGACTTTAGACCAGGTTTCAGTTGGTCAATGGCACAGTCTATTTCAGTTGCCTCAAAATAGTAACGCGTCAACAACACGCCTGAACACACCTCGTTTTCAGACCAGCACGCCCATGGGCACACAAATGGGCGTGAGTGCATTTGCTATTTAAACAATGTAGTGCAGGACGTGAAAATTATAACTGTGTCGGGACGGATGGACGGACGGATGGATGAACGGATTTATAATATGACAGAACGACAGACAGACAGATCGACTGACCATTGGACGGATGGACAGGTATGGATGGATGGATGGAATGATAGAACGACAGACAGACTTTCCATTATCCAAGGACAAATCCAGTCTTAACAAATTATCCCAAACAAAACAACTCTGGTTCTGCACATATGATTTTATTGAACACTGTTTGCTTAGTTCATTCAAACTCAGTGAATGTCAAATTGCTTTAATAATCGAAATCCTTCTGCAGATAGAAAAAAAAAGCTCTAGCTGAAAAAACAAAAAAACATTCTGAAACACAGGGGGAAAAACAAGCATTTTGCGTTGTGTTCAGAAATTAACTTATGTAATGAACCAGATTCACTGTGATTTATTCACACTGAAAGTAGTGAAAGTGTCCCATGCAGCTCACATGGCCAAACATATTCTGGACACATAAATTTATATACACAAATATCAAGATGAGACAATGTTGTAGCAGTTCTCGTTTTTCTATATCTACCATAATGAGTCAAGTGATTTATTACTAGCTGCCTTGTACAAAATAAATATATGTGCCATCTTAAAACCAATAAATAACTGCAAAATCATTTATGGAGGGTGATTTGCTTGATGAATCTGCCAGACTAGAATGCAATGAATCAATAACACTTTATTAAGACAGCATAATGACTGAAATCAATCAAGTATTTGAAATAACCTAAAACAATACAAGAACAGACATTTAATAAATTCTACAAAGTAAACATCCAAGCTGGAAAGACACTTCAATGAAGAGGAAGCTACTTTTTTGCTAGAGTCTGAGTGAGCAGACATGCTGAAAATCACCCATCAACCAGTCAAATAATCTCAACACATGATTACACACTAACACATAATATGAGAGCCTCTCTTCTACTCTGATCTCTTTCTCTCTCTGTCATTTCTTTGAGTAATCTTACCAGCACACTTTTCACTCCAATAGTTTTCTGTTATCAGCTTTGCCCTCAATTTAAATTCACCCCTATGTAGGAGTCTCTCATAATTTCAAAGTCAAACTCATTTGTCATTACATTGATCTCGACGTGTGTCTGCTTGCAAACCAACAGGCTTGTGGGAGTGTGTGGTTGTGCATTTCAGGTTGTATATCTGTGTGCATCATACTGCATTCCACCATCTGTGGTCACCACCAACAACGGCAGCGCCAAAGGTGTATAAAAGGTCACGAGGTCATATGTCATCTCAATGTAGTGCAATTTAATTGACAGAGTGATCTTATCAGGGTTATTATAGTTACCTTCAACTAAAACCATTAAGTTTTCTTTACTTGAAATAAACTTTAACTGAAATAAAATATTTTAAAAAAACTTATATTTCAGGTGTCAAGACAACTTTTCTCATTTTCATTTAGTTTAACTTTATGTACTAAAATAACTATAAATGAAAATGAAAGAATAAAAACTACAGAGAAATGTTTAAAAAAAAATACAAAAACACAACAAAATTCATAAAACTTTAACTAAAATTAAAATGAAAACAGAATATATATATATATATATATATATATATATATATATATATATATATATATAAAATATATATATATAATGAACAGAAGGGTAAGATGAACTTAAATACACAATCATGATGAATTTAATTGTGACAACTAGTACAACTAGTAAAATAAACTATTATAGTTTTATTAAATTTTATTTTATAAAAACACAACAAAATTCATAAAACTTTAACTAAAATTAAAATGAAAACAGAATATATATATATATATATATATATATATATATATATATATATAAAATATATATATATAATGAACAGAAGGGTAAGATGAACTTAAATACACAATCATGATGAATTTAATTGTGACAACTAGTACAACTAGTAAAATAAACTATTATAGTTTTATTAAATTTTATTTTATATATATATATATATATATATATATATAAAATTTAATATATATATATATATATATATATTCTGTTTTCATTTTAATTTTAGTTAAAGTTTTATGAATTTTGTTGTGTTTTTGTATTTTTTTTTAAACATTTCTCTGTAGTTTTTATTCTTTCATTTTCATTTATAGTTATTTTAGTACATAAAGTTAAACTAGTTTATTAGTTTATTTTACTAGTTGTACTAGTTGTCACTAGTCACTAGTTGTCACTAGTATTTTACTAGTTGTACTAGTTGTCACTAGTCACTAGTTGTCACTAGTCACTAGTAAAATTATTTTACTAGTACAACTAGTAAAATAAACTATTATAGTTTTATTAAATTATATATATATATATATATATATATATATATATAATTTAATAAAACTATAATAGTTTATTTTTGAGCTTTATCCTGTCACAGCAGGCAGTGGACTGAATGATATAATTCCACCACAAAGCCTCGAAAATCAATATTTTTTGCATTTAATTGTATGCATACACACATCAGAAGTGACTAATAACACACCGAGTACAACACACAAGTTAATTGCTGAATATTTATAGACTCAGAAAACTGATATTTGCAAAACCATGCAGAGCAGTTTAGCAGCAAAAGTATTAGATGCACAGTCCATCAAATCTACCTTAATTTGATGAGTGGAGAGTTCAATCTGACCCAGCTGTTGGAGGTTTAGGCTTCTCTGCAGGGTTCTGACCGTCTGCTGCTCCACTGCATGGACAGATGTGACCACAGCATGATCCACAGAGAGACAGCCATCTTTACACATCTCTTTCTGTGTCACACATGCATAATACATTTTACTGCAATAACATTCAAGGGGTCATATCATGAGGAATAATATTTTCTATGATCTTTTGAGATAAATGATTTCATCGTACTATGAAACCATACTGGACATACTGTTTGAAATGCAATAATGGCTTGTTTTATATGTGTGGAACTATCAGATGTTTTTAGGACCCTGTATTAATGTATTTTTATTTTAAAATGTTTAACTTTATGAAACTAACTTTACTACAGACATCATAAGTGGACATCATAATTAACTTAAATTAAATTTAGTTTAATTTTATTTTATTGAAATAATAATCTAGGTCAATATGATACTGCACTACATTAGAGAACCTGATACAGAAGAAGTCATGTAATAAAAAGAGTAGAATATTTCTGCTCTGATCGAAAACCACCCCTTGCTGATCATCACAAAAAGGCTCTTTGTTAAATAAACTGTCAAAAGCATGAAAACAACAAAAAAAAAAGCTGAACAAAGAATTCAAAAGCGTCATTGTAACAGTTTTAGTCCCCACATGAAGCTCTGTGTGTCTGCATACAAGAGTATTTCACGCACAAGCTGTTTTCCCTCAGAAAATCAATTTAACCAGTCAGTAGACAAAGAGGCTGATTATCGACCCTAGTTTGTAGGCAACATTGCCGTCTCCTCTCTCAGGACTGTTCTCAACTATTAGCAATCTACCATCTAATATAGTGCAATGAGGCAAGACACAGCAAGCAGAACTGGAATTAGGACTAATAAGTAATATGTCTCGATATCAGGCAAATTATACAACCATTAGGCAGACATGTCTCTATAGGGAAAATGCACATTATTCCCTTCTATTAATAATACAATTTGACTTAGAACTATGGGCCAGTGCTAATCTGTCCAAAAGAATTAACATTTCAATAATTCCACATTTCAAGAGAGAAATGGTTTGTGAAATCACTGCGGGGGTATTACAAATGTCCTCCGTGTGCTTGAATAAAGAGAGACGTATGTTACAGACAATATTAAGAAGAAGTGGATTCCAATATAATTGTATATAAGAATATTTTCCACAATAAATAGCACTCAGCGTGAGTCTGTGATCATTTTAACAAAAGGGAAAGACTAGCCTCACACTTTTCCCTACAGTGATCATTTCTCAGGGTAGGTTTATTTTTGTAAGTCTATTTCTGTATATGCACAAATGTTTTGACTACAAAAACCTTTTGAACATTTCCACCGCCAGTGGCCAGAAAGAAAAAAAAAAAAGAAAGAAAAAAAAAGATACATTAATGTATCACACACTGATATTTACCGGGGTATGCTGTCACACTGTGTAAGGTAAGCTGTTACAACGAGAGCTCGACTTAATTGAATATGAAAAACTATAGTTTAAAAAACACTGAGCTGAATGCTTTGGAGCAAATTCTATTGTTTCTATTGTCTATTGTTCTATTGTTATTACCTCAAAACATTTAAATAAACTAACTCAATTTTTCTAAGTTACTGAACACAAAGATTGTCAGTAGAACTCAAAAAAAAAAACACAAACTTGTTAATTACAGTTTAACTGAAATAAATAAAACTCATCTTTATGGTTAAGTGTCAGTTAGCATCAGCACACTAGCATGCGTTAATATAACTATCAAAGAGCCTATCACTATATATTTGCATGAATTGTTAATCAACATGCAGATTAAAATATCTAGCTTCCGCCAGACCGCCTAAAATTATGAAAAAAACGGAACTGGTGTCACGTCAGTTAAGCTTTTTCTGTAAAATGAGTTGGGAAGGAGTAGGATGTTGCATAAGCATTTTGAATTGCGAGAGTTTTACACTTTCTTTGTAAGTTGAATATGGATGGCGGTCTGGTGGAAGCTAGTTATTTTACTTCATAACTTGTTAAATACGGATATTTTTTTACACAAGCGCTTTGCTTCAAAAGAGCCTTGTGGAATATGTTTATGATAGATGGATGTGGATGGAGGCACTTTCTTCAGCTCACTCCTTGGTATCGCTCACTGCCATATAAAGTTTGCATGCATCAGGATATTTATTAATATATCTCTGATTGTTTTCATCAGAAAGAAGAAAGTCATATACACCTAGGATGGCTTGAGGGTGAGTAAAGCTTGGGCTAATTTTCATTTCAAAGTGAACTAGTTCCACTTACCAAGATCAGATTTTGAGTTTACATAACTTTTTTTCTATTAAGTACAATGAACTTTCAGTAGTATTTGAGTGAAACAAACTCATCTAATTTAATTAGTTTAAACTGTTCGGTTTTACTGGATGGATGGATGGATGGATGGATGGATGGATGGATGGATGGATGGATGGATGGACAGATGGATGGATGGATGGATGGATGGATGGATGGACAGATGGATGGATGGACAGACAGGTAGATAGATAGTAGGGTTGTCAAAAGTACCAACTTCAGTACCATGTTGGTAAAAATGTGACAGTACCAGCATTTCCCCCTAGCATTTTGAGCACTGTTAAGCAGATTCTTGAACACCTCTGATTGGCCATTGTGTTCACGTGCACAACAGATATGTCTGTGGTTGGCTACAATGATCAACACTTCAAAAACAAGTTGTAAATAGACATATTTGACGCTCTTCACTGAGTGCTTACACAGAAAGCTGAAAGCTGAAAGCTTTGAAAGCTGGCGTCTATCGGCAGATCCGTCTATCAGCAGATATAGTAGGGATCTGCTTTTGAATGAATCCCTTTTCTTTGCATGACATTGACAATAAAGTATAGAATAGCTCTTTCGACATTATACTGATCTGTATACAAGCATTTGTTTCATGTGTCATAGAACAGAAGAGAGGCACACGCGTAAAATCACATCCTTTTGAATTTCTGACAAAAGCGACCTGAGTCCTTCACATAAAAATCAGCCTACAGGCTTTCATAGACTAACTAAGAAGTCAGGGAAGGTCTCGATTTTCCAGTTTCGTTACAAGCCGTTCACACATTGAGAATAAAAAATTGATTAATGCATGAAAATTCTTATATGCAGCCAATTTAAGACTGATTTTTCCATTCCATAGAGTTATAATGTATTTCAAAAGAGAATGATGATGTAAAAATCCATCTTATTATCTAATAAAACAAACAGTAGATAAATTAGGGTAATCAGTGTTTTTACATTTTGTAAGTGTGCCTACAGATAGCCTACATGTGTCATGAAAGGTCGACTGGTCCATTCTTGAAGTTTCATGAGGCTTTGAAGTAAGAACAAAAGTCTGCGGACATCAGCTTTTGATCAAAACCAGGATGTCAAAACCTTCTCGAATAACCTTCCGAACTTTGCACCGAAAAGTTTTATCCAAGTCCCTCAAAGTTTGCTCATGGCCACAGAACTGGCAAATGCCTGTCCCTCTAGATTCTCAGAAATAAGCTGCACATGCGAGCAGGGAATAAAATCATTTATTGTTTAGCACATCAAAGGCAAAGAGGAGAGGAACTGAAAGAGGGAGGAGAGAAAGAGAGAGAAAAAGAGAAAAACAAGAAAAGGGAGAAGAAGAGAGGCATGCTTTGAATGCACATGTTTCTGCTTATGCAGCATGTAAACTGCAGCAGTGACTTCAGTACGTCCCCATCCGCACAGCCCTTCAGAGATCTGAGCCAAAGTCCTAGTTATTTATGGTGCACTGAGAAACAATAATGTCTCTGCTGATGCACTCGCTCGATTTAAACCCCCAGTTAAGACCATGATCCTTTGGCTATCATTGCTTGAAATTCTCAGCAAATAAAAGATTTTCGGCATGACCAAGTGCAAACTTTTTATGTGAGCTGCATTTTAATCACACAGTGAGTGTCTCTACTCTAAAATAAGTGAGTATCTTCTAAGATCAACGGTCAGACAAAACTTTTAACTACACCATCCAGACCCTTTGACAGCCGTTCAAAGTTTATGCGCATTCTGACAAAATAACATCTCCAAAAAGAAATGATAAAAATCCAATAAAACAAAGCAATTATATTTAAACTATATTTTATATATATATATATATATATATATATATATATATATATATATATATATATATATATATATATATATATATATATGCACACACAATGAAATTTGATTTATTTTAATATTTTAATATTTTAATATCACATATATATATCCTCCTGGGACCCAGGAATAGACTTTTGTTCTCTGTAGTGGACATTATATTTTAGTGATTTTCTCTGACATCATACACGTCACAGTTTTAAGTCTGGATGTGTGTATATATATATATATATATATATATATATATATATATATATATATATATATTTATTTATTTATTTATTTATTTTTTAAATATATAATTATTAGTATTTTGTTTAAATGAAGTATAAAAATATATTATTATGTTTGTATAATATTATTCTCTATTATTTTACCAGCAATTTTAACAGAAAATATTATTTTAATATCAATATTTATATAATGCAAAAAAAAAAAATAATAAAAAAAATAATAATAATAATAAAAAAATAATAATACATGGGTAACTGTCAAAAAACAACTGATTATAAAAACTTGGCAATGTTTTTATATAATATAATATAATTTTATATATATATATATATATATACACACACACTATGAAATTAGAATTATTTTAATATTACAGCAGTACAATGTACAAAACAGATATACACAAGAATAATTACAGGTTTCCAAACGCTAAAGATTAAAAATACGATTTAAGAGAAGATTTAAAAATGTCCAATGAAGGAGCAGACCTCACATGATAGGGGAGACCATTCCAAAGCTTGGACCCAGCCACAGAAAAGGCCCGATCACCCTTTGATTTATAGCGACACCGAGGCGGTTAAGAGCAAGTGAGTAGAAGATCTAAGTGCCCTAGCGGGACAGTATGGTACAAGAAGATCACTTATATATCTTGGTGCACGGCCAGACAATGCCTTATAAACAAACATAAGGATCTTAAATTCAACTCTAAATTTAATAGGAAGCCAGTGAAGGGATGCTAAAATAGGGGAGATGTGGTCCCTCTTTTTAGACCCAGTCAGAAGCCTTGCGGCTGCATTTTGAACAACTTGCAATCGTGATAATGAAAACTGAGGGAGACCAGAATAAAGAGAGTTGCAATAATCTAATCGTGATGTTACAAGAGCATGAATCACAACTTATAAATCTTTGCTTGAAATGAGATGCTTCAACTTTGCAATTGATCTTAAATGAAAAAAACTTCCTCTAAATATATATAATTATATATTATTTTTTAATATATATATATATATATATATATATACAACAATATATAAAATAATATAATTACAACAATATATCTATAATGCACAGCACAAAATACATTGGTAACCTCAAAAAACAACTCATTTTAAAAACTTGGCAATGCGAGAGAATGGTTTATGTGAGATGGAAATTGTCTTCACAAGACATAAACATTGAATAAAGTGCCAGAATGCTGCAAAAAGAATTGACAAGCAGAGCAAACTGGGGTAATGGGCAAAAATAAAGTGCAGTCAACTGGGTTTTAATTGAAACGTTTATGGCTTGATAAAACACACATTCACATGACCTTACATGTTATCTCCTTATAATGCATATAATGTAAAACACAAACATTCATTTGCAACCCCCAGGCAGAAGGTTCATAAATTTCAGGCCTCTATACTGTCAACTGGATATTTCTGTCTAACAGTAATCAAATTACAGCACGTTCAAAACCAGAGAGTGATGACTGCGCATGCTAGTTTGGATTAAGAGACCATATGGTGCGCTACTTTCATTCTGCTCTCTCTTTTTCCCCACGTATAGGAAAGAAGGTTTTCAGGCTCGTAACCCATTTAGGTACTGTAGGATCTACCTTAGAGACTGACATCAAACTCAGAAACATGGACTCTCTAGAGGAGTCTAACTCGAACAGATGAGCACTGCATTACGGCACACGCACGGCAAGAACGAATCAACCTGCTGTTCTGACACTACACATCTCCTGCTCACTGCATCCACTTGCAACCAATGGCCATTATCAAAATGAAACATGACACACTGAAAGAAACACATGCACTGTTTGGTGTTCTCCACTCCAGTACACCGAGGAGCTACAAATTGATCAGTGCACTCACAGCAGAATTGTATCGCTGGCAATTTTGGGTCCACTAAATCACACAAAATGCATTGCCACCAAAACATACTTGGACACTTCAGCCATACTTAAAAATGTATGAATGTCACTGCATTACAAAATAATATCAAACCTGCACAAACACTTTTTATGAATATTTCATAAAAAGAACCATGTTTGTTTCAAATTATAAAATTCATACTGCTCAGTGCTCACAATTAAATCTGCTCTCCGTAACTTTTTTTGGTTAAAAATGATCCAAAATCAGTTTTTGAGAAAGTACATAACCAGCCAGTGTTCAAAACTATCTCCTTACCTTAGCTTGATTCACAACAGTAAGCTTGTAATAATGTTTTATAATAAATCGATACTGGTGGATTTCCATTTTCCAGTGAAAATTCCTACTTTGGTCATACTTCAAGACTATAATCTGTGATTCTGAAGTACAGTATCCACACCAGTACGGTGATTGACAGCAAACATTAGATTCATCCACGCTGACGAGCTGTGCCGATGCACAATGCACGTAAAGATAATAATTCTGCATATAACTGCAATTGCAGGTTTCAAACAGAGATGGCGACTAAATTTTACAGACAGCAGCTTTAAGATAAAGTACTTAGAACAATCAAGTTAACATGTTATTGTTAACGCATGCAATTAAAGGTGCTAAAGAGGATCATTTTGTCGACTGAGAAACCAAAGACTGTTACTGAGTTTTTGAAATGATCGCATGCGTAAGAACAACCCCCCTCCTTCGAAGGAACGCCTCCCAAAACTCGTAAACACTCGTATTGGAACACGAGTGTTTACCACCAGCATTCACTGTGTTGTGTTAGTGGATTCATTATGTCGGACTCACCGCAGGTTACTCATAATCTGCAGTTGTTACTCCTGTCTCAGACAAAAACATTGCATGCGGCGCCTGTGGAGTGTGGAAAGTTACTGGAGCGCGCAGCCGCGCTCGTCTCTCACAAGGAAAGTCATGGCAGTGATTGACAAGCCAGAGGGCCAATCGTTTACGCGATGCTTGGCTGATGTTTTTAAGGCCCTACCTCGTGCACAGATGATATATATTAATATTATTCCTTTCAGTGCACCTAATAAATAGTCTTTTATCAGTTAGTAAAGACAGTTTCAAGTAATATTGCAAAAATGTATAAAACAAAACATCCTCTTAAGCACCTTTAACTGTTAATTTAGTTTAAAATTATGAACAATTCATTCTATTTTTTTCTAAGATAAAATTTAATTATCATCGGCTCCATATTATTAATGTGATGAACTACACCTGTGGGAATTTTAGGGGAACTAACTTCATACATAAACATAAAAAATCATTTTGGATCATTTTGAAATCGAAACGAGATCTTTTAAAGGGAAAATGAAATGAAAAATCTGTCATCATTTACTCACCCTCAAGTTGTTCCAAACCTGTATGAATTTCTTTGTTCTGCTGCTGAACACAAAGGAAGATGTTTGTAACCAAACAGATCTCACCCCCCTTTGACTACCATAGTAGGAAAAAAATACTATGGTAGTCATTGGGGGTGAGATCTGCTTGGTTACAACATCTTCCTTTGTGTTCAGCAGCAGAACAAAGAAATTCATACA
Organism: Ancherythroculter nigrocauda; assembly: GCA_036281575.1. Taxonomy (NCBI): domain Eukaryota; kingdom Metazoa; phylum Chordata; class Actinopteri; order Cypriniformes; family Xenocyprididae; genus Ancherythroculter; species Ancherythroculter nigrocauda. The sequence continues at coordinate 182,301 of VTFQ01000703.1, forward strand.
GGTTTGGAACAACTTGAGGGTGAGTAAATGATGACAGATTTTTCATTTTTGGGTTAACTATCCCTTTAAGTTGTAATAATATATCACAATATTATTGTTTTACTGTATTTTTAATCGAATAAACACAGCCTTGGTATATTTATTCATATAAATGAATCAATGTCAAATCTTTTTTTTGGTCAACAAAATGCATTTTTAATTAATGTCAGTCAGAATTCAGCCAGTGAAGTGTCTTCCAGCTCTAGGGCCAGTAATGGATGAGTACTGTTAGTACAGGGAAATGTTTCCAGAGGGTAAATATCTGCTTTAAGAAGATAATGAGGAATTATGAGGCGCTTGATCCCAACACCCATACCCATCCACTTTTAATTACCTGTCAGGATTCAGCAATGATTAGGAAGAAGAACTGAAGTCATAAGCATCAACTGCCATCCCAGTGGAGAGTCCTAAACCTGGGAGCAAGATTATATACATATACTCCAGAGCTTTGATTTTTTTATTTGCTGTTTTGATGTACTTTCTATTGAAATAAAAAGTTAAAGGTAGAGTAGGCAATTTCGGAGAGGCTAGCAACAGCAAGCAAGTTTTGAACGCATAAGATCCCACCCTCCCTTCAGAGCGCAGCCCAAAGCCATGACTCCTCCAAAAGACAAGAATGCACACAGCAGAGTCTCGGTGACTGTCTGTCTACAGCTCTGCATATCCTCATGAAACGTGCTGATGACGTGTGATGTCTGCGTGAGCGAGATGTTGACAGGCAGGTAGGATATCGTATCATTGCATTCGGTCCTGAGACTTCCACAGAAAGTCAAATCAGCATATTAGAATGATTTCTGAAGGATCGTGTGACACTGAAAACTGGTAATTCAGCTTTACCATCACAGGAATAAATTACATTTTAAAAGATATAAAACTGTTTTTACTGTGTTTTTCACCAAATAAATGCAGCCTTGGCATAAGAAACTTCTTTCAAAAACATAAAAAAAAAAAAAAAAAAAAAAAAAAACTTACACCAAACTTTTGTGTATATAGCAGTATTTTTAAATATTATTGTAATATATTATCTAAGTTTAATTTCACACATCTAATATATACATCTTGTGAAATGGTTTGTAGTGTAAACTAATTCTTTATAATTATTAGATTAAACTCCAGTTCAACAAAATCTTGGTAGCAGATAAAGATAAAATACAAAAACATAACTCAAAGTGGTGAATGTTTATCATGACCTCTTTATTCTTATTGCGCTCACATTCTCACAAACACGTATCATCTGTAGCAAAGAGAAGAAAAAGTGTGAAATGAGGAAATCAGAGGGAGGGAATACACCCTGGCAGAGGAGCTGGCACTTGCCATCAGGGGCGAGTCATGATGGATGGGGTCCAGAGTGCTGCCTCCTCCAAACAGAGCTCTTTGATTTAGGGTATGTGTACGTGACTTCATATTTATTAACTGCGATGTGAGTCCATATGGCTGAGTGTATGTCATAAATAGTTTCAGTAGGCCACAGCAAAGCAGGTACAGCTAATTTACAACTTACTGATAAACAAATAGAAAGTAGTTAACTTATGCAGTCTTAATACAAATGAACAGGAATAAAATCGTAAACATTTCATGAATATTGATCTCACAATGTTTTCTGCTAACATTGAAAAAATTATCTTAAAAGGATAGTTCACCCCCAAAAGAAATGAAAATTCTGTCATCATTTACTCACACTCAAGTTGTTCCAAACCTGTATGAATTTCTTTGTTCTGCTGAACACAAAAGAAGATATTTTGAAGAATATGGGTAACCAAACAGTTGATGAGCCCCATTGACTTCCATAGTGTAGCAAATTAGTTCTAAAGGGAATGCATAATTAATTACAACAAATTATAATTAATTATAAATAGTCGGGGGGACTGGGAAATCAGAAAAATCAACTGGAAATAAATACTGGCATAGAAAACATTAAGCACGATTTCCAAAATCTTGTGCAATGCTCTGTGCCCTAATACAGATGTTATTAAATGTGGCACTGCACAAGAGCCTGAAAATCATTTTGTATTTTGCATGGATTGGACAACAAAGTTCTGTTCTACTAAATAAAAAATAAAAAAACACATATGCATTAATTAGTCATTTAACACTCTGAGTCGGCGGTATTGCCACATTATGAAAACATTCAGCAAATATGAATAACACAATAAGAACATTCTGAGAACGTTTTTTTATCAGCATTATGAGTATGTTCATCAAGTACAAATAACATCAAAAGGACGTTCTGAGAATGTTGTTTTAAGAACGTTTGGCCTTTTAAGAACATTTTGTCCTAACATTTACATCGTTTTTAAATAACATTAGAAAAAGTTGTGGAAATGATCCCTGTTAGCTGAGTAACATTTTTACATTAGAAAAGTAGGGGTCCCTGAGTCAGATAAGGTTGATAACCCCTGTATTATGTGATTATACTCAAGCTCCCATTCAACTTCAAGTTTCTTCTTTCTAGAGGTTCTCAAGAAAAGGGAAGCCGGTAGTGCATGAATCCCTGCACAGAACTTACAGCTCAGTCCTGTCTTTGTACAAGCCCATGTCAGTCTGTGTTATTCCCCAGCCTACAATGTACTTTAACCAGTCTGTTATTTATTCAGGTGGAAACAGATTCTGTCAGGGGGGCTCTGTATAAAAGGACCCTGGAGCTGGACTATGAGATTAAGGAGCCTCAAATAAAAATGAAAAAAAAAAAAAAAAAAAAAAAAAATGAAATTAGAAACTGAGCAGTTGGAACATCAGAGGTCATATACTTATTAAATCAAGCAATGTTTTAGTTTGAGGGATAATGCTTAAGGCTGTTTTCTTTCATCAAAGTGAAAATCAATAAAAATGTACTGATATTGTAAAAAGGTTTCCAAATATGCTTTTATTCAAATATTGGTATGCCGTTTCTGACTGCTTTGCCAGCTGGGTAGCCCAATGTAATAGGCTCAAACCTCATAGGTGGGGAGTTGGTAGTCTGAACGCTCTTTTTTATTTTTCTGATACAGTGAGTCATTGTGCATGAATTATCTCTCTGCAATATTTGTTATGCAGAACCTAACAAATTTCAGTAACCAATTCACACTATTTGTTTCTTTTGATCTGGAAGGTCAAAAGCAAGGCACTACAGCAACACCAAGGTTATGGATTTGCAGGATATGCATAAACTGATCAAATATACAAATAAGAATATCTTGAATGCAATGAAATTCACTTTGGGTAAAAACATCTGCCAAATGCTTAAATGTAAATGCATATAGTAGTCACACTTTTTAATCCAGTGAATATTTCTTAGGGCAGAAATCATACAAATTTCAAAAACATATTTATAAAAATTTTCAGTACTTTTTTATTTCTTCATGTAGCCAAAACATTTTTAACTTGTAAAAATGTATATAAGTATATATACAGTATCTCACAGAAGTGAGTACACCCCTCACATTTTTGTAAATATTTTATTATGTCTTTTCATGTGACAACACTGAAGAAATGACACTTTGCTACAATGTAAAGTAGTGAGTGTACAGCTTGTATAACAGTGTAAATTTGCTGTCCCCTCAAAATAACTCAACACACAGCCATTAATGTCTAAACCGCTGGCCACAAAAGCGTGTACACCCCTAAGTGAAAATGTCCGAATTGGGCCCAAAGTGTCAATATTTTGTGTGGCCACTATTATTTTCCAGCACTGCCTTAACCCTCTTGGGCATGGAGTTCACCAGAGCTTCACAGGTTGCCACTGGAGTCCTCTTCCACTCCTCCATGACAACATCACGGAGCTGGTGAATGTTAGAGACCTTGCGCTCCTCCACCTTCCGTTTGAGGATGCCCCACAGATGCTCAATAGGGTTTAGGTACCCTCAGCTTCTTTAGCAAGGCAGTGGTCGTCTTGGAGGTGTGTTTGGGGTCGTTATCATGTTGGAATACTGCCCTGCGGCCCAGTCTTTGCAGGGAGGGGATCATGCTCTGCTCATTCATGGTTCCCTCAATGAACTGTAGTTCCCCAGTGCCGGCAGCACTCATGCAGCCCCAGACCATGACACTCCCACCACCATGCTTGACTGTAGGCAAGACACACTTGTCTTTGTACTCCTCACCTGGTTGCTGCCACACACGCTTGACACCATATACAACCAAATAAGTTTATCTTGGTCTCATCAGACCACAGGACATGGTCCAGTAATCCATGTCCTTAGTCTGCTTGTCTTCAGCAAACTATTTGCAGGATTTCTTGTGCATCATCTTTAGAAGATGCTTCCTTCTGGGACGACAGCCATGCAGACCAATTTGATGCAGTGTGCGGCGTAAGGTCTGAGCACTGATAGGCTGACAACCCACCCCTTAAACTTCTGCAGCAATGCTGGAAGCACTCATATGTCTATTTCCCAAACACAACCTCTGGATATGATGCTGAGCATGTGCACTCAACTTCTTTGGTCGACCATGGCGAGGCCTGTTCTGAGTGGAACCTGTCCTGTTAAACCGCTGTATGATCTTGGCCACCGTGCTGCAGCTCAGTTTCAGGGTCTTGGCAATTTTCTTATAGCCTACGCCATCTTTATGTAGAGCAACAATTCTTTTTTTCAGATCCTCAGAGAGTTCTTTGCCATGAGGTGCCATGTTGAACTTACAGTGACCAGTATGAGAGACTGAGAGCGATAACACCAAATTTAACACACTTGCTCCCCATTCACACCTGAGACCTTGTAAAGGCCGGAACACACCAAGCCGACGCCGACAAACTAGTGGCGATGAAAGCAGACTGCGAGGTTGGTTCACGTCGGCAGCGTCTGTGTCCAAAGTTGGCCTGACACACCAAACCAACGGTAGACAGCCGATGGCCAAGTAGCACGTCAGTTCTGCACCTGCGTGAGATGAAATGCCTTTCCGAACCAGCAGGTGGCAGTATCTGAACAGGCAATCAGAATTATCAGATGGCCCGACGGACCGACATTTCGAATCGGCCGAAAAAAGGCCGACGAGGACCAACTTCAGCCGACGGTGCGGAACACACTGAGAAAACGTAGTCGGCCGACGAACAAAAACTGCCCGACAATCGACCGTCGGCTTGGTGTGTTCCTGCCTTAACACTAATGAGTCACATGACACCAGGGAAAGAAAATGGCTAATTGGGCCCAATTTGGACATTTACACTTAGGGGTCTACTCACTTTTGTGGCCAGCGGTTTAGAAATTAATGGCTGTGTGTTGAGTTATTTTGAGGGGACAGCAAATTTTCACTGTTATACAAGCTGTACACTCACTACTTTACATTGTAGCAAAGTGTCATTTCTTTAGTGTTGTCACATGAAAAGATATAATAAAATATTTACAAAAATGTGAGGGGTGTACTCATAGGCGCCGATCCCGTGGGTGCTCGGGGGCTGGAGCACCCACGGAAATGGTCGAGCACCCACGGAAAAATACGAGATATTTTCCATGGATTTTAACAAGTAAAAAATCGATTGCAGCTATCAGAAACGATCCTTATATTAGTTTATTTAAGGCTGTTTCTATGACGTTATTTTAATGGCAAAACTCGAGAGCGCGTTGAGAGCGCATCCAGTGTTGAGCGAGCACAAATCTCTCAACTACCAGTCGGATTTCCTTCACTCTCGCGCTCGCTCAGAATCAGAACTCAAACTGTCCTTGCCCTGTCCCTAAAATGGTCTTCTTTCCTGGATTTAAAGTTGCCAGAAGCTTTTAACCACCTGACGTTCATGACTGACTGACGAAATAACAGTGTAGGCTACCTTTAGGTAACGTTATCTTCAGATTTCAGCGAGAGCACGACAACACTCATGAAAAGAATGTGCTTGTTTTTGGTCCAATTCAAATGAAACATCCAGTTGACGTTCATTTGAGTTAGCCTAAATAATAAGTGATCTGGCGCTGGAACGTGTTGTTTTTGAAATGCTGTGTTACCGCTGTTATAAGTGGAGGAATGGTGACTCGTGTACATAACGTTACCTTTTTACAGTCTATGGTACATGCGCGTCAATCTATCGCGATTCGCTAGACTCTTCTTTCCAGCGAAGTCACTAGCAAAATGCACACAAATTTGTCCCTGTTATTGATATACAATCATAAATAAACTTATTTGATCTTAATGAGAAAAAAAAATATGCGAGGGCGGATTCGAACCGCTGATAATTAGAGCACAGCTGAACTTCTGACTCTATTGACAAAAATTCTACCCCGAAACCAATGGTGAATACTAAAACTAAGTGCTGCTTTGTCTAAAATATAATAGTAGTATAATACTAATATTGTAATGTAGCTGTAAGGATGAAACTATAACTTTAAAAAAAAAAAAAAAAAAAAAAAGGGTTTTACTGGGCACCCACCGGCAGAAACATAAATCGGCGCCTATGGGTGTACTCACTTCTGTGAGATACTGTAAGTCTTAGCAACATAAAAATTATCATTATAATGATTAAATTATGTATACTTGTTAGCTAAAATGCAATTCCGTAAATTTCTTTTCCTCTCATTCCAATTTAACATCCTGTGCCAATTTAGCTCAAGTTCCAACTAAATCTGAGCCAATTCAAATTTGTGTCCAAGCCTGTCAAAGGGGGTTAAATGTCACGCATAAGGTCAGCATTGATGAGATGAAGGCGAAGGTCAATACAACCAGGATTCTTGGAACTGGGTCGACTGGCTCATAGTCAAAATTGCAAATCCAAACACCACACACACACACATACACTTGTACATGTATTAAGCCCTCTATTAAGATATAATCAGCATAATGGCTGCATTTATAAAGTCCAAATCCACTGTCTGTATGTCCAGCACATTTATTATTATTCTGCTAATGAGAACACCTCTGCGCTGCGCAATAAGTGATTATCAAACACATCCATCCAGCCAGCACAACACCAGACATCTGTGGATTTTAGCCCTCTAATCTTTTTGAATATATTACAAAAGGGACGCACTGTGGCAGAATAATTACATTTATCTTTTCTGTTCTCATCTTCCAGAATCCCAGTGCTTGGAGGGTATTAAAACATCATAAGGCCTGTATACCTTTATCCTCTTTTGGTTTAGCCACTTATTTGAGAAGCGCATATCAAACGCCACATTAACTGGGCCATATTTACTCTTCATTAAAAGACTCCCTGTGTCTCTAGCTGTGATGGTGGTGAATGTGGGAAGAATTCGGCCAGACAAACCAGCTCAACCATGATCAGACACACATGGCATGCTGGGACTGAATCTCAAACATCTGCTTTGCAATTTATGCTAATATTGGAGTTCCATGTCTCACACTCACAGTACACCACATGCTGGAATGGAAGTCTGAAAAAGTTCCATGTTTAAATATTCATCTATGATTAAATAATTAATTAATAATCACATAGAGTAGACTTGGGCTTGTTGTCATAAGGGATGTGTGCTATATTGTCATATGGTATATTGTATATACACATATTGTATGTGTATTTTGCAAGTACTGGCGTGTACTAATTTGTGTTAATTTAGTTCATTTTTGCTGTATCATAAATGTTTTTCTCTAAATTTTGCTGAAAAGTATTACATCCTACACTATGCAAAAATGGTGTAGAAACAATTTTCACTCAAACATTTGACAATTAAAGAAATGGCAAGTAACATTGAATTAAACAAATAATATTATTTTCTTCTAAAACAAACTCCAATAATCTGTTTTGTTTACAACTTCTAAAACTTCGATCATTTTTATACAGAGTATAATACATTTTAATTTTTTTTTTTTACTTTAAACTGTATATCATTATTTATTGAAGTTATTTTAAAGTTATTAAATCCGTGTCAATAAATAGCAAGTTCCTATTGTAGTGTGACAATATGCATTTCCATAATGTATTGTGCTATATTTTATAGCCAATAATAGTGGAAATATTTAGTATTGTTTTAGTAGCAAAGACTTTAAGGTTTGTGCCTGCACAGAAATTGACTTTCAAAATATAACCCTACCCTGAGAAATATTCACTGAAGTGTGACAACTAGTCCCGGCCTCCCCTATATCATATAAATCATATAGAAGAAAATGTCTAAAAATAGAAGAATCAGCTCTGTGGTTGTAGGTATATCATTATAGCAAACTCAGGGTATATATACTTAGACAATGCTATTTTTAAAGTTGTAGCCATACATATAAATGAAATATTTACCATACACATAATATACATTCAGCATCAACATGGGTCCATCGACCTCCTCATCCTGAGCAATCTTCTGCAACTGTTGGGTTTGGAGCGGCAGAACAGACTTTGCCTCAGGTCACACTACAGCCAAGGACAGTTTTGAAATCTGTACAAAACCTGCTATTCATCATATGGAGACGGGACCAGACAGCTTTTGCCTCCAACCCTGTTTCACTGGCCGTGAGTTCCAGCCCGTCATCAGCAACTCCTCTAATGTGCACAGCATCCATTAGAGACGGTGTGCTCTGCTAATAATGTGCATCAGGGTTGATATATTCTAATGGGGAGTTAAAACCATCGAGTCTCTCTCCATGTGAGGAAAACAGGCCACTGAAATGACACTTCAACCACAGACAGACGGCTGAGATGCGGTCTATTAGAGACACTTCAGATATTCAATAACAGCGATGGACATGGATGAGAGAGAGCAAAACAAGCACACAAAAACATATATGTGAAAAGCGGACTGTGAGATGGGTTTTTAATGCTTTTGAAATGTTGGATGTGTTTCATGGATAAACACACACAAAGTAAGAGAAATGTAGTTTCTGCAGGGTGATGCATGACATTTCTCAAATAACGCTTTCCATTAGAGGATCCACAAACACTGCAGATCATAATCAGCATTTCTGCAAATGACTGCTGTATATTTCTGTAGTACTGTAGCATGTGTCCACTGCCATTCATCATAACCTTTAAAAAAATAAATAAAAAAAAACACTGAACCATCATTTACTTTCCCTGGGGCTGGCTGCAAAAACATAGCAATTAACTTAGTCATTTAATTAGTCTTACTAACTAAAGATGTCAGTGGAAAGTTGCATAAAACAAGCCAGTCAAGTAAGACGCTGTAAAAATAAAAACTAAAACCATAAAAAAAATCACTTGTAATAAACTAAATAAAAAATATATTTATTTTATTTTAAATAAACTTATTTAATTTCAGCTAGAGTCCATTTCTCATTTTTGTTTAGATTAAGTTGAAGTACTGGCTAATAAAAGTAACTAGAAAAGTTTGAAATCAAAATTTGATGTTGGCTTGGCAAAGCCTTGATGGGCAGCCAGAGTCAAAAAAGCCAAACACACATGTCTGTTCTGTGTTCTGAGGCCATGACTCTTAAACAACTAAGTACTAACATTTAAATTAATCATTTAATTATTGTGTACATGTTTTTACATTGTACTTATATTTGTTAAAATGTAGCTGCATGTATCTACAAGTTTAGACATTGAATATCTATTATTTTCTGATTAGTCAATTATAGTGGCTTACTAGTATAACCTTGGTTAACCTACCAATACATAATCATTGTAATTTACGTAGTTATATTTCAAGGTTTATTTAAACATTTGATCATAATGTTGTCTTCATTCAGAAGATTAAATATGTGCTTGAATACATCTATGAAGGAAATGAAGTCACGGCCCCTTTAAGAGGCGTGGCTCGTCAACTCTGTGAATGTGTGTGTGTGTGTGTGTGTGTGTGTGTGTGTGTGTGTGTGTGTAACATTGTATCAGGCGATCAACTAACATGTTCAGAAAACTGTAAATCATGCAATCACGCGAGCAATATTGATATTGTAGATGACTTTTCACACTATATTAACGTTTTCTCACAGAGGGTTTGTGAAAATCGCTTCGTGCAGCTGTCTTTCTGTCTCTCTCATCTGCCCGAATGCACGAGCGTTTCGTGTGCTCTCAGAGCGGCAGCCCCGCGGGCGCTGCCTGGGTTACATGAGACTCGCGAGTCTCTGTTTATCACACATCTTTGAAGCTCTAAAAGTATCTCATGTTTTCCATTGCTTGTATATTAACCCATTTTAGCCCACCGGCAACTATAGTTGCCGCAGTGTATGGTTGTCATTTTCCTTTTGTAAGTTTTTTTCTAGATGTTTCCCATGTTTTATTTCTCAATGACATGCAAGAAAACATCCAAATAAAGGATTTCAAGAACAAAAAAAAGGTATTCACTTCCTTCCTGTGACATGAGGCTGTCAACTTCCTACCCCTGCTTCCAGGAAGCATAGTGAAGGCAAACCCTCCCAAAGAAAAGTAATTTTCATGTTAACATTAGAAATTTTTTGTTGACATATATATATCTACGTAATCATGAGGGTCTCTAGAATCATCCAAACAAAACAAATCTTACAAGAGATCTATAGTTTTTTGTATACTTAGTCAAATGTCCAAGCGGCAACTATAGTTGCCGGTGGGCAAATGACTTGTAAGTACATAATATCATGGGGAAATGGGGTACTGTGTTTAATGGGTTAATAAATCAAGGTTATTGGTCTTGTTTAGTGCTTTTTGCTTTCATAATATTTTATATTGTTATATATTATATATTGTTATTTGTTAATTAATTTATTTTTTGTTTGTTTGTTAAATGTGACCCTGGACTACAAAACCATTCATAAGGGTCAACTCTTTGAAATTAAGATTTATACATCATCTGAAAGGTGAATATATATATATATATATATATATATATATATATATATATATATATATAAGCTTTCAATTGATCTATGGTTTGTTAGGATAGGACATTTGGCCAAGACTCAACTATTTGAAAATCTGTAATCTGAAGGTGCAAAAAAATTGAAATATTGAGATAATTGCCTTAAAGTTGTCCAAATGAAGTCCTTAGCAATGTATATCCACTCACAAAAATATTTTTTTTTATATATTTACAGTAGAAAATTTACAAAATATCTTCACAGAACATGATCTTTACTTTATATCCTAATGATTTTTGCCATAAAAGAAAAAAAAAAAAATAATAATTTTGACCCATACAATGTATTGTTGGCTATAGCTACCAATATACCCGTGCGACTTCTGACTGGCTTTGTGGTCCAGGGTCACATATAGGAGTAATTTTTTTCTAATGAATGATGTAATTTAACTTTTTTGATTCACAATGCTCTGTTAGAGCAACTTAATGGCTGGACTTTGTTCGGCACTATGTTCCACCACTTTAAGACTAATGGATTTGTTGTTTGTTGTGTTTTCATATTCAAGAAATTATAAGCTAGATGCAACTTTTTTGTGTTCACATTGAATGTTCTTCGACTTTGATTGATCTGTTGATCTGTTGAAAGCAGTTATTTTGAGTTAGATGCATAAATGTTCTCCTCCTATTCAAATTTTACATTGAGGGGTGCATACAACATATTTGCCCACCGGCAACTATAGTTGCCGCACATTCAAACACGTTTTTTAAGAAAAAAAAAACAAAAACCTGGGAAAAATAAATGCAGAACATGTTCACATAGGACACTATTAACAGGACTATATGCATGAAACCATTCAGAAAAATTTGGGCACAAATGGGTTTTAATACAGTCGCTAGAATGGTTCAAACTGGCAAGCTTTAAAACACAGAAATGACGAACTGTCGAAGCCCAAAGTGAATGCATGAGTGAATGATTTCTTATGTTGGCGCACCCTCTATTGGGCGGAACTGCTCCTCTGGAGGCGCAATTTAATGAAATCAATGCATTTCAATAGGGAAAATATGAACTTTGATAAATTATTATTTGAAAACTGTAACTCTGATCTCTTAGAAAATATATAGCAACTGACTAGACCTTGGGACCCAGGTCTGTGGACAGTTTGGGGCTTGTTATGTTGGCTTTGCCAACATAACATACACTATGTGTACAGTATCTAAAGGTACACTATGTAACGTTTTTGTTCAAAATTAACAAAATTAATAAGTCAATACATCATCAGTCCTTCTTCCAAAACATGTTTTCATCTTACCCTGATACACTATGGTAAGCCTATTATAAGTGTTTATATATTAGTTATATATTAGACCTGTCGGGATGTTTTTTTATGAGGGAAATTACGTACATACATCACTTGTCTGCACGTCTCGTCATATCCGTAAATAGAAAAAAGTTGCTCCGGCTATTTTGACGCATATATGGTGTGGGAGTGCCATGGGTTAGTTGTCACAATGAATGAGAAAGGTTGACATGGAGCATGCTAAATCTCAAACATCTGGAGAATCACCCATTTAAAAAAAAATAAAAAAAATGCAGAATAGAGGAGAGTCTGCTGGCAAAAAGAGAAATCGACAGAGCTCGTAATAAAACAAGAATCAACATTGGCTTTTCAGAGATGGAGAGAACTGAGAGATTTGGATTTTTTTTTATCACTCAACAGGTGAGTACGGTATTTTATTGAACAGATAAATTGACATATTTAGCTCTATAACAATGTTATAAAGCATTTTCTGTTGTGAAGGGTCATTTCATTATGGTTGTTGTAGCTCTGAAGAAGTACCATGTCTATTAATAGGTATAGTGACAGTAGCGTCAGCTTGAGATCCTTTCCATCTAAACTGGTGTTATCTCTTAAGCCTAGTATGTTTTATAAGCAGTAGGATAATGAACTTTTGTAATTTCATTAATTAAAAAATTTTAATGTTTCTAATTAGTCAAAACAACAGCATAAAATATTGCACTTACATGCTCAGATGACATAATTTTTGGATTTCCATGTTTTCACAGGTCCCACACACCATATTCCTCCATATTAATAAATGCCTTCTGAAGCAAAGCAATGGGTTTTTGTATAAAAAATATCCATATGTATATATATATATATATATATATATAAACTATAATAATTAGCTTCTGGCAAACATCCGTATGCACAACATATGATGTATGATGTAGGAGTAGGTGAGAGTAGACGCCTCTCGCAGTTCAAACAAATATAGGCAACAAACTCAAGCTCATCTACTCTTATATCGAAATTATCCGACATTTCTGTTTAAAAATTCTCGTTTTAGACTTCAAATTCGTGACCGGTGTTTTGTTTTGCTCTATCCTCTATGCTTCCACATTCATCAATATGTCACGCATTGCGTCAGAGGTTACGCTTCCACCATAAGTCGACCTGCATATAGATGTTTGCCGGAAGCTGGTTATTATAGTTTATAAAGTTGTAAATACTATATAATATTTTTCTTACGAAAACCCATCCCTTAAAGGGTTAGTTCTCCCAAAAATTAAAATAATGTTATTTATTACTCACCCTCATGTTGTTCCACACCCGTAAGACCTTCGTTCATCTTCGGAACACAAATTAGATATTTTTGATGAAATCCGATGGCTCAGTGAGGCCCCTATTGAGAGCAAAGCCACTGAACCTCTCAAGATCACACAGCAGTGTTTTGAGTGTTTTGAGTGTTTTGAAATCGGCCATCACTAGATATTGTTGAAAAGTCATTATTTTGTTTGGTTTTTTTTGCACACAAAAAGTATTCTCGTCGCTTTATAATATTAAGGTAGAACCACTGAACTCACATGAACTGTTTTAAGTATGTTTTTAGTACCTTTATGGACCTTGAGAGGTTTTGAGAGGCTTTGCTCTCAATATAGGCCTCACGGAGCCATCGGATTTCATCATAAATATCTTAATTTGTGTTCTGAAGATGAACGAAGGTCTTACGGGTGTAGAACGACATGAGGGTGAATAATAAATGATATTATTTTCATTTTTGGGTTAACTAACCCTTTAACTTCAGAAGGCCTTTAACCCCCTGGAGTCAAGGGGCCCTATCATACACCCGGCACAATGCGGCGCCAGGCGTGACCGCGATACAAGTGTTTTTTGCTAGTTTCAGCCCTACGCAGTTATCATTTTCACGTCCTGCGCCACGTTGTTTAAATAGCAATTGTTTTTGCACCCATTTGTGCACCCATGGGTGTGCTAGTGTGTTCAGGCGCATTGTGGGTGCGTTAAAATTTTGAGGCAACTGAAATAGACTGCACCATTGACCAACAAAAACCTGGTCTAAAGTCAATGGCGCAATATTTGTTTTATTATTTAAAAAGCGTGTTAGTAATACGCGCCTATATGCGGGTACACAACACGCGTACACTGCTTATTACACACTGGGATGCACAGCAGCACACAAACATGGCAAATATTCCTGTATATTCCTATAAAAATACCTGTAAAAGGATTACAATGTAAAAGATTATTATTGTGTGCATAAAAATGCTTTGGTGGAATCCGGCTTTTCCCATAGATAGTCTGCTCGTGCACTTTTACCTCACGCATGAGCAGATCCGTTTCTTTACTAGAGAAGCATTCAGTTTTTCCACTTGCAAATCCCGCCATGTAAATAGCGAATCTCTCATGGCGCGAGAGCACCTGGCTTTTAAAGGGAATGGGAGATGAGACTCTGATTGGTTTATTGCACGTTATGCCCAAAACACATCAATTACTCATTAAGAGAATAGGGACAAGCCTTTTAGACCATGCGCCGGGCGCACCAATTATTTTTCCTGTCCTTAAACTAGCAAAACTGGATTCGGACACACCCTAAGCGTACTTGCGCTTTAGACCAAGCGCTTAGATCGTTAAAATAGTGCCCAAGGTATTTTTTAATATAACTCCGATTGTGTTTGTCTGAGAGAAGATAGTATGCACCTAGGATGGCTTGAGAGTGAGTAAATCATGGGATAATTCTCATTTTTGGGTGAACCAACCCTTTCTACACTTTTATTCAATATATGTGGATAGAGGTAGACAGACAGAAAAAAATAGATCTAGAAATATTTACACATATTTATGTCCAAATTTTAAAAAGCATATTAATACCAAAGTGCTTTTTACAGTAGCTAGTGATTTCAGTGCAGAAAAGATTTCATGTGGGCCTACATCAGGGTTTGTAAACAGAGAATTTGCTTTTGAACAGAATTAAACGAATTGCATCCCTCCATTTCTGCTGCCTCTCCACATTAACAGACTAAAGCAGATTTTCCCGCAACAGAAGTGCTGACCGCTGCTGATGGACACTGAGCCTGCTTTCATCAACACATGCGGTTTGTGTGCAGTGTTATTAAACAGCTAAAGCAGCTTTAAATGCACACACACACACACACACACACACACACACACACACACACACACACACACACACACACACACACACACACACACACACATTACTGCCGTCATTAGAGAGGCTTTACTACCCAAATGGAGTTTGGAGTTTGAAGAAAAACTCTTCAGACAAGTCCATCCTCCTCACACCCTGCCTAATATGGTTTGCTGGTCTTAGGTGGTTTAAGCTGGTCTAGCCGGTTTCCCAGCCTGCTGTTCAGCTGGTTATCAAGTGCTCAAAATGGAACCTTTCCATTGCCGAATAGGTTCTTTATAGTGGAAAATGTTTCTTCAGATAACTTAAAGATTCTTTGCACTAAAAGAAAATATGTTATTTTAAGTTTTCAATATTTCAGTAAAGTGTAACTTTACAAGAACATATTCTACAACCCCATAACCTCATAGTCTATTAATACTCTAATGAGAGTTAGTTGACATGCAGTTGCAAAGTTACTTATAGTAAATAGAGTGTCTGAAGTGGACTTTCGAAATAAAGTGTAACAGGAAACTTTATTTTTTAAGAGTGTAAATTTAAAGTTTAAGCTTTATTATTTTTGAGTCAGACAGGTGATGTTCCTCATCTCAACCTCTGTATCTCATCAAACACACACTTCTATATGCAGCTCTAACCCACACCTCATTAACAAAAGCCTTTGTCCGTTCTTGCTACATCCGTGGAATCAAACCTGTTTTATAAATATTCCTTTAAGCACAAACTCCCAAATGCTCTCGAGAATGTCCAAAGATATACAGCATCATTAATGAAGGTCTTAACCTACACGTCTAAGTTTGTTTCTGTGCTGTAATAAGGCCGGTGCAGCAACTGCTGAGCTGTTACCTTACAGGAGGAGCACGTTAATGATCGAGGACCGCAGAGGAACGCCACATTCACTCTCCTGCCGCTCTCCCCCAAAATGTCATGGGGCTTTGGGGCTTTGATAAAGTCTACCCTATATCCTGTTTTTATCCGCTTACCTTTTTTCCAACATTAAATGTCATCTCTGACACGCAAATAAGACGTAAGATTTTTAATATCTGGTGCTCCCTTCATCTGAAGAGCACTTTGATCCCAGCAGTGAGAGTGTG
Source organism: Ancherythroculter nigrocauda (assembly GCA_036281575.1). NCBI lineage: Eukaryota > Metazoa > Chordata > Actinopteri > Cypriniformes > Xenocyprididae > Ancherythroculter > Ancherythroculter nigrocauda. The sequence goes on from VTFQ01000703.1 coordinate 198,511, forward strand.
TTTTTGGTGCACCACCGTAGGCTGATTGGACACCCGCGTGTTGTTTCCACAGCACCGCTGAGATTTTTAAGCGTCTGTCCTTTTGTTCAAACCCACAGAGGCTAATGAGGCTGTTTCAGGATTACCACTCCACACAGGCCAATTTCCCTGCCGACTTACTGGTGAACAATCGTGTGGCGTCAAACCGAAGAAAACAGCCTGTAGTGTTTGACTGATTGCAGCATCCATGCAGTGAGTCTGTGGGAGCATTTGCTTGATTTTCTCTTTTTTTTTCTGATAATATCTGCCTTATCTAAGTATTAGAACAGAGGAAAAACACAATATTTATCTGACACAAACGCTCAGTATCAATGTTTGATTAATCATTTATACATTTACATGTATAAAATTTTGGGGTCTGTAAATTTTTAAAATGTTTTTGAAAGAAGTCTCTCGCTCACCAAAGCTGCATTTACTTCAGTGTCACATGATCCTTCAGTAATCATTCTAATATGCTGCTTTGGTGCTTAAACATTTCTTATTATCAATGTTGGGAATAGTTGTGCTGCTTAATATTTTTGTGGAATGTGAAACGTGATTGAAATCTTCATTATAACGGCCTTTACTGTCACTTTTGATGAATTTAAAATGTAATGCATCCTTGTTAAATCAAAGCATTACTAAAAGTACACTTCAAATGGTGTATATACACCGATCAGGCATTACATTATGATTACCTTCCTAATATTGTGTTGGTCCCTCTTTTGCTGCCAAAACAGTCCTGACCCATCGAGGCATGGACTCCACTAGACCCCTGAAGGTGTGCTGTGGTATCTGGCACCAAGATGTTAGCAGCAGATCCTTTATGTCCTCTAAGTTGCTAGGTGAGGCCTCCATGTTGATGCTTTTGGAGGTGGACGGGTCAGCATGGTTACCCTGACTGGTCTGCAGCTATGCAGCCCCATATGCAACAAACTGTGTATTCTGACACCTTTCTATCAGAACCAGCATTAACTTCTTGAGCAATTTGAGCTACAGTAGCTCGTCTGTTGGATTGGACCACACGGGCCAGCCTTAGCTCCCCATGTGCATCAATGAGCCTTGGCCGCCCATGACCCTGTCACCGGTTCACCACTGTTCCTTCCTTGGACCACTTTTGATAGATACTGACCACTGCAGACTGACAGGTGAAGTGAATAACACCCCACAAGAGCTGCAGTTTTGGAGATGCTTGACCCAGTCATCTAGCTACAATTTGCAATTTACAATTTGGCCCTTGTCAATCTCACTCATATCGCATCTTCCTCTTCACAATACCCCATAGATTTTCTATGGGGTTAAGGTCAGGCGAGTTTGCTGGCCAATTAAGAACAGGGATACCATGGTCCTTAAACCAGGTACTGGTAGCTTTGGCACTGTGTGCAGGTGCCAAGTCATGTTGGAAAATGAAATCTGCATCTCCATAAAGTTGGTCAGCAGCAGGAAGCATGAAGTGCTCTAAAACTTCCTGGTATATGGCTGCATTGACCTTGGACCTCAGAAAACACAGTGGACCAACACCAGCAGATGACATGGCACCCCAAACCATCACTGACTGTGGAAACTTTACACTGGACCTCAAGCAACGTGGATTGTGTGCCTCTTCTGTCTTCCTCCAGACTCTGGGACCCTGATTTCCAAAGGAAATGCAAAATTTACTTTCATCAGAGAACATAACTTTGGACCACTCAGCAGCAGTCCAGTCCTTTTTTTCTTTAGACACTTCTGACGCTCTCTGTTGTTCAAGAGTGGCTTGACACAAGGAATGCAACAGCTGAAACCCATGTCTTGCATACGTCTGTGCGTAGCAGAGATGGAAACTCGAGTCTGCGACTTGGACTCGAGTCGCACATAAGTCGCAAAAATTAATGACTTGCGACTTGACTTGGACTCGTGAACAAATACCCGAGACTTGACTCGAGACTTGACTTGGACTTGAAGACAGAGCCTTGTGAAAAATACAAGTCTTTTGGCGTGACATTCCCGATTACATTCTCTATTCACTATCCCACACGATGGCACGAAACATCTCATTTTATTATCTATTCATTCCCAAATATGTGCTGCAGCAGCGAATATCACAAACCATCTCTAAACACACCAAGCCATGGAGCGCATGACGCATTTGAAGGTACGGGAATTCATCACCCATTAGAAAACAAATAAAGCCAAGCCTTACCTTGCGATGAACTTTGTCATTTCATTTGAAAAGCAATCAATTAATCTGAAGGGAAGCTGCGATGTTGCACAGCTGCAGAGGCTTGCTTGTGGTTCATTTTCAAGAAGTACATGTCCTTTTCATTTTTTTATTTATTGTTGCCCAAGTATTTGATAATGCATATAATATCCGGATTGCCATGTTAAATTGTATTTGGTTAGAACGAGCACTTCCATGCATGCACATTTTATGACCCTGTCCGTCCGACTTTTTTCCACAGATCGGTTTATTAAGTCACAGTGTGTTATTATATCGCCTTATCACAAACGAGACTTGGACTTGACTTGACCTGGTCCTCAAAGACTTGAGACTTGACTTGGACTTGGACCTCAAAGACTTGAAACTTGACCTGGTCCTCAAAGACTTGAGACTTGACTTGACCGCAGGGACTTGTGAACATCTCTGGTGCGTAGTGGTTCTTGAAGCACTGACTCCAGCTCCAGCTGCAGGTGTCTGAAAGCAACTATCCAGTAACTCCAATCCCTATTGGCCGGCGACAACCTTTGACGTAATATGGCGCGACCCGGAAGTAAAAAAGGAGCACCTGGAGAAACAGAAGACATTTATCGTCTTGAGGGACTGTTCTGCAGGCAGGCAGCCCAAAGCATGGCAAGGAAACGCAGAGTTTTGTTCCCTGGTTCTCAGGGAACTATGGCTACATACGTAACCTGAGACATTCCCTTTCGAAAGGGAACTTGCTCTGCGTTGATTAACGCTTTGGGGAACGATATACCCACAGGACAAACTAAGTCTTGGCCAGCCCAGTCTGAGTACAGAATCTCCATAACGCATTCTTCACAGAAGAGAGCAGGTAAGAGTGACTGCAGAAAGGCAGGAGCAACTCAGACCCATGTGTAGAGACGGGCATCCTGGAGAGCGGAACTCAGCTGAGAGCTATAAACCCTCATATTGAGGGGAGTACAATCCACTCATCCTAGGATCTACTCAGTGCTTAATTAACGCGCTGAGGAGGCTGTGCGCTATTAAAAACCCTGACCAGGGGAGCACAAACCAGGCGGCCCGTAGGCCTAGCAACCTCTAGGACACACGGCGTAAGTCTCGTGGCCGTTTCTAGGAGCACAAAAGATCCACCCTAGGCTCTAGGTGGCTCTTAGCTCAACTAGAGTAGAAATAAGACTCAAGGAGGCAAATGTAGGTTAAACCGAACCTCAGTAAGGTTTCACTACTATACTCCACCTGAGAGGCTAGCCACTCAGAATACTCAGTAAAAGCACCTTGTTACTCATAGTGAGAGGCGTACATGACTGAACTCTACATGTTGCACCGGAGGCCGAAGTAGGCCTACCTAGTAAACATATGGCATCAGCAAGTGGCTGCCATAACCAGACCACCAAAAAGCCATGTATTAAAAACTTCCTCAGACGAAATACATAGAACACTGCCACTCAACGTGAACAGGCCTGATTAGGGCCTATCCGTCGGGGTGGGGCATGGCCCTTTTGAGGTGGTTCACCTTACTTGACACAATCCAATGAGCAGTGTACTCAGTAAAAGCATCTTTTTACTCTTTAAAGCAAGAGGAGTACAACGCATGCCAACACGTATTAAGGAAGGCCTGGAAGGGCCTATAACCTCAGACACATGGCATTAGCTCGTGGCAGTGTTGGCCGATGTTGGTATTGGATTCACAAGCATCCTGCCAGTATGGCAGCTAAAAAGGAGGCCTATAGGGCCTACAATCTCAGCAACAAGTGGCATTCAGCCCGTTTGTCCATATAACACATACTGTGCCAACATGTAAACTAAAAAGGAGGCCTTATTAGGGCCTACCGTAGTAAACACGTGGCATCAGCCAGTCCAAGACCATATCAACCATCAGGCCATGCATTCAGTGGAAAACCTTTCCCGCACTACTTAGAGAAGGAGTGCACATTACACCGCCAAACTCCACGAGGGGCCTGCTTAAGGCCTACTCAACAGAGGTGGGGCGTGGCTGATGGTGGTATGGGTTCTCAGATTCCCAGGCATCCTGCCAACAAGTCAGCTAAAAAAGGAGGCCCCGTGGGGCCTACAATCTCAGCAACAAGTGGCGTTCAGCCTGTTTGCAGAATAAAACACAAACTGTGCCAACATGTGAACTAGAAAGGAGGCCTGTTGGGGCCTACCATTTTAATGACACGTGGCTTCAGCTCGTGAAACACTGTAAACTACGTGAGCAAACTATGATCAGCTTTACAGCACTTGTTAGAAATACAATTGCTAACTAGAAGGAGGCTAAACAACCATAAGAGCCTACAATCAAAGTTATATGCAATATAGCTGTTAACAAGATCACAAAAAGGGAGCTAATAGAAACCAGCTTTTCTCAAAAAGTGGTTCTATACTACCCTGAGTATGCAATCCAACAGGTGATGCACTCAGTAACACCAATAAACTTACTAATGGGGAATATTAGGTCACCAATGTCTCCAATAGCGGCTACATGAAAAAGCCTGCTATTATGAGAACAGGTGCTAACCTGTAGCAGCATAAGTAAGCTCACATATGATGTAGGGCAAAAGTCTAGAACTTCAAAACAAACACAATGCTTTGATGTATATGCTATTTCCAAAGAGGAAAATAATTTTCTCCATACAGATTCTCAAAACTGTACTGAGCCATAGAGGACGGATGCTAAACACTAGCAACGTCAACTCAAACTTTATTAAAGAAAACAAGTGGCTCAGAGGAAAAAACACATTTTCCCTAGCATAAAAGTTCTAGAAAGTGGGGCCTAGCACACACAGCATGACTCATCTACGCAAAGATAAGGGCCTACCACCTGAGATAACAGCATCAGGAAGTCTACAACCTAGCTGTTAAACTCAACAATTGCACCTACAAAACAAGGGGATAATGGGCATACGGCCTAACAACTCCCTCGGGAGGAGGCCAGAACTAGGAACTATACAACCTGACAAGGGATAGTATACATAGGGTTATACTTTTTTTTTAGTAAATAACACACCTAACCTAGCTCTAGCCTGGCCGCTAAGCTACGGGTGTTCTTACAGGGCCACAAGCCTAGTGAAGCCTGGGCTTCACCTCCAAATCTCATGGATAAGAGAAAGAAAGTGAAGCTCACAAGCAAACAATGTCAGGCGGCCGATTAAGGCCGACCTAAACATACATATTAACTGAAGTGGCGAGAGCTAACTCAAACTACTCTAGAAAACAGCAGATGAGAAGCTACTCTAAACAACAGGTGGCTAGGAGGTGGCCATTTTGTGGCCTGCACAATATATACTAGCCAGCCTATCAACTTCAGTTTGCCCAAAAAAAAAAAAAAAAACTAATTTTTCTGACCACATGCTCAGAAAACTATACAGGAAAATAAGGTCTTATTTTAAACACATAAAATATAGACCCCCCTGCGGCTCAAAGACCGGAAACTCCTAATGCTCCTTTTTTACATGAAAGGATGGAATCTAAGGCTCTTTTAAACCTAAAAGATCCTCTTACTATCAAACAGAAATAGCGGGCCAACAGAAATAATTACTATGGGCCCAGCCATCAGTCTGACCATAGGAAGAATCTGAGCATGATATATGTTTATATATATGCATGTATATGTATATGTATATGTATATATATATATACATGTATATGTATATGTATATATATATATATATATATATATATATATACACACACACACACACACATACTGAGAGGGTAGATATAAATCGCCCTATGTAGCTGTGGAATCGATTACAAATGCAACAGTGTTTACAATCGATCACCCATCTCACTCTCGCTTCTTCCTCCTCCCGTCTGTCTGGGTTCAGATACAAATCTGAACGGCTAGGGGTTTTTCCATGCCCTTCCGATCTCAAACACGGAGATCAGAAAGGAATGGAAAGTCGTGGAAGCTGCTGCATTAATGGACAGAAAGGAACCACTCGTCGAGCCGTCCGCACGCGGCCCCTTTCTTAACGCGCTCTAACGGCAGCTGCAGCCCGCCGAGAAGCGGGTCCCAAACACACAGCAGCTCTGCACACACACAACAGCCAGAGGAGCGCTCGCTGCCAGACGAGATGACATCAAACACGAACGTCATCGTCATCCAGTCATCCTCGTCAGCCCCGGGGAAGCCAAGAGAGAGACAACTTTCTCAAACTTCCCAACGAGCTCACCTGCGAGCCTTATGTTTGCAGCCACTGTTATGCCTCAGCACAAAGGGGGCCAGAATCATCAGGCACAGATGCAGACACCTCTTCCCTCGGGAAGAGTGCCAAACGAGAATGGAGCGTCCCGATAGGGAGACGCTCACAGTAAACAACAGACAAACACACAGACAGCGCCCTCAAGCACTGTCTATGCACGCTCCTCTCCAGACAGAAAACGCCCAGAAAATGTGTATATCAAGTGTCAAACCCGGGAACACGGATAAACACACTCTCTTGAACATTTGTAAGGCATATGTATAAAAACCCTACCGGAGTTGGTATAGTCGCAATCAGACAGAACAGGACCGAAAGACGATGAGATGTCTTCTGTTTCTCCAGGCGCTCCTTTTATACTTCCGGGTCATGCCATATTACGTCATAGGCTGTCGCCGACCAATAGGGATTGGAGTTATTAGGTGTGTTCGAGCTCATGCAGCGCCGCACAGACCGATCGGCGGCTGACTTGAAGCAGTGCATGCCGGTAAGAAATTTTGTCCGACTTGAGACAGCGCCGACACCATGTGACTGTGACATATGGCTTCAAAGTACCGCGAGAGCGATTCGAGATCAGCCGCCTGAGGCAGCCAGCGCAGTTTCTAAAGAGAAGCTGCATGACAACGATCACGTGTGTTTCGTGTTTATTGTCACGCCTTCAGTTCCAGTAATGCTCAAAAATCTGTGTTTTTATAACAGTTAAAGCTCTTTTCATGTAGTCGCGATGTTATATTGTGTCATGTTTATCAAAATAAAACTGATAAAAAACGTAGACCCCACTACATTGGTATTTAAATAATATATGCTTATGTTGAACTTTATTCTTGTAAAAACAGACGCTGTAAGCAGGACATAAAGTATTGAATGAAAATGTCTCTGAAACATCAGTGTATTAGTCAAATATTGCATTTATTTAACTTCAGCTGTGATAAAGTATGCAAACGCAGCGCGAGCGTCACTACGGGAAGCAGAAAGTGTCCGACTTCATGTCTCCGTTTTCAGCTCCTCCCTGACTGCACGCGGATACTCTCGCCGATCGGTTGCATCCGGCCGCAGCCGATGTCGAACACACCTATCGGATGGTTGCTTTCAGACACCTGGGTCACGTGACGTTCCCCAAAGCGTTAATCAACGCACACAGAGCGAGTTCCCTTTCGAAAGGGAAATTTGAAATATAGCAGTCTGTGTGTAATGAATGAATATAATATACAAGTTTCACTTTTTGAATGGAATTAGTGAAATAAATCAACTTTTTGATGATATTCTAATTATATGACCAGCACCTGTATATATATATATATATATATATATATATATATATATAAAAATTAAAAAATTAAAAAATTAAATGGGCCATTTATGCTGTTGTGCCTTCAAATATTGTAAATATATGTAAAGGTTGATGAATGATTCGATTAGATTAAGCTCTTACCTGTAGAACAATTGAAACACTCTGCCGCAGAATAAAGGGTGACAGACAGAGGTCTCATATAATGCCCAGGAATCTACTGAGTCTCTCTGAGACAGAACAAGCTGCTCAGGGCCTGAATTTGAATGCAGAGATTAGTGCCGCTACACATTCCCATTAATGAGGCATTTAAAATCCGTTTGTTTGAGGTTAATACCTCTGAAACGTGTTCCAGAGGGGAAATTATTAAACAACATTTACAATCACACAACATATTATGAACCATATTAGCACTTATCAGTCATTCCTGATTGTTTAATTTTCATTTGCATCATTTTTATTAATATTTATAATGTCTCCTTAGGAGCATATCAGCAGGTAATGGCAGGCTGTTAGAACATGCAGAATAAGGCACAGATAGAGGTTTCTACCACATATGGGGCCAGATTTACTAACAGCTGGTGCCAGCGCAAACCCTCTTTTGGCGTTAAAAAACTACTATTGGGATTTACTAAAGACATGCAGTTATAAATCATCAATGAAAAGGCTCAATGTCTCAATGAAAATTTTTTACAGCTAACCTTATTGCATATGCATTTCATCCCCTTGGAACTGTAAGGTTCTATCTGGATTCTGAGCAGTTTTGAGATATTGAGCTTCAAGGTTTTTGCATTCCATATAGCAAAAATTATATGGGGAACAAGTTTCTTTCATACATGAAAATGACAGAGACCCTAAATGTATTCTAAATGTACAACATCAAAATCTTAAATTTGTAAATGGAGATTTTTGGAATGGGTCAAATGCAGAGAGAACCTTCTAATTCTAAAAAAAAAACAAAAAAAAAAAATTGAAATTTTCATTGAAACACAGACAGTTTACTTGTAATTTGTTTTAAAACATAAAATTAGTGTTGTAACAATGTGTTGACAAGCATGAGAAAGTTAAATTTAATGCTTTCTATGACATTTCATATTTTAGAATGTCTTTTTTTTTCTTGTTCAAGTTAAGCATAAAAGGCAGTGCTAAATATTTTGTCCAGTGCAGATGTTAAATTTAGGTAGGAATATGGTGGGTAATTTAACACATTATTGCAGGAACCATTTAAGTTTACGTTTCCTTTTGTTTAGACAGAAAGCAGCTACTGTAACACATCTGAGCAGGACTTTATTCCACAGAAAGTGGGACAGGTAAAATGGCTTTCTCTCTAGACATTAGTATGGCTGAAATAGCATGCTAATGTTCATTGTTGTAATTAAGACCCCATCAATTAAATTGTTGACTTTTTGACCTTTAAGTCTTAATATTGTAAAAAATTAAGACATTTTAAGACTAAAAAAACTGCAAGAAAACAGACAGTGCTTCAGCAAAGTTGCGTAACAAAGTTTAATAAACATTGAACATTTTCTAATTTGAAAAACTCTAATTAAAAATATTTCAAATGTAAAAAATTTAAATTATTTCAACTATGCAACAACTTGGTTTTTACCAATAATGTAAAATTAACATTTCATCTCACTTAATGTGGTATACACTTTAATCCAGTCTGCCATAGTGTAGAGTTTTATCACTACAATACAGGTGCTGGTCATATAATTAGAATATCATCAAAAAGTTGATTTATTTCACTAATTCCATTCAAAAAGTGAAACTTGTATATTATATTCATTCATTACACACAGACTGATATATTTCAAATGTTTATTTCTTTTAATTTTGATGATTATAACTGACAACTAAGGAAAATCCCAAATTCAGTATCTCAGAAAATTAGAATATTAATTAAGACCAATACAAAGAAAGGATTTTTAGAAATCTTGGCCAACTGAAAAGTATGAACATGAAAAGTATGAGCATGTACAGCACTCAATACTTAGTTGGGGCTCCTTTTGCCTGAATGACTGCAGCAATGCGGCGTGGCATGGAGTCGATCAGTCTGTGGCACTGCTCAGATGTTATGAGAGCCCAGGTTGCTCTGATAGTGGCCTTCAGCTCTTCTGCATTGTTGGGTCTGGCATATCGCATCTTCCTCTTCACAATACCCCATCGATTTTCTATGGGGTTAAGGTCAGGCGAGTTTGCTGGCCAATTAAGAACAGGGATACCATGGTCCTTAATCCAGGTACTGGTAGCTTTGGCACTGTGTGCAGGTGCCAAGTCCTGTTGGAAAATGAAATCTGCATCTCCATAAAGTTGGTCAGCAGCAGGAAGCATGAAGTGCTCTAAAACTTCCTGGTATACAGCTGCGTTGACCTTGGACCTCAGAAAATACAGTGGACCAACACCAGCAGATGACATGGCACCCCAAACCATCACTGACTGTGGGAACTTTACACTGGACCTCAAGCAACGTGGATTGTGTGCCTCTCCTCTCTTCCTCCAGACTATGGGACCCTGATTTCCAAAGGAAATGCAAAATTTACTTTCATCAGAGAACATAACTTTGGACCACTCAGCAGCAGTCCAGTCCTTTTTGTCTTTAGACGCTTCTGATGCTGTCTGTTGTTCAAGAGTGGCTTGACACCAGGAATGCGACAGCTGAAACCCATGTCTTGCATACGTCTGTGCGTAGTGGTTCTTGAAGCACTGACCCCAGCTGCAGTCCACTCTTTGTAAATCTCCCCCACATTTTTGAATGGGTTTTGTTTCACAATCCTCTCCAGGGTGCGGTTATCCCTATTGCTTGTACACTTTTTTCTACCACATCTTTTCCTTCCCTTCGCCTCTCTATTAATGTGCTTGGACACAGAGCTCTGTGAACAGCCAGCCTCTTTTGCAATGACCTTTTGTGTCTTGCCCTCCTTGTGCAAGGTGTCAATGGTCGTCTTTTGGACAACTGTCAAGTCAGCAGTCTTCCCCATGATTGTGTATCCTACAGAACTAGACTGAGAGACCATTTAAAGGCCTTTGCAGGTGTTTTGAGTTAATTAGCTGATTAGAGTGTGGCACCAGGTATCTTCAATATTGAAACCTTTCACAATATTCTAATTTTCCGAGATACTAAATTTGGGATTTTCTTTAGTTGTCAGTTATAATCATCAAAATTAAAAGAAATAAACATTTGAAATATATCAGTCTGTGTGTAATGAATGAATGTAATATACAAGTTTCACTTTTTGAATGGAATTAGTGAAATAAATCAACTTTTTGATGATATTCTAATTATATGACCAGTACCTGTACAGCTCAATACAAGTACACAGGATGGATCAAGGTTAAACATAACCTAATATATACACAGCTTTCCCTCGTATGACAATGACGTGACTGGAATAAAGCAAATAGACAACAAAACCCAAACCTATCCTCTTAATAGCGCTGCTGGCTAGCATAACTATGAAAATAACTCCTCAGCAATAGCTACAGCAAAACACAAAAAAAGACTGAAATTCCCTAGAATTTGGGCTGCTGTCATTGACAAGATCATAAATAAAATAGTCGATCATGAGGTTTCTAATAAGCATTGCGTTGTGTGGAATTATTAAGTCTCCTCTTCACCGATTTAGCGTTTTCTGAGATCTTTTCCACTGTCACGGCACATTCAGGGACATGACAAAGAAAGCCGATCCTGATTGGTTCTCGTGTGTGCATTCAAAGTGCTGATTGACTCAGAACCTTATAGAACCAAGTTAGAGTTTGACTTTGTAGATAGAACCTTTTTGTTTTCTAAAAATAAAAGCTCCAAAATGTAACTTAAAAAAGAAACATAAAATTATGTAAATAAGTCACAGAATAATGATATTTTAATAACTTAATTTTGACAAAAATGTCAGATAGAACCTTATAATTCCAAGGGGATGATTTGTAGGAGTTTCCCTTTTAGATGCAAAATTATTGGGAGGAGAGTATTTAAATAAATCATGCAGTGTGATTTACTAAGGTTTGCGGAAGTCATGCAGTTTACCGGCATTTGCACCATTATTTAACATATTATTATTTGCATTGCCTTCCTTGTGATCCTATTCCTAACATTAAGAAAGCATAGATTAACTTAATTTGAACAAAGTTCCAGATCGCGTCAGTAAGACACTGTTCATTTGTTTGCTTCATTTTACTGCAAATTCGTTTTTAAACAAGACACAGTTCAATGCAGGCTTTTCAGAGAGACTGAAAATAAAGATGATGCAGTGACGACTATATTAGATCCAACAGTAATGTTACAACACACAAGTTGTATAACAGTGAGTAACTGTTTTTTACCATGTTTCACTATTGCTTTGTCTAATACAGATCGTTTGATATGTAATCACTTTACTGAAAGTCACTTTACTTTTACTTTACAGGAAATTATGAATGATGAATATAAGAACGACAGTGCGACAAACAATGGTACATTAATTCATAATTAATTTACATGAAAGTTATCCTGTCAGTTATAACTGTGCAACTCTATTTGCCACAACCAAGACTTAGCATATGTAACACATTTCAACAGCGTAACAAAATCAACACCTTTCTGTAGCATCTTCATTTTAACACTAATATAACCTAATAAAATGCAATACTACCTCAAAGTGTTTCAAAGAGAGACACAGAAACATGATAGAAAAAGCCTATTACTTCTTAATTTGGATTATTTATTTTTTTTATTTTTTTTTTTGTAAAAATCTTACTAACATTATAAGTGGACCTCAAAGAACATTATAAAAAATTTTGACATGTTTACCAAATCTCCCTGAATTATTTGTTCATGATTCAATATTGTACATTTTTAGAACCATGGTACTTTATGTATTTATTCATTTTTAGAACAGCACAATAATACTTACCTAAAACTGCCACTAGAAACCACCTGCTGAAAGTAGATTAGTTTATTTTACTTCACTATATAACATCATCTTAGATGGCGTCTCAAATCCAAATATCTCCTGTGAATCAGTTTCCCTGGATAAACTCAAGAAAACAAATCTTTGAGGCTGAATCCCCTAAACACTTAGATTTATATTTAGAGACAGACAAATATGAGGAAAGAAAACAACTCTGTTATGGAATGAAAAATCAGAATGCAAATGCCAAATGACAGTGATTCAATGATGTGAACACTTATTGCTCTTGAGTGCATCAAAGTTGCAGAGCTGCCTATGTTCTTATCAATATTTAGTAAATATGATTTTCCTTCTTTGCAAGGGATTAGGATTTGTGCTCTACAATATCAGGAGAAATCCAACCTTTAGTATCCAACCATGCATACAACTTGTCCAGGCTCTGGTCATCATCTCTAAACTAGACTACTGTAATGTTCTTTGTGCTAGCCATCCTGCATGTGTATCCATACCTCTGTGGTGTGACTGGTCCAAAATGAAGAGAGTTCTCACTCCATTGGTAGCCAATTGCTGTCTGTGTCAAGTTCAGTCAGTCATTGAGTCAACAGCACCTTGCGGCACCCACACAAAAGGCACAAAACCACTTTCCCAAAACTTCACTTTCACTGTACGTCAAAGATAGAACGATCTTTCCATTTCCACCTGAGCACTGGAATGACAACAGTTAATGAACTTACTCTTTTTTAACAAAGACAACCTTTCTGTTATTTTCTTATTTTCAGTTGTTTCACGTCTAGGCAGGGACCAAAAATAAGTAAATAAATGTAAAAAATAAATAAATAAATAAATATATATACACACACACACATATATAACCGTCCGGATGCATAAATAACCCAAAATATATAATCCCCCACTATACATATAGTACATGCAGTACAATATTTGTGTAGCCTATAATACTGTACAAACTATTGCTTGTGTTATCTAATTGATATACACTGCTGTTCAAAAGTTTGGAGTTAGAAATTAATACTTTTATTCGGCAAGAATGCATAAATTGATCAAAAGTGACAGTAAAGGCTGTGGCAAGCAGGGCGTGGCCGAAAGCCGTGGGAATGGAGTGAGGCCGGTGGCGCGAGTGTTAATGAGCATCAACTGTGCGTCACACTGGTCTCGAGTCCCGTTGAGGAACTTCGGCAGGATCAAAGGAGGAAGGATGACAGTGGAAGACGAGAGAGGACCAGGCCTGGATTTTGTGTTGCTCTTTTGTTTTATATACAGTATCTCACAGAAGTGAGTACACCCCTCACATTTTTGTAAATATTTTATTATATCTTTTCATGTGACAACACTGAAGAAATGACACTTTGCTACAATGTAAAGTAGTGAGTGTACAGCTTGTATAACAGTGTAAATTTGCTGTCCCCTCAAAATAACTCAACACACAGCCATTAATGTCTAAACCGCTGGCCATAAAAGTGAGTACACCCCTAAGTGAAAATGTCAAAATTGGGCCCAACGTGTCAATATTTTGTGTGGCCACCATTATTTTCCAGCACTGCCTTAACCCTCTTGGGCATGGAGTTCACCAGAGCTTCACAGGTTGCCACTGGAGTCCTCTTCCACTCCTCCATGACAACATCACGGAGCTGGTGGATGTTAGAGACCTTGTGCTCCTCCACCTTCCATTTGAGAATGCCCCACAGATGCTCAATAGGGTTTAGGTACCCTCAGCTTCTTTAGCATGGCAGTGGTCGTCTTGAAGGTGTGCTTGGGGTCGTTATCATGTTGGAATACTGCTCTGTGGCCCAGTCTCCGAAGGGAGGGGATCATGCTCTATTTCAGTATGTCACAGTACATGTTGGCATTCATGGTTCCCTCAATGAACTGTAGCTCCCTAGTGTCGGCAACACTCATGCAGCCCCAGACCATGACACTCCCACCACCATGCTTGACTGTAGGCAAGACAAACTTGTCTTTGTACTCCTCACCTGGTTGCTGCCACACACGCTTGACACCAAATAAGTTTATCTTGGTCTCATCAGATCATACAGACCAATTTGATGCAGTGTGCGGCGTATGGTCTGAGCACTGATAGGCTGACACCCCACCCCTTCAACCTCTGCAGCAATGCTGGCAGCACTCATAAATCTATTTCCCAAACACAACCTCAGGATATGATGCTGAGCATGTGCACTCAACTTCTTTGGTCGACCATGGCTAGGCCTGTTCTGAGTAGGACCTGTCCTGTTAAACCGCTGTATGGTCTTGGCCACCATGCTGAAGCTCAGTTTCAGGGTCTTGGCAATCTTCTTATGGCCTACGCCATCTTTATGTAGAGCAACAATTCTTTTTTTCAGATCCTCAGAGAGTTCTTTGCCATGAGGTGCCATGTTGAACTTCCAGTGACCAGTATGAGAGATTGAGAGCGATAACACCAAATTTAACACACCTGCTCCCCATTCACACCTGAGACTTTGTAACACTGAGTCACATGACACTGGGGAGAGAAAATGGCTAATGGGGCCCACTTTAGTATAAGTATATTTTTATTATTTTAGTATATTTAAGTATTCATCAAAGAATCCTGAAAAAAAAAGAAAAAAAAAAACAGTATCATGATTTCCACAACATGTTAAGCAGCAAAGCTGTCTTCAACATTAATGATAATAATAATAAAAAATGTTTCTTGAGCACCAAATCAGCATTTTAGAATGATTTCAGAAGGATCATGTGACATTAAAGACTGGAATAATGATGCTGAAATTCAGCTTTGCAATACAAAAATAAGGGGCCGTTTACACGACACCATTTTCAACTAAAAACTGAAACCTTTTGTGTGTTTTGGCAGTTCATTTAAACAACAATGCATGGTCTGAAAATGCCAATTTATGAAAATGGATTTTAAAATGCAAGTTTTTTAAACAATACCGTTATCGTCTCCATGTAAACTACAAAAACTCAAATTTTTGAAAACAGTGACGTCATTCACATGTATGTTACATGTTCAGTCTACAGGTACATACTGTTTCTTACAAAGTGACATCGCCAACTACTGGCCTGGAATGAATAATACAGCATATTTAGTCATTTTCGCGGATCTTTGTGAATAAGGGGTTCGTTTTGACAGCGTTGTCGTCTGAACAGGTAAAACACAGCGGGAAAATTATTTTCCATTTTTAGTACATTGTTGTCATGTAAATGTACCCTAAATTACATTTTAAAATATATTGAAATTGAAAACATGAAATTGAAAATGCAGCCTTAGTGAGCATAAGAGATCTTCTTTTTAAAAACATTAAAACATTATCGACTCCAGACTACAGTATATGCGATTTTGTTTTTTTCTGTTTTCACATTGAAAATCCAACAAAATTTAATTTCACAATAAACAAATAACAGATTAGTAAGAAATATAGAACCAAATCCCAAATTATTACCCTTCATTTTGTGGTAAACTAAGAAGCAGGGCTCATTTGATAGCACAAGTTGGTCAGTCCACTGGGAAAAGACCATCCATGTTTCTGAGCAGTTCTGGAACTTCATTACATCTAATCTCACACAGTCTCTCTAGGATGAATAAATTTTGTTGTTCATCATCTGTTCAGTCAATTTGGATAAAAGCATCTGCTAAATAAATAAATGTAACGGATAACAACAGGATTATCTTTACATGGATGGAAGAATCAGATCAATTACTCAACCTCAAACATATCAGAATGGTCAATCATGGTGGCAATAACTGTCAAGCACAAAAAAGAACCACAAAACACTATACAAACCCATAAAAGTGATGCAATGCATGAAGCACCATCAACTGTTGTCATAAAACATATACTGGAGTCAAACCAAATACCATCAACTAAATAAAAAACATACTTTAGAGGTTAAAGAACAGCACAACAGACTTTTCCCTTATATAGTACAGCCAGCAAACTGCATTTGTGGACAAGCTGAGTTGCAAAAACTGCAAATGGTCAAGGGAGAGACAATTCTTTGCACACTAATGCAGATTTCACTCTGAAGTTGACTTTGTGCAGCAACTATTTTAGATTATGTCATTGTAGTTTTATTAATGCTATAGCCTACTATATACAAAAACTCTTTTCGAACTATATTATTTAGGCTGTTGTGAGATGGGTGATTCACAACAGACTGATGACTAATTTGTGTTTTTGTAATGTAGGGTAGGCTATTAATTTTTGAAATTTGGATTTCTCACAGTGGAAGAGTTTCTTTGCCTTTCAGGACTTCCTGCTGACTCTTATTCCACTTGACGTCTCTTTTCAGACTTTCTATTTTGTGAGCTCTTTATAACCCATATCCCATCATGCAGTGCAGCCGCAGCACTCTGATCTGACACACTCTTTTTTGTTGGTTTAGTACAGCTAAGAACCCCAAACAAGCATCTCTCATCAGGGGACATTGAATACACACATGCACAGCAAGAGTTCTTCTCTTGGATAAAAGGACTGAAATTTCAAGCAAATAAAGCATTTCTATTATGAGACTATTCTGTCTTAACTGATATTTATTAATTTATCTTTTAATTTAATCATTTATTTATTATTTAATTCATGTATTTATTTTTTTATATTATACCATTACATTTTTATTTTTATTTTTACATTAGTTAACATTTTATTAATAATAATATATTCATTAACTGTTATATACATTACCAGTCAAACGTTTAGAATAATAAGTGATTTTTAAAAAAAATCTTTTTAAGAAGTCTCCTGTGCTAACCAGGGCTCCATTCATCTGTCAAAAAAAAAAAAAAATAAATAAAAATAAATAAATAAATAAATAAATAAAATTTTATATATATATTTATTTATTTATTTTAATTTATTTTCAATCTATTTTAATGTATTTTAATTATTTGGTGCTCAAGAGACATTATCAAACAGTTGTGCTACCTAATAAGAAAGTTTTTTATATGAAGAAAAAGAACAAGAACTGTTCTTCTTCTTCTTCTTTTTATAAAAATACTTTCATTCAGCAAGGATACATTGACCAAAAGTGACAGTAAAGATGAATAAAAATAATTTGTATTTCAAATAAATGCTATTCAATCATATGCTATACATTCTATTCATCAAAGAATCCTAAAAAAAATATCAGTTTCCACAAAAATATTAAGCACTGATAATAATGACTATTATTACACCAATAATTATTTATAGTTATAATCATAATATTTTTGATCAATTGAATGCAGCAGCATAAGGTCAGCATAAGACTTTTTCTTTCAAAAACATAAAAAAAAAATATAATAACATAAGAAATTATAATATATTATTGCATCTAAATAGTTTTAATCAAATTAATTACATACAATGATTAATCAGTCAAAATGATCATAACCTACAGTCCACACCATGGCTGGACTGGGACAAAAAATGAGCCATGGCATTTTTGGTCCAGGCAGCCCACCATTACAATCCAGCATCTGTCCAGTCGGACACAACTCATATACAGTCAAACCAAAAATTATTCAGACATTAGGTATAATTTTTTTTAGATATATTTTTTTACTAGTGGGTGCAGGACACTATAGTTCATTTATGTAAGTGAGGATAGCAAAATAAAGTAAACTGTGCCATATTATACCCAAAAATTCTTCATACAATGGACTACCAGTAAAATTGATAAAAATTTGGGACCAAAAATAATTCAGACACTTTTTGACCTGACCAAGTGTTATCTGACATAATTAAGATTATTTTTTTTCTGACAGTTTAACTCTGAGATCTTGTCATTTTTCATTACCATTTTTTAAACTATAGTGAATAAACTGTATTAATATATGAAATGTTTAAGGTGTCTTAATAAATTTTGGTTTGACTAAATATATATATGTCGTTCAAAACACACACACACACACACACACACACACACACACACACACACACACACACACACACACACACACACACACACACACACACACACACACACAGAATAAAGAGACAAATTACATAAACATGGCAAGTTTTTAAGGTTAGAAATTAAGGTAATCAAATGTAAAATAACTCTTGATAGACTTCATTGTAAAAAAAAACCAAAACTTTATTAATGCTTACAATTAAAAAGTTACAAAAGTTATTCAGTCAAAAGCAGCAAGTGATTTCCTCTGTCTTTTGTTCTTTGATTAACATGACAGACAGCAGCAGAAATATTAGACTGCTGTCACTTTAAGAGTTTATACACAGATCCAATATACAGTACTGTTACTCAACATGAGATTTCTTTCTCAGCTTTTTACATTACAAAACTGACTGTATTTACCTGAATACTCACCATAACAGGCATTTTAAAATAATTGCATGTGTATTTGGCCATTTAAGTGCAATAAGCCACGAAAAAGAAGTCAATTTGGTACTCGCGAGCTGTTTGAGAGGCGGCTCTTTGTGCGTCCCACTTATATAAACTAGATCAGTGGTGCGCATGCTTTTGGTGTGAGCACGATACCTGCAGGAATGAGTAAAATTATGCGCAATACCCGCAACCACGATTCGAAATTCGTACCCTCTAACAACACTAGTCAGCCGGAGCAAATGAGATGAGTATGTGAGAGGAGGCAGGTGAGTGTCAAACTGTCACTGACGGAGAGAAGAGAGAGCAAGAACACACAGCTAGTATCAGTGTATCAACACTGCAGAAAATGAGTACTGGAATTATTTAAAGGTGCCCTAGAATTAAAAATTGAATTTATCTTGGCATAGTTAAATAACGAGTTCAGTTCATGGAAATGACATACAGTGAGTCTCAAACACCATTGTTTCCTCCTTCTTATATAAATCTCATTTGTTTAAAAGACCTCCGGAAAACAGGCAAATCTCAACATAACACCGACTGTTACGTAACAGTCGGGGTGTACGCCCCCAATATTTGCATATGCCAGCCCATGTTCAAAGCATTACACAAGGGCAGGCAGTAGCTATTAACGTCTGGATGTGCACAGCTGAATCATCAGACTAGGTAAGCAAGCAAGAACAATAGCGAAAAATGGCAGATGGAGCAATAATAACTGACATGATCCATGATAACATGATATTTTTAGTGATATTTGTAAACTGTCTTTCTAAATGTTTCATTAGCATGTTGCTAATATACTGTTAAATGTGGTTAAAGTTACCAACGTTTCTTATTGTATTCACGGAGACAAGAGCCGTCATTATTTTCATTATTAAACACTTGCAGTCTGTATAATTCATAAACACAACTTCATTCTTTATAAATCTCTCCAACAGTGTAGCATTAGCAGTTAGCCACAGATCACAGCCTCAAATTCATTCAGAATCAAATGTAAACATCCAAATAAATACAATACATAATCCAATGTATGCATGCAGCATGCATGACGAACACTTTGTAAAGATCCATTTTGAGGGTTATATTAGCTGTGTGAACTTTGTTTATGCTGTTCAAGGCAAGCGCGAGCTCCGTGGGCGGAGAGCACGAGAATTTAAAGGGGCCGCAGCCTGAATCGGAGCGTTTATAATGATGCCCCAAAATAGGCAGTTAAAAAAATTAGTTAAAAAAAATCTATGGGGTATTTTGAGCTGAAACTTCACAGACACATTCAGGGGACACCTTAGACTTATATTACATCTTGTAAAAAAGCGTTCGATGGCACCTTTAAGATATTTCAGTATACATATTGAAATATCTATATTTTTGACAACACTAGCGTGCACACATATATTATATACTACACAAACAAATGCCTGCCAGATTACCAATCCAGCCTTGGTCCACACCAATTTAAAACACTCATTAGTCTGAGGAGTAATTAACACAGAACATGCCGAATTGCAGATTAAGTTAAAAGTAATTCAACTTCAAAACATTTCAACCCCCCTGTTGTATTCTATCAATGCAAGAATGCTTCCTGCCTGAACTTCTCTGGCTGCTCTTTGTAGTGGTTTGGTGAGGCACATTGCCTGTAGTATCAGCCGTAGGGATGCACTGCATGGGGATGCGAGGTGCAAAAATTGTCTTTGGCATTCTAAACAAGAGCATTTATCATTTGTTTAAAAGAAATAGCATAACTCATGTGCAGAACCTGAACCTCATCCTCATTGTCACAGAAAATGTGCTGAATTTCTGCACTACGCTAATGGACTCTCAGCAAGTTCATTTAATCACAGCTTTCAACATCAAAAAATGATGCCGAGTGCTGAGGGAGGTAAAACTGTGGAGTTCACAGGATCACACTGCACCCACAGGGAGCGGGCGAATGCCGAGAGACGCAGCAGTGTTTGATTTGAGTCGCTTTATTCTCGTGGCAAGCACTTTAATTGTGCCTGAGACTGTGAGGAGCAGTTTGCACCATGCAACATGCTCTAAAACCACAGATGTCTATGTATGTACACAACACGCTGACTATTTCTCATGTTCCACATCTGGTGCCACCCTTAAACACTTTCTCAATGGCTTGGTTACGAAAATATTCAACGGCCGGTGGGAAAGAATTGGGATAGGACTCGGGAAGAAATCATGTTCATGGATGTGATTATTAACGTTATTGTAGTATGAAGCGGAGCAGGACCGAGTGTTGTGGGAGCTGAACGAGACTGCTGGAGCGATTGCGCAACACACGCCTCACGAGCAGCAGGACTTTTATTATGCCGCCGGCGCCGCTTCCGCTTCTTCCGGTCAAGCGTATGAGGTAACACAGCTCTGTTTATCATATTAGATACATTTGAGTGTGTTGAAAATGTAATAACGGTACTCTGTGCGTTCACTCGGCGGCTGCTGTAAGACACTTGTTGCACACTGCTGTAAGATAGATCGATTTTAAAATATCATATTAAATGCTGGATGGCTTGTGTTGATAAATGGCATGCAATTCATTTTAAAATGAATGGAGAAAATTCCGTATTATTGTTACTAAAAATAAAGCTGCATCTGATTATGTTAGCTACTTCACAAAATAGTGTTTTTCTCTGAGGCATGGTAAAGCATGGTACTCGCAAAAAATCTAGAAAATTAGATTTAAACAATAAGACTAAACGTGTTGAGCTATATAACAATAATTATTTTTTTCTGCCTATAAATATATCAAAACAGTTGTTCTCTTGTCTATTAAAACATGTAAATATTAAAACGTCTTTGATGTTTCCATGGTTTCTACAAAATAAAACCGGAAACTGAGGGTAACGCAGATATGACGTAATTGACAGGCGACTCCTCACACGTCCCGCAGCCTTGGTTAAAATTGCAATTTTCTCACGATTTACAAATAGTTGTAAACATTTGGGATGTTGTAAGTACTCAAGTGAACAAAATATATAACACTGGCCTAGTGTTTTTTGGATATTTTACTATATTGCACCTTTAAAACATATGAAATATAATAAATATAAATATTACATCATTATTTTAAGAAGTATTACCAAAGACAATCAAATCAGAAACTATGGTCTAATATAAAAAATATTAATTTACGTGGCCATTGTCAAAATCACACCAGGCTCTCCCTCACTCATTCAGCCCTCACACTCACTGGAGTATTAACTATGCACACCTGAGACTCATATGCCCTCATCACCAGCACTATAAGTAGCACTCACACACACACCGTCAGTCTTCGGGTGCGTCTCAATCAACTCCTTAGTTCAGTAGTCAGCCATTTTAAAGGCTGTCTCAATTGCAAAATCCTTTCAATGCACTGAAATGTTCGCTCCCTAAAAAGTCACACCATGCCCTGTGAAAACCAGCAAGCATCAATGCCCAATGTGTTCCCTTTTTGGTCGCACCCCCTTTTAAACCTTAAAAAAATTTGGATGAACAATATAGAATCAGTGGCTTCAGTGAAATCTTTTGTCAGTCTTTTTGCCACATCACGGCAGTGGAGCAGTGCATTCACAATAGCAGCATGTGATGCCGTCTGCTGAAGAGGTGCTTTTCTTTGACGAAAAACTTCTATGTTGGGCTTGTTCAGACAGTGACAAGTCAACGGCCTGAAGAAGAAGGATTCAGTGGAATTGCTGTTTGGTTGTTTTCGGTGCTGTTTAATAATTATTTGAAACTTTGCAAACTGGCAACTCCAGTAGTAAGATGGAAAAGATTTATCTTGAACTCTGCCTTGAAAACTGTGTATAATGGTGCATGGCCCCCCTAGAGGGAAAGAGGTCCACCCACCACAGTCTCACAAAATCCTGTGGGGAAACACTGTTTTTAAGTATTTCAAGTCTGACAATATCTCTCTATTTACCAACTCACCTGTTTGTCATCTAAATTTCTGCAGCTTCATAAAAAATGTACCTGTTTGAACATATCCATTTCTGTTACCATAATTGTGTCTAAGGGCATTTCCACACCTATAGATAGTTTGTTTTGTTCTGAAACAGTCTTAATTTGTTACAATGTTGAATTTTCTTGTTGGTTCCGTTTGCTTTCACAAGGCAACATTTCAAAGCGTATCAAAATGTGTTTACACAAATCACATGAGTAAAATTGGTCTCTTATTGGTCAGAGTTTCCCCTGCATTCCCCTGTATTACTAATCATCATTAAAAAATAAGTTAAAATCTTTTAAAGAAGCATATGTCTTCACTTTATCTCACGAGCTCATGTTAAGTGTATCTAGAAAGGTTTATACATTATCGTTAATAATCAATTTATCTATTACACTAAAGAAGCAGGATTTCAAACAAAAAGCAAGATTCTTAAGGCCCTTTTACATGATTTGTGTCCATGTTCCCCAAAGCACACCAAGACGGAAGAACATATGGTTGTATGTCAAGGCATATAATGACATTCAGAGAAAAATAAACATTTTAAACAGAAATAGCCAGAGCTTTTCTCTGTTCTAAGATCAAAAACATCTTACCTCTTTCATTTGCTTTCACTATTTTTGGTTTGCTATGTCCAATTCCTGCATTGTTACTGCTTAGCAACCTCAAAAAAAATCCTTCCATGGCAGCATCAGCAATGCTTTTCCTGTGGAGGTCAAAGTAGTGAATAACACTGTGCATGTGGAGGATAAAGTGGAAAGTGGTACAAGACACTTAAGCTAAGAGGTGTATTGAAGCTCTGACACTACTCATGTAGAAGGAAGTTTAGAGGCAGCGTGAAACACAATGGCAAGTCGAACCCTCCACAGTGTATTGCTTTAAATTTAGGCCTAAAAATAACTGACCAGCCTCCAAATTTATTTTACTCATGGACGTCACTTTGACATATCAAAGAGCTTTTTCCTTGGCACTGAAAGAAAAAGCAAACTTTCTTAGAAACAAAATTGGTCCTTTTGGCAGAAATTACTTAAATGGGGATCTGTTATGCCCCATTTATAAGATGCAATATAAGTCTCAAAATACCCCAGACATCATTTATTATAGCTTGTCAAATATGCCCCTATTTGGGTGTGAGCGAAAACACAGCGCATTTGTGTGGCCCTTTAAATGCAAATGAGCTCCTGCTCCCACCGTTTTCCAGAAGAGGGCGGAGCTTCAACAGCTTGTACTTCGGTTGCTCAACAACAACAAAGCTGGAGAATCTCATGCCGCAATGAATGTTTGGGGTTTCCCCTGGAAGCCCTGCATTCACACAGAGTTGGATATAGGCTGATATATGCTGCGCTGTTCTGCATTCTTTTTGTGTTTCCCTCTAAATTGAATTAGTTCAAGGTAACCTGTGTCGAGTGTCTCCTAACAACACACAGTAAGTTACACTATATATAATAGTTAGTTCCGATCCTCGAATTTGAATGGACAAGAGACTTTCTGCTGATAATTCACAAGCAGAACTTCTCATCTCTGCGCGTTCTAGATGGGCTGTTAGTCAGTGCAGTTACATTGTTTAGCCACAAGGTGGCGGCAAGGGACTATCTTTGAGTGAGTCTTTAAACCGTTCATTCAACTACACGTCCAAAAACGCAGATTTATTCAAAAACAAGCTGTTGAAATCATTTTAACTTTGAGTGCCACTTTAGAAGGATCAGCTGACCAGCAATGTGTTGATGCTAAGACAGAGATTTTGCTATCCTTGGACATGACAACCTTTTTTCACGAATATATGTCTCGCCCTGAAGGACAGACGCAGGTAATCGCACGTGCTCAGTCGATCTCTCTCACAATCACTGTCTGTTTAGGCTTGTTAAGTGCAAATCTAGACAGCCTCTGTACAAATCACCATGTACCCATTATGTTATCAACTTAATAACATAACTTAACACTAACTTATTTAATATTCAGTACACATGCATGAAGTGTAAAATGAGAAGGGCATAACCTTATGGAGAAAAAAAACGGAAAAAAAAAAACATGCCAATATCGTGGTTGCTGCGGTTCTTGCATTCCATTGCGGTTGGCTCGTCAATAGCGTGGTATTATGATTGCGGTTATTGTGACAGCCCTACTCGGGGGCAGGATTTATGTAAATTTTAGGGTTAGTGATGTCACTAACCCAGGAAGAAGCTTGCTGTAGTTCCTACCAGCAGTTTGTTGTAGTCCTTAAACAGAGAATTCTTTAAAAGAAAATATCTCCCTTTGCATTGAACTTGAACGTCGTAACTTTGCAGATGTTGTTTATGCTCAAACAGTAACATTACACACTAACTAAAGTTAAAAAAGTGAAATCAAAATCAACCACCCCTTTAAATGGATACTTTATTTGGTTAACATGCTAAAACAATTCCGAGAGTCATGAATGAATATATATATATATATATATATATATATATATATATATATATATATATATATATATATATATACACACATACATATATACATATAATATTTTTCAATCATGAAAACAAAAGGGTTTCAGAAGAACACTGATAGCATGCTGTAAGACTAGCTATCAACAAACAATGAACCAGAATATTTAAATGTTGAGCAAGTAATATCAGTGCTGCAGGATCAGCAAAGGCCAATCAGGTTGTGCCATGCAGTAGAGTTTAAAGCAAGTTTAACAACATCTCTCATGTGTCTGGAAAATGTCTGTATGTGTGTTAAATGCATTCTATGTAAAATACATGAGATGTGCATGTGGCACCCAGGAGCAGCTGAACACTGACACAGGTCAGCCTCATTCAAACAGTGCTGAGAACATGTAAGCACACACAAACACATGCACATGAACATAGAAGTATTCAGGACAAGAATAATTGGGCTGCTGCAGTCAGATTAATTGGTTATTTAGTCATCGGGGGGATGAGGCAGGCAGCGTGCTGCTGACAGCCACCTAGATCTACCCTTCACTTCTTTGCCCAAGTGATATGCTTCTCCGTTACTTAACTTTGCATAGTGAATCCTTCAGTTTGCCAGTGCAAATGAGAAACATACACTACAATAATTCAAAGTGGAAATAAACTGTATCCTATAGTGAAACTGAATGGAAAATAAAGCTCACTCTTGAACAGCGTGTTGGGCAGTAAACTCGTTAAAGTAATAGTAGGCCTATTTCCTTTGCAGTAACTAGTAATGTAACAAATTACTAATAAGATTTCACTAATAATATTAGTTACCATCAGGGTTGGGAAGGTTACTTTTAGAATGTATTTCACTACAGATTACAAAATACATGCTTTAAAAAGTAATCTGTAACATTTCGTTACATTACTCAAGTTTAGTAACTTAATCTAAATACTTTGGAATACTTTGAAATACTTCACACAAAGGACCATATTAACTTGATGTTCTGTTTTAAGTTTACAACCTGTAAATAAAAATGACCTCTACCCATCAGGATTTGGTTTTCCACTAAATTGTATTTTTAACATCAGTTACAAAATGTATATCTGCAATTTATTAGACATAACCTATGTCTTGGTAAAGAATTTCAATATCTTGATAAACAAATTATGAAAATATTTGTTTCTTTTAACATCACATCCATATATAATTACTAGTGATATATCATTCCTAAATTATATTTTTATATTTGTAAAGATGTGCATCAGAGGGATAACAAAATATTAAATAACAATAAAATATTGTTAATAATATAGGTTGTTTTATAGGTGTATAGAGTTGAATTGATACAGTGGTTTAAATTGTTTTATTAACAATTTTTTTTTGTAACATTTAGAATGTATAAAAAGAAAATGAAATTAAATTAAATGAAATGATCTACCCAATAATCTCGATAGAAGGCCTATATTCAAAGCTGACTCCTACAGTTTTTTGCATCTCTCCAACACCACATTTTACAGGTTTGGAAAAAACATATGATCACTTTGTGTGAACTATCCCTAGTATAAATATGTTTATACTAATATTTAACCTTAGTGCACTGATAGCTGCATTAATATTAACCATATAAACAACAAACAGCAAAGAAAAAAAAAAATAGATTTTTTTAAATAATCCTTTATTTATTTATTTTTTTTAAATTATTATTAGTGATGCACCTATTTTGATTTTTCATGGCCAATAGAAGCAAATTGGCCGATTCTGATACTGGTTGCAAATTTATTTGTTGTTTATTTGTTCAAAAAATATGTGTAGCTCTTTGATATTAGAGGCAAACACTGGATTTTTATCACAGTTCCAACAAAGATGTTATGAACATGAGCATGATCAGTTGTTTTTCATTTAAATTATTGTAGAATTTCAAGATTAAAAGCAAAAACAGCATGGTCTGACTTTAGCTTTGTGAAATTATGCTACATAAGACACATGCACAAAACAAAATCAGCAGACGGACTGAATGAAATGTAAATTCACTCTCTGACAGTAGGTGGCGCTTATGGAACAGCAGTGATATAGCATTTCCATGGTTACAGCTATACACAATGCAGCGCTGCGCTGGAGATAAGAGGAAAAGCCACCAAAACTTTTCTGAAGACAGTTCCCTTCAGAGATACATTCATATCAACCCCAATTTAATATTTATATTGTTCTACCTATATTTCGAGAACAGTGAGCTTGTGCATGGTGCTGTATTTTCTCTGCTGGCGCGTCTGTTCTCCTCTTTGTGTCCGTATTCAGCGCGTGCCTGTGTTAACCTCCTGTTGACAGGCTTAGTAAATATTTCCTGACATTTTGGGAAATTATTACAAAGCAGTTTGTTTGCAAGCCCGGAATAAAGATATACCAAAATAAAACTAAAAAACCTTTGGATTTATGACCAGTGGACTAAGTTAGGCTACTGCATCTCTATTTTTGATCATGAACTCGAGTATGCGCCATATACCAAGCATTTGGAATGAATGATTAAGATTTAAAGTTTGTCTGCAAAGTACACCAAGAAATTAGCTTTATAAAACATTATTTAAAGCATGTGGATATTAATTCTATGAGGATTGTGTTATTTTTCAAAGAACTAATAAATTCTTAAATATTAAACATAGGCTAATGATAACCATATAACGTACGAGTAAATGGGAAAATAAGGAGTAAATAAGGAAAATAACGTTTTCTAAGACCAAGAACAGCTCAGGCCTACCTCAAGATGCTTTTTTCAGATTAGATGTTGAATCCTTTGAAGCCGATAGAAGTTTTGTTGCAGGTAAACATAGCTTGCATTGCACTATGATGTTACTGTACGTCATTTTTCATGTTTATAAGTAAAACTGTCTTTGAATTTCCACTAGAGAAATGCGTTATGCCCTGTTTTTCCGTCCATTTTTTTTGCGTGCGATCTCATGTCTGACTCTGCAGGTTGCCCATATCTGAACAGGCAGCGCGCGCGTTTTTTTTTAAACAGACAGAGTCGGAGAATCATCAACAATTGGCTGGTTGGTTAAAAATCCTCAAACAGCAATTACATTAATAGTCTATTAAATGAAATAAATGACATAAAAATTCAAAGTAATCCCTTTGGTAATCTAAAATACTTTTTGAAAGTAACTGTAATTTGATTACCATCTATTTAAAATGTAACTGTAACGAAATACAGTTTGCCCATCCTTTGATCCAAATATAGGCCTATATATACATTATACCCACCTATTATCAAAAATCTTTCTGGAGAACAGAACAAAACATTTTCTTATGACCTTATTTGAATTCTTTTGACAACATACATCATGAAATATAATTTTATCTGGGTAACAGGTGAATTAGCATCAAGCTACACGTGACAATTTATGAGATTAATAGGCTTTTACTCAAAATTCAACCACAATTGAGTGTTTTGTAATAACTTCCAAATGCGATGTCGTGTGGATTTTGGTCAGATGATGAAGCAGAAATATGTTTTTTTTTTTTTTTGTAGTATTTTAGAATAAGCAATCTCTACACCTGCTTAGCATTTCTCATGTAAACATCCTTTATTCTTATAAAAATAGTCCAAATCACATGAAAATCACAAACAAATCATATGCTATAGTAATCGTATGTTTATTAGCTTCATGTTTCATGAGTAGAAATGTTTTAGTATATTCGGAAAAAAACACAGAAGTGTAGTGGAACTTTGTCATCGGAAGAGAAGGGCGATGAACCCGCAGGTGGCGCTATGACTACAACTGAATATTGGCATGTGGCATTGGCATATTGGCATTGAGATGTCTTCAGGCCAGGACTCTAATAAAATATGTGAAATTTGGGGTAGATCAGACTTTGTATGACTGAGTTACAACAACTTCCTGTTGGCGAAACATCGAATTTTGAACTTTGTGGCTGAGTTGCTGTTGTTCCCAATTGCTTCCACTTTGTTATGATACCACTAACAGTTGACCGTGGAATATTTAGTAGTGAATGGACCATGAATGGACTTATTGCACAGGTGGCAACCTATCACGGTACCAGGCTTCAATTCACTGAGCTCCTGAGAGCGAACCATTCTTTCACAAATGTTTGTAGAAGCAGTCTGCATGCCTAGGTGCTTGATTTTATACCCCTGTGGCCATGGAAGTGATTGGAACACCTGAAAAGTTTTGGCAATATAGTGTATGATGTTTATCTGATAAAAGTTTGTTAAAGCAAATGGCAAAAACTGCAAACATTTTGTAGAGAAAATTCAAAATGATCTCACTTCCATTTGGCTTTTCAGATTTTGCACCCAGGGACCTTTTTGTAGGTACTGGGCTACATGTGTCTACCGTATTTCCTACTTGTATGTGAAACATAGTGTGAAGGGAGCTTAATTGAAATTTTGTAGGTGGCGCTATCGAGCCATTTTGCCACACCTAATTCTGAAACCCATATCAGACATAAATTTTCACCACTGACACATGTGCGGAAATTCATGAGTTTTCAAGCATTTTTAAACCCTCAAAAATGCGATTCATTTCGGAGAAGAAGAAGAATTGACTGAGCAATTACAATAGGGTCCTCACACCATCGGTGCTCGGATAATTGAATAATTTCCAAGGAGGAAAGATATCCTTTCAGATTTACAAATTTCAGGCATTTAGCCTTTGCAGGTAAAATATGTATATACAAAACTTCTGCTGCCAATAACTTTGCAGCAATACTTGTTAAATCAAATGTACAATGCATCATCATCATTTACATTCAGAGATACACATTCATTTGAACTGAAGCAGGCGTTGGCTGCTGGGAGCAGCCGCTGGCTCAAATTAAATCTACACAGAATCTGAGCTTCAGAAAATAGAAATAATTTATCTCTAGCAACTCACAAAAAAGAAACAATATGCCTCTGGAGATCAATAGTTCTCCAAGATGGGAAAAAGAAAAGTGTTTCTCCTTGAGTCTCTTATTGTATACATGTGTGTATTAGAGCGGCTGAATATATGTATCTAAGTGTCTAATTATTCAAGCATCCAGCGCAGCTGCTTACCCTAATGCACCGCACACAATCTCAGGAGTTTGTCTTTGCGTATGAAGATGTCTCTTGAGACATAATTTGTTTTCTCGTTCATCCATAGAGGTTAAATCACGGCCATATGCGCTGCAGTTATACACCTAGCGGCCTCGTCTCTTACACGTGAACACCACATTTCTGTAAATGTGTCGCACATACACCGTCATTATGAAATAATCCTCTCCGAATGAAAAACTTCATAAAAAGGATTCCAGATGATTACAGGCAGATGACAGACCACCCTCTTTTTTGAGTCAGAGAAGGACAGTGATTGGCTGAATGAAGAGATTGGAGCAAATTCACATATCACATCAGTATCAAGCTGTCCTTTTCACACACTCACCTTGGGTGTGTATTGAGTTTGAAATGTGGCAGCATAAATGCCTGTAATCATTCTCAAACATGTCAATTTCAAAACTGCATCATTTCCAATCTGTCAATGGCTTTCAGCAGTTTCTCTTGTATATGTAATCATGTCTAGGAATGATCATTTTTTGCACTGAACAGGCAACAATAAGCAGTTATAAATAAATAGCGGTTGTATTTTTTTTGTGACCGCAAAAAAGGAAGTGGAAAACATAAAAGTCTTGAAAATCAAGATGTTGTTCATTAGGCATCATCTCATGACACGTTTAACTATCAGTGTCATTTTCACACCTAGACATTTCTGGACACAGTTCAGTACATGGAAATGACATACAGTGAGTCTCAAACTCCATTGTTTCCTCCTTCTTATATAAATCTCATTTGTTTAAAAGACCTCAGTAGAACAGGCGAATCTCAACATAACACCGACTGTTAACAGTTGGCGTGTACGCCCCCAATATTTGCATATGCCAGCCCATGTTCCCAACATTATGAAAGACATTAGACAAGGGCAGCCATTAACGTCTGGATCTGTGCAGAGCTGAATCAACAGACTAGGTAAACAAGCAAGAACAATAGCAAAAATTGGCAGATGGAGCAATAATAACTGACATGATCCATGATAACATGATATTTTTAGTGATATTTGTAAATTTTCTTTCTAAATGTTTCGTTAGCATGTTGCTAATGTACTGTTAAATGTGGTTAAAGTTACCATTGTTTCTTACTGTATTCACGGAGACAAGAGCCGTCGCTATTTTCATTTTTAAACACTTGCAGTCTGTATAATGCATAAACACAACTTCATTCTTTATAAATCTCTCCAACAGTGTAGCATTAGCCGTTAGCCACGGAGCATAGCCTCAAACTCATTGCAGAATCAATGTAAACATCAAAATAAACACTGTACTTACGCGATTAGACATGCTGCATGACGAACACTTTGTAAAGATCCTTTTTAAGGGTTATATTAGCTGTTTGAACTTTTTTTATGTTGTTTAAGGCAAGCGCGAGCTCTTGGGGCGTGGAGCACCAGATTTAAAGGGCCACACACCCTGAATCGGTTCATTTATAATGATGCCCCAAAATAGGCAGTTAAAAAAAAATGAATAAAAAAAAAATCTGTGGGGTATTTTGAGCTGAAACTTCACAGACACATTCAGGGGACACCTTAGACTTATATTACATCTTTTAAAAAAAAAGTTCTAGGGCACCTTTAAAGTCCGACAGACATCAACGGTGCTTTAATCAGCAATTCAATAAATATTCAGCAGCATCAAATAAAAACTAAGTCATGATGGCATGTCCTCAAAGTTGCTGTTCTAAGTGTGCTGCTCTAAAGAGATTTTCAACTATAGGGGCCCTATCATACACCCTGTGCAATGTGATGCCAGGCACAATGCAAGTGTTTTTTTGCTAGTTTCAGCCCGACGCAGTTATCAATTTCATGTCCAGCGTCCATATTGCTTAAATAGCAAATGAGGAGCTCTTTTCCAAAACGCTATAAATCCATTTGAATAGTTTTCATGAAAATGACATTTTTTTTACCTAGACCTATACATTTTGTTAATATTCAATTTATCCTGTTAAAATGGTCTATTTGCTCAGTCTGAACATGTTAAACAATGATTGTTAAATGAAACAACAATTTTATTGATTATAAATTCAAAGTTTATTTTTTTTGTTTCAAAACGCTACAAATCCATCCTTTTTTAGCCTTTTTATATAAAAACATCTAGAATCTCAGTATTGAAAGGGTGACTATATGTTTTAAACAGTTTACTGAACAGGGTAGCGTTTCCCAAAAGCATCGTAAGCCTAAGTTGATCGTAGCTACATTGGTTTCAATGGAGCTACGATCAACTTAAGCATACGATGCTTTTGGGAAACTCTGCCCAGGTTGACCGCCTGATACGATGTCACACACACACACACACACACACACACACACACACACACGAGGCGAGCCTCTTAAAGCAGCCGTGAGTTGAGCGCCTCTTTTTAGCCTTTTTATATAAAAACATCTAGAATCTCAGTATTGATCGGTAGATTATATGTTTTAAAAGGCTCCGGACTCCGGCCCCCAGGTGTAGGCTAGGTCTCACTGGCTCATCCAGGCCATCAAAAGCGTTAATAGAGTTTAAAGCACTCATTTTGAAGACTGAGCACAAACAAACTCCCTCGCTTCAAAGAACCGCAATGTTAGATTGCATCGAACGCTCGCCGAATTCTGATTGGTCGAGAGGACATATCGCATTTAGGGTAAAAACAGGTTCGGCGCTTATAGCGGTTTGGAAAGAAACTGCATCTTGCAGTACATTTTAAACAAGGAAATATAGCGATTTGGCATGAAACATCGATGGAGCAGAGAATAGGTTCAGTACACAGCAAAATGGCATGACGAACTCATTTTTTTTTTTATTTGGCGTTTATCGCGTTTTGGAAAAGAGCTCTTCAAATACACTCATGCCCATCTATTCGCCCATGGGCGTGCTGGTCTGAACACGAGGTGTGTTCAGGTGCATTGTTGGCGTGTTGCTATTTTGAGGTAACTGAAAACAACTGCGCCATTGACCAACAAAAACCTGGTCTAAAGTCAATGGCATATTTTTTTTCTATTATTATTATTATTATTTAAAGAGTAATATGTGCCTATAGGCAAGTGTACAACACGTGTACACTTGTTATACACACATGGATGTGCAGCAGCACACAAACATGCCATATTAAAAATAAAAGGATTACAATGTAAAACATTATTATTGTTTACATAAAGATAAATATGCCTACATATCATAATGGATATTGTATGCATGTATCAGAATTACCTATTTGCAGTAATGACAAATGAAATGGCTAATTATTTAACCAATCGTGGCAATACACACATGTATTTAAACTAACTCATGCATGTTCAGAAAATATAAGAGATGTAGGCTGGCTCAAAAGGAGTCCAGTTTGAATAGGACCTGGGTCATGCCCTGATCCCATTCACTCTATCTCAGCTCTACTTTTCCATTTATAGCCATGTCAGATGAAGCTAAAAAAGCCCGCAAAACAAACTGAAACAGAAATACAGTCAACAACATTATAAAGAAATATTAATTGGGTGATGCAGTCTTTTTGATGTTCCGATATGCAGAAGCAACTCTAAGTTAGCCATCTGAAGGTTTATTCCCTCAAAAAGATGTAAAAAATTATTTATTTCTTTTTTGAGCACCCGGACCAGATTTTGGAGTGGATTATCTATGTCTGACCAATGGAAAACAGAAGAAGTCTTCAAGAAATCTATATAGACACCTATGAGCCAAAACATTATTACCACCTGCCTAATATGCTGTATACCCCTGAAGGTGTGCTGTGGTATCTGGCACCAAGATGTTAGCAGCAGATCTTTCCAGTCCTGTAGGTTGCAAGGTGGAGCTGCCATGGATCGAACTTGTTGGTCCAGCACAGCCCACAGATGCTCAAATGGATTGAGATCTGGGGAATTTGGAGGCCAGGGCAACACCTTGAACTCTTCATCATGTTCCTCAAGCCATTCCTGAACAATGTGTGCAGTGTGGCAGGGTGCATTATACTGCTGAAAAAGGCCACTTCCACCAGGGAACACGACTGTCATGAAGGCAGGCATTGCTGAAGACTCGTTAAATGAAAAACCCATCAAAGCTCATCTTTTTGTGCTGCCTGAAGATTACCATAGTTATCATAATAAGTGTGCAGACTGTTTTCGTTGTGACTGGCTTGACGGGAGTTAATCACTCAGTGTTGTTTTTAATGGGCTGTGTCAAGTTAAAAATTATTTTAAAAGACCCTGTCTCAAGATGAAGCAGTCTTCCCCATTCATTTGCGCTCAGGCTTTCTACTCTAGAGTGAAAGCATCCTGTATCTGTGTGTGCTGCCTAACTCAATCGCCTAGCCATAACAATTTGACCCTTGTAAAAGTGGCTGAGATCTTTATTCCTGCCCAATTCTAATGCATCCGACATGTTGATTATGAAAACTGATTGTTTTCTTACCATCTTACCAACAACAAAAACTGACCTGACACACCACATCTAATGGCACCACATTTGAGAACATTTAAACAATATGCCACATTTAAGAACTAATAGGCAGGTAGAAAATAAGCAATGAAATGACTCAAATACTCGTCCTCAAATTGCAAACTACAAGCACAAAGCTCTAATGTCGGAATCATTATTTTCACTAACAATCATCTGCATTATAATATTTAACAAGCCAAAAAAATTGGATCAGTAACAGTTAATTTGAGAAAAAGCTGTATATTTTCATAATGAGATTTGAGGAGAGAATTATACTCTGCAGAAGCAAATTATCTGGCAAAATCTCATCTCTTAGCTCAGTAGCTTAGATACTAGATAACAGAAAGCAAACAAGAAAACACAAATATATTTGAACAGTTACTGGCTGAAATGCTAAAAAAAATGTGAAACAAGGGAAAAGTATGATCATACCCTATTTTATAGGTAGTAAAATGATCTTTTAGCAGTATCTTACTGCGTCATTATAGCTGATGAAAGCCATTGATAGAGATTCATATTTAACACTAAAAGCCCTGCTTTCATGAATGCTCCATCCATCATGACATTTATCAGAATTATTATTCTCCTATAGTGTGTTTCTAACACTGTGTGAACCTATAATATAAAGGCACTTTCACATATCTACTGAATTAAAGTACATTTTCTTTGATGTCAGATTCTGATATGAATGAATGTAAGAAATGGTTGGGAGAAACAGCATGTAATTTCCTTCTATATAGTTATCATGCATTGCTCAGAACCATGGACAGCGGCAATACTATTATGCAAAAAGAAATTAGGCTGATCAGCACCACGGACAGCGGCCATTCAGCTAAACCATTATCCAATTACATTTACATTTATGTATTTAGCAGATGCATTTATATAAAGCGACATACAAATGAATAAAGCTATATAAAATAAGTGATCCATCCAAAGGAGACAGTAAGACGGGAAGTGTCACAATACAAAGGACATATAGACATATATTATTTTGTACAAGACAACCTGAAGGTCTAAACCTTATATTTATAGAGTTATTATATTTATAGACTTTATAAATTTCTCACATAGAGTGCTCACATGATCTGTTTTATTATTAGCAGTATGAAAGCCAAACGCTCCATCTTAATCACGGGACCCACTGAACAAGCTGTGAAAATAAATGAGTCATCAAGTAAAATTTAAATTAAAAATGTCTTGTTAAAAACCTTGCTATTACAATAACCTCAAAGGTAATAAAGCCACAATTAACAAATTACACCCAACAGTCACTTCAGACAAACAGAGCAGTAGACAAAGCTCGACTTAATTCAGTAAGTTTTTAAGAATCCAAATATAAAAAGTATTAAAAATGTCCTGTGGTCAGTTTCAAAGGCATCATTCAGAGGCAAAGAAATGCAAAAAATCCTGAACAGCCCATGAGTCCAGAAAAGGAGACAATATTAACTACTAAAAAGTCAGTCGGCATATGCTGCAAAAGCTTTTGTGCTAACTCTTCTTCAGCTATGCATCCCAGTAGGCTTTGCTATGTGACGTTAGGTGAGTATGAAACTGTGAGGCCACTAATGACTGCCAAAACAATACCGATTGATAACACAATGCTTTGCCAGCACTAACCTCTAACAGCTTCTGCGAAGGAAGCGAGTCCGTTCGTCCGTTTTCTTTCCTTCTCTCTTTTTTTATTTTTTGGAAAGTGGGTAGGAATTGAGGAGATTTCAGGAACAGATGTTGAAGCTGCTGACTGGTTGAGAAATGAAAGGAGCTGTGTTATTAGAAAGTGCTTACAGATGATAATGTCAAAACCTTGATCGATGACTTCTCTTATAGAAATAACGAAATCTCAAACAAGCTCCTATCGTAGATTTCTGTGAGTTTTATTAGAAATCAGTCTATAGATAGATAGTAGATAGATAAAGTAGTAAGCCAAAAGTGATGTCCAGCCTAGGAAAACTGACATCTTCACCCTTTAGTAAAATATAATCCAAAATTTGTAAAAGATTTTGTAAGCATATCGTGTAGTTGCTCTCGAAGTCAATTGTTTTATTTGTGATAATGCAATGAAACATGCCAAATTGTGTGGACATAATTTTTGGCAAGGCTGTCATACAAAGAAACTATGAACATGTAAAAACAAAAGACAACCAAAGCAATATTAATAACTGATCCTGATTATGTTGTAGTCAGTGTATGCTTTTTCCTAAGCTTCTTGTTTTTCTATGTTTTTTTTTTTTTTTTGACATTCTTGTTGGAAATCACGGATGCCGTATCGTTGAAATCACTTATTGGAAATCACAGACGCCGTGTCCTCAGGGCTAAAGAGGAGGGAGACCTTCCAGCATGTTATCAGCATTCAGTACAAAAGCCAGCATCTCTGATGGTATGGGGGTGCATAAGTGCATACGGTATGGGCAGCTTGCATGTTTTGGAAGGCACTACGAATGCTGAAAGGTATATAAAGGTTTTAGAGCAACATACTGTATACTCCCCTCCAGATGATGTCTATTTCAGGGAAGGCCTTGTGTATTTCAGCAGGACAATGCAAAACCACATACTGCAGCTATCACAACAGTATGGCTTTGTCGTAGAAAAGTCCAGGTGCTGAATTGGCCTGCCTGCAGTCCAGATCTTTCACCTATAGAGAAAAATACGTCAAAGACGACCGCAAACTCTTCAGCAGCTGGAAACCTATATCAGGCAAGAATGGGATCAAATTTCAACACCAAAACTCCAGAAACTCATAACCTCGATGCCCAGATGTCTTCACACTGTTTTGAAAAGAAGAGGAGATGCTACACCATGGTAAACATTCCCCCTTCCCAACTATTTTGAGACCTGTAGCAGGCATCAAATTTGAAATGAGCTCATTTTGTGCATAAAATTGTAAAATTTCTCAGTTTAAACATTTTTTATGTTATCTATGTTATATTGGCTCATGTGATTTGAAAGTCTTTTAGTTTTCATTTTATTCAAATTTAAAAAACGTCCCAACATTTCTGGAATTCGGGTTGTATATTCTAATCTTACTGACCTAAAGATTTTAAGCCGCAGTGTACTGAAAAAGAGAGAGTGAGGGAGATGATCAATACAAAAAAAAAACAAGGCATTCATCAGGCTAATCAAGACTGTTAAGAGAGTAAGAGTTTGTGTAAAATCTTTACACTCAGCAATCAAAATATATGGTTTTGATGGACTGCCAATAGTGCACAGCCCCTCATTGAAGAAAACTCCATAAATCTAAATCACATCTGATGAGAGAAATTTACAGACAGAGGTTTAAGGTCTATATGGCTCTGGAACGACTCCAGTCTCGTTTAACAGCTGAACTGTAGGAAGTTGAGGAGGGAGAGAAAGAGAGAGACAGAGTGAATTTAGCCATACTCCATTGTGAAAACATGCTTGATCTTTGAACTCAGCAAATTATGGATTTTCACGCAGGCGTATAAATGCCTTCAACTTTTGATTAGAGGGTTTGTAAACATGTCTTTTGTGAGGAAGATATTGTGCTTCGGCCAAAGGGAAGTTCAGCAGTAGCAAATGCGGAGCTGAGCTTTGTGCATTCATGTGAAGAACTCATTCAGAATGGATCCAAACATCAGCAACTGCAGATTGTGGAAAAGAAACAAGTCAACAGAAATATGACTACTCAATCAGACCGTGTCATATGAAAACATTAACCTTTTTCTTCATTAAAAACGATCCACAGTCAGAAGCAGGAGAGACTGCGGAGGTCAGATTCACCTCTAGCGTAAATGTAGTCTGGGCTTTGTCGCAGTTTTATATTTAGCAAATTGCAGAGACAGTGACATTACTTTGCAGATTGGGTGGGGGAAATACATCTGCATCTCTTTCCTTCACACAAAACAAACTCACAGAAAAATCCTGCTGGTCTGTGAAATTACAACATTAGCTTTTACAAGGCCTTCGTCAGCACACACACACGCACACAAAGAGGAAAACACAAAAGAGAGGTGATATCTCTAATGCGATACAAAATGAAATATTCAATACTGCAAAGATTTAGAGGGGGGCAAAAACATTTAATATTTTTCCTTTTATTCTGAGTGCCTGAAAAAAGTCTTTGACCGAAACATTGAATTATTTAGTAAAGTTTTGTATTCATTTATTTTTTTCACCATTTATTCTGAAGTTTTTGCTCTAGTCACTAAAAAAACTAAATTGTTGAATGAACATGATTTAATCGTAGCACCCATTATGCATCTAATCAAATCAAGTAAACTTGGAATGCTTTGAATATTTTATATGAACACAATATCCATTTGTAGATTAAACTTGATTTTAATATGTCAATGTAACTTCTTTGCAACTAGTTGAATCAAAATGTTTGTATTGTGTTATTGTGGTAAACAAAATCCTGTCTTGTTACATCAACTAGTTAATGTCTTCTTCATGTATGGTTTTGGTAGTTTAATGCATATCTATCTTGTTGTTTCAATTAGATTTGAATTTAAATTGATTTATGCAAATAATCCTACAATTAATGTTTCTTGTTTATTCCTGTGATTTACATAAAATTCATAATGTGATGTTCTGTGTTGGCAATCTTAAAGTAATACTGACTTCTTCCAGGGCTGTATTTCCCAAAAGCATTGTAAGCCTAAGTTAATCATAGAATAATTGCCACCTATACAGCTACAATCAACTTAAGCTTGCAATGCTTTTGGGAAATACTACCCAGAGCACTACCATAGTGATCACTTTATTATTAAAGTGATATGAATTCTTGTTAGCTGGTCCTCAACTCAAGCACAAGTGCAACACTTCACCACAATGGTAACCCCAAAACCATTAACATAACAGAAACTTTTAAATACCAACATAATAGAACAGTAACCATTAAAAAGACACTCAATTTTCTCATCTTGCTAAAAAATGACACTTTATTTCAACATTTACTATCTCAGTTCAGCCCCTATGCAAAGCATGATGGGAAGTAAAAGTCCTGTTTGATTAACTCCTGGTTGGGTTACTTGATTGAAACATGTTATTTCAATATGAAAACATCAAGTTAAGTCAAAGAGTAATCGTTTCAAGTCAATTTAACATGAATCAATCACATTTAAACCAGAAACCTGATACAATGGTGTTGAATCAAAATAAATTGTTTAAATAAAGTGAACAGCATCAAAAATATTTTTGAGTGATGTATTTTCTTTTCTATCTTTAAACACAAAAGTCTCAAACTCAGTATCATCCTAAACTCTTTGTCACTGTGCCATATGTTGTCTATAACCATGATACGTCAATACTTAAAGTATTTATTATAAATGATTTATCACACTGTTATTATTATTGTTAAATTCATGTCCCCTCATTATCTTTAAAGTGCCCCTATTATGGATTTTTGAAAATTACCATTCATCTTAGCTCTAAGTGAATGAAAACATCCTGCAAAGTTTTAAATCTGAAAGTGCACCGTATATAAAGTTATTGTCTCTGAAAAGTAAGAGTCGACTCTGAATCAATTGAACGAGTCGTTTGTTAACGAATCTCAAGCCGTTTTGTTGTGACGTCACAACAAAACATTAGCATTAGCATATAGCAGGGAAAATTCATTTTTTTAACAATACCACAGCAGTACAATCTTTTGTTGTGTTCCTGCTAAAGAGTTAACTCACGTTTCTGTAGTTCTGCTATTCAGATGTGGGTCCAATATTGTCTAAAAATGTGTTGATTAATGCAGCTTGTCTGTCTTATTACTTTGAGTAATGATCAAGGATGGAGCACGACGTTTGTTTACAGAGTGTAATGCATTATCAGCTATTCACCTTTGTGCTCGGCTAACGTGGGAGTTTACAACATAGCTGTGGGCCCGGTTCGCTTACATAACTGTAAAACAAACTTTTTTTTCCTCTGCGTTTTTATTATTACAGTAGAGTGGAGCTCTATCTGTATTGTAATTGGATGTTAAGATGCACTGTAATGTCAAACAATGTTATAGCTATTTTTTACTTTGTTAATAGTTATGACGAAAAAGTCTGTACACATCTGGCCTAAATGTTTATGTTCAGTTAGAGGTGTTCAGCTTCGGTTGGCATTCTGATACAGTTCCCACAGTTGCACCTCCATAAAGTATAACAGTGACGCTACCAACACGCCTTATAAATAACGCAAACTAAGGTGACACTTACCATGGAGAAACGTCCTACTCCAGTCGTGATTGCGAATCAGTTTCTGGTTGATCGACTACTTCAGACAATTGATACGATAAAATCGATGCTATCTTTTCTGTCCATACATTGTATACAATGTCTTGCGAATTGATAGCTGTCATTGAGTTATGGCAATGGGCACATGGTGCGTGCAGTAGACCAATCACAAAGGATCGGGCCATCTGACCAATCAGAGCAGTGTATGCTCATGGAAGGGAGGAGTTTAGAGAGACTAATTTTTTGAACTGCTTCTAACGAATCATTTATGAATTATGGAGAACTGAGGTGAAATTAATGTATATTATGAGAAAACGAAAGTGTTTTTTGACCTTGCATGCATGTAAACCTGTTGTAGGAGTCTAGGAGACTCCCAAAACAATATTAGGAACCTTTAAAAAGGCATAGTAGGGGCACTTTAATCAAAATCTATTATGTGTTTACTGGCATGAGGGAGGGACAACCTGTCACTCAAGAGATCTCAGCAACAGCAAACCACAACCATCCAATCAGTTCTCGGTGGATAAAATCAAGTCCCGCCCTACTTTTTTTTTTTTTTTAAGCTATTGCACTCGGAAATATGTCACAATTAGGAAGAAGAGACTATTGCAACTTTCGTTTCAAGGGGTGCTTGATTATGATTTCACTATTTTAACTTTAGTTAGTGTGTAATGTTGCTGTTAGAGCGTAAACAACATCTGCAAAGTTACGACACTCAAAGTTCAATGCAATGAGAGATATTTTCTTTTAAAGAAAATGGCTGGTAGGGACTACAATGAGCTTCTTCCCAGGTTAGCGACATCACTAACCCTAAAATTTACATAAACTCTGCCCCCGATAACACGCTTTTTTCATGCCGTTTCAGATTTTTTTTAACCAAAGATTTTTTTCATACACCAATCAATGACACTTGCAAAAACCTTCGTATCTAACTTTTGTCTGTCCATCATAACTCATATTTATTAAAGAGAATATAATGTAAAAATGTACACTTATTAAAGGTGCTCTATGTAAGAATGACAGCTAGTGGTTGAAATAGGTACTGCAGTCCAAATTCAAAATATTGTTTGCCCCGCCCCCTCCTCCTCAGACTAGATGCTCTTGCGGGTTGCCAGTTTGAAAACACGCAACAGGAGTGAGGAGACTTACACACTGCAAGATAATTTGTTGATTTATGATGAGTTGATATCGTGTTTTAATATGCTTCCATTCATAGAGATTTTTAGATGGATGCTGAGGCTTTTTAGGTCGGGTAGAATCTGCGATCTCTGCGATCCAGTTTGTTCACTGGCTTCCATGGCTGCAATTCACTGCATGTGTTTTCCGCCGACTGGCAACCCGGAGTGGCGAAATACTATTGGGTAAATTGGCAACGTGCGGTCTTGCACAGACGGAAACAAAAACAGAAATTCCGGCACTGAACGCTAATTAATTTCAAAGTAAAATAACTGGCTGTAGCAATGGTTTTCAGAGAAATGAGTATGTGAACTCAGCATGTTTAATAAATATCTGCAAACATATTATGGTATTTTTATGCTTTAGTACAGTCAAAAACTTTAAATCTCATCAAATACAACTAAAGATCTTTATCATCTGTTACAAAGAAACAATGTGCATCTTGCAACCCTCATAAGTCCTGAAATGTTAACAGCATCAATTTGATTAAAAAAATAGAGGTGTCACTCTTGTTTATAACCAAACTGAGTGTGAACATAGATGTATTTAGCACTTATTTAAAACATAGGTGTATTTTAGAACAGAAACAAGACTGCGTGCTGTCTTTTAGATCTCTAACTCATTGTAATGTTCCTTCTCATCAGATCCATTTTCTCACTCTTTTCTTAACATGACATAAAAATATAAACTTTCTCAGTGCAAGAAAACCTGTAGAATGGCAGAGGTTGAGCTACTGAGCTTTTGATTGTATCCGATTTGGTGTGACATCAAAGGTGCTTTATTAGAGTTCTTGTAACACCTTTTTACAGAAAAGAAAGTCAGAGAATGAAAGTCGAGCTAGAAAGAGATGCTTTTGTTCTCAGTCTGGAATAAAAAGATTTAAATCAGAAGAGAAGAATATCCCTTATCTAAAATTTTGGATGACAGGTCTATACAAAAACACTATCTGAACAAAATCACAAACGCCTGTCAGAATTTTCCATGAAACTCTGTCTCTGTTCTTCCATTGAGCATCTACATAACAAAGCAGAAGTAATCAATGAACGACACATGTGAAGATATCTGGGCTGTTTTCATTTTACAGTCCAATCTATGTAAGGGGGTTTCTGATGTTAAAAAATAATGAAAAAGTTGCTCCATTCAAAGGCTGTCTGAAAGTGATGACCAGATTGTCAGTGTGTCATCTGTACATTGGTTTGTAGTGCAGGAGTTTTCTCTGTTATATTTCTTTATCAGCTTTGTCTCAAATATAGGGCCATATGATTTCCAGAATGCAGAAAATGTGGATGGAATCACAAAATCTAATTATTAAAATGGAATTTACTGCATAACAGAGAATGTCACTGAATTTAGCAGATTCTGGATTAATAATAATTAATTTAATAAATAGAAATATGATAATAATTAAATAATTATTTTAAAGGCTGTACAATCAATACAAGTGTAACGATCACCGTCTGTTCCTGTCACTCCCCGGACTACACTTCCCTCAATTCTCCCTGTCAGTCACATGTTCACTCCACACCAATCACCTGTCGCCACATACAGCCATGCACACACTCCTCACTAAACACCACACCCAGCTGCAGCTTGTTACCTGGACTAAAAAAGGACTCTCACTCACACCATCTAATCGCGAAGTCTTGTTTACTGTTGTAGCAATTCCGAGCATTTATACCCTGTCTGTCTGTTGTTACTGTTCCTGCCTGCTACCCGTTATCGACCCATTGCTGCCTGTCCTG
This sequence comes from Ancherythroculter nigrocauda, assembly GCA_036281575.1. Lineage (NCBI taxonomy): Eukaryota > Metazoa > Chordata > Actinopteri > Cypriniformes > Xenocyprididae > Ancherythroculter > Ancherythroculter nigrocauda. Next base: position 242,313 of record VTFQ01000703.1, read on the forward strand.
ACCCTTGCCTTGTCTGCCGTTCTGTGAATGATATCTGCCTGCCTCGATCTACTGCCTGTACCCTCACTACGATTCTGCCTGTCCCTTGCTGTTCCTGTTTCTTCCTGATTGACTCTGCCTGTACGACCATTCTCACTGTAAATAAAACGCTGCACTTGGATCCCCTGCCTGAGTCTCCCATTCGTAACAGAAGACTTCGCCACACAAAGATCCAGCAGCTTCTCCGAGCATTACCAGCTTCAACATGGACCCAGCAATGTGTCTCATCAGCCTTCGCCAAGGTAACTCTAACCTCGAGGATCATATTCAGAACTTTTTGGATATAGCTAACTTATCTGATCTGCCGGACTGTGCCCTCATTGACTTTTTTTGTTATGGGTTAAACGAACCACTGAAGGGCTATTTAATCACTAACGGTCCCCGAGGATCATTCGTTGAACTTCTGGACTTTGCCCTGTTAACTGGTGGTTCACGTTTTACTGTGGGTGTCGCGGAGGATTCCGACACCACGGAGAATCACGTAATGGCTGCCGCTCAAGAGAGCACTCACAAAATGGCGGCCACTACTACATCACATCACGTCTTCACTGATCGCCCAGAGCCACGTCCTGTCTCCGTTGATCGCCCAGAGCCACGTCCTGTCTCCGCTGATCGCCCAGAGCCACGTCACGTTTCTGGATCTGTCCAAGGGCACAGAGGACTACGTTCCAGTGTGGCTGATCCTCCACTGACTACAGTCCGAGCAGCTGGCATCCCCAAGTCCTCGCCGGCCGCTTCGCTCTCAAGCCAGTCGGCCGCTTCGCTCTCAAGCCAGTCGGCCGCTTCGCTCTCAAGCCCGGTGGCTGCTTCGCTCTCAAGCCCGGTGGCCGCTTCGCACTCAAGCAAGCCGGCCGCTTCGCACTCAAGCCCGGCGGTCGCTTCGCTCTCAAGCCAACCGGCTGCTACGCTCTCAAGCCGGGTGGCCGCTTCGCTCTCAAGCCCGCCGGCCGCTTCGATCTGAAGCCTGCCAGATGCTACGCACTCAAATTTGCCGGTTGCAATACACTCAAGCGCCCTGGACACGATGGACAAGATGGCTACTTTGCCAGTGCCCACGGGCAAGATGGCCGCCCCTTCGTTGCTTAAGGATGTAGGGGGCGATCCAGCCATTGAGTCCGCTCCAGAACCCGCTTCAGCCAGTGAGTCTGCTCCTGAACCCGCTCCAACCGGTGAATCGTCGCCTCACCCTCGGAAGAGGAGGAGGAGGAGGAAGAAGGCTTCTTCCACTCAGCTAGGCTCAGAAGCCTTTCAAGAAACCGCTGGGGATCTGGAGACCACTCCAGAGGTGTCTCCTACGCCACCTGCACTTCCTGCCCTGCCGGCGCCACCTGCGCTTCTTGCCCTGCCGGCGTCACCTGCGCTTCTCGCTCTGCCGGCGCCACCTGAATTCCTTGCCTTGCCAGCACCACCTGAACTCCTTGCCCTGCCAGCACCACCCAAGCTCCTGGCCCTGCCGGCGCCACCTGAGCTCCTAGCCCTGCCAGCGCCATCCAAGCTCCTTGCTCTGCCAGCGCCACCCAGGCGTCTTGCCCTGCCGGCACCACCCGAACGCCTGGCCCTGCCGGAACCACCCGAACTCCTTGCCCACGAGGGCGCAACAGACCCCGTTGAAATCCCCAAGAACTTTTTTGGGGGGGGGCAGTATACCTGAGGGTGGGGAGCTTGCAGGTGGGGAGCTTGTGGGTGGGCACCCTGCCTGGCCACTGCCGTCATTGGCCTTTGAACAATTATGCCCGTTTATGGACCCTAACCTGCCGTGGTAACCCGAGCCACCTGACCCGCCTGACCTGCCTGACCTGCCGTGGTTACCCAAACCACCTGACCTACCGTGGTTACCCAAACCACCTAACCTGCCGTGGTTACCCAAACCACCTGACCTGCCGTGGTTACCCAAACCACCTGACCTGCTGTGGCTGCCCGAGCCACCTGACCCGCCTGACCTGCCGTGGTTGCTCAAGTCACCTGACCTGCCGAGGTTACCCAAGCCACCTGATCCCCCGTGGCCTTCTGACACTCCGGACTCACCATGGCTGCCCGTGGCACCTGACCCGCCATGGCAGCCCTGGAACCTGCATTGGAGACTCCGTTCCTGTCCGCTACTAGAGCTCCAATGCCCCCACCCCCCCTCCCTATTGGTGTCATCTACGCCGCGAGGACGCGCCTTCCGGGAGGGGGGCGTTATGTAACGATCACCGTCTGTTCCTGTCACTCCCCGGACTACACTTCCCTCAATTCTCCCTGTCAGTCACATGTTCACTCCACACCAATCACCTGTCGCCACATACAGCCATGCACACACTCCTCACTAATCACCACACCCAGCTGCAGCTTGTTACCTGGACTATAAAAGGACTCTCACTCACACCATCTAATCGCGAAGTCTTGTTTACTGTTGTAGCAATTCTGAGCATTTATACCCTGTCTGTCTGTTGTTACTGTTCCTGCCTGCTACCCGTTATCGACCCATTGCTGCCTGTCCTGACCCTTGCCTTGTCTGCCGTTCTGTGAATGATATCTGCCTGCCTCGATCTACTGCCTGTACCCTCACTACGATTCTGCCTGTCCCTTGCTGTTCCTGTTTCTTCCTGATTGACTCTGCCTGTACGACCATTCTCACTGTAAATAAAACGCTGCACTTGGTTCCCCTGCCTGAGTCTCCCATTCGTAACAACAAGTTCATTTCACAAGATAAAAAACGAAAATGAAACAATCTTCGACAATCTACCAAAATAAAAGTTTGGTTTAACTTGAAGAAATAATGACAGACGTATATTAATATTGTATAGTAAAATGTATTTCTCAAAGTTTTATTATTATTATTATTATTATTATTATTATTTAATAATAATAATATAAACATTTAAACTACAATCAGTAATAACTTGTTTTCGTGACTTATTCAATCATACATTAAATAATGAAGACATCAACAGGTTAAGTCAAAATATCATGAATATGTAATACAATGCATATATCCTATTTAGCAAAATGCTTCTCTCTAATTATTATTATTATTAGCTAACTAATAATTTTATGGACACTGAATAGCTTTCTTGAGGTAAATGTAAGGTTAAGTATAGCCTATATATAAGTATGTGCTACAGTGATCTGTCATGCTGTATTAAAGTGAGCCATAACAACATTTTGTCATGTGGTTTTGGGTTTTAGTTCATGTTTATATTTTTTATTTTGTATTTATGCTCACTGTCCTGGGGCACGTTCAAGCTCAAACCGGTGCGCAACGTTTTGCTACGTTTTCCGTGTTGACCAACATGTTTCCTGGAAACGGTGTGCAACGGTGTGCAACAGGTTTGAGATACGTTTTCTCTTGTTTGGTGGGTGTGTCAGAAATGTCAGCCCAGTCAGCGGCAAGATGTATATAAACCACGCGGTATTAAAGAGACAGCTCGCACAATGGATATTAATGAAACATAAAAATACTATACTTATATATTTTGCTATTGTATTGTGAAGTGACACTTTAATAAACTTTTCTATACTCCTCTCTGATTATATAATGGTAAATATTACAATATCATAGCACAACAGTGATCAGCAATAATGATAAGCCTAATACTCACAATAAAAACTAGATAAAAAAGTTTGAGGACAAACTTTAAGTTGGCTTGAAAAAGCCGGTCCAGAAAGTTTGAAGTAGTTTTAAAAGTGTGAAGTTTGAGAGTTTTCAGTTTAAAAGTTTAAGTTTTAGTTTAGTAGTTTTGATAGATAGATAGATAGATAGATAGATAGATAGATAGATAGATAGATAGATAGATAGATAGAGTCAGGGTACTCAAGGCGGTTGCTAGGGTGTTATTTGGTTGCTAGGGTACTTGGGGTGGTTGCTAAGATGTTGCTATGTGGTTGCTAGGGTAGTCGGGGTGGTTGCTAGGGTGTTGCTATGCGGTTGCTAAGGTATTCTGGGTGGTTGCTAGGGTGTTGCTATGTGGTTGCTAGGGTACTCGGAGTGGTTGCTAAGCTGTTGCTATGCGGTTGCTAGGGTACCCAGGGTGGTTGCTAAGGTGTTGCTATGCGGTTGCTTGGGTAATCTGAGTGGTTGCTATGGTGATGCTATGCGGTTGCTAGGGTACTCGGGTGGTTGCTAAGGTGTTGCTGTGTGGTTGCTAGGGTGTCGCTATTCAGTTGCTAAGGTACTCGGGGTGGTTGCTATGCTGTTGCTATGCGGTTGCTAGGGTACTCAAGGCGGTTGCTAGGATGTTGCTATTTGGTTGCTAGGGTACTTGGGGTGGTTGCTAAGGTGTTGTTATGCGGTTTCTAGGGTACTCGGGTTGGTTGCTAGGGTGTCGCTATTCGGTTGCTAGGGTACTCGGGTGGTTGCTAAGGTGTCGCTATGCGGTTGCTAGGGTACTCGGGGTGTTTGCAGGCAGTTGCTATGGTAACCTGGGTGGTTGCTAAGGTGTTACTAGGCAGTTGCTAGGGTGTTCTGGGTGGTTGTTAGGTGGTTGCTATGGTAACCTGGGTGGTTGCTATGATGTTGCTAGGTGGTTGGTAGTTGTCACAGATGGTTACTATGGAGTTATTAGCATGTTCTTAGCTCACTTTAGCACTTACTATTAGCATGTAGCTATTCACTGCTAGCATGTATAGCATGTTGGAAGTCCAGATTGCTAGCATGAGTCAAAAGAGCCAACCGCCATTTCTCTACGATGTTCTGATGCAGAGATATAGATTTTGCAAAACGGTTGCTAGGGTACTCTGTTTGGTTGCTAGGGAGTGGCTTGGCAGCTACCAGTGATGATACACCAAAGGCTGCTTGACAATATAAACCAACCCCCATGTCTGCACGATGTTCTGATGCAGAGATATAGATTTTGCAAAACGGTTGCTAGGGTACTCTGTTTGGTTGCTAGGGAGTGGCTTGGCAGTTACAGATGATGATACTCTAATGGCTGCTTGACAATATAAACCAAATCCTATGTCTCTACGATGTTCTGATGCAGAGATATACGCTGTTTCTCAATTCCAAGAACGCAGAGAACGGACTTGCGTTCTCGTGGAGTCCGGTCTTGCCAGGCGACCTTGAAAGAACGATCTCGGAAGGACGCGAGGACACAGAACGCATCATTTGAGAATTGAGATGTGCTGCGATCTTGTTGCTCAACTGACCGTCCCAGCATATTAAGTGGTTAATGCACAATAAATACAACATAACATCACAAACAATTGTCATAACCTGTTAAAAAAATTCTTTCATATTATTATAGACATTGTTTTCATATATTTTTATATATTTTTATTTCACCGCATGTATTTATGAAAATGAGTAGCCTTTGGCTGTTATGCTTTGTCAATGTTAAGATTATTTTTTATATGCCAATAAAAATACTGCAGGCTTTCTTCAGGTTATCATTTTATTAAAATGAAGCAAAACAAACGGTTTACTTTCACGAGCCGTCACGTATTTGCGAGCTTAGCTGGAATCTCACGAGAACTTTAAAGCTTACAGGCTTCCGTACGTCGACTGCCGCAGCGTCTTCTGGGATTTTTAACGGTTCGATTCCCTCAAGTTTGCATTCGATGCATCCTCGATATCAAGAACACATCCGGGTACTTTCATGCGTCCTCCGTTCTTGCGTTCTTGAGTATTGGAATGAACTTCGACGGTTGATGATGACGTAAAGCAAGAACACAAGGACGCAAGATCGCTGAAGAACGCATATTGAGAAACAGCAATAGATTTTCCAAAATGGTTGCTAGGGTACTCTGTTTGGTTGCTAGGGAGTGGCTTGGCAGTTACAGATGATGATACTCCAAAGGCTGCTTGATAACATAAACCAACCCCCATGTCTGCACGATGTTCTGATGCAGAGATATAGATTTTGCAAAACGGTTGCTAGGGTACTCTGTTTGGTTGCAATGAGTTAGGGAGTGGCTTAGCAGCTACCAGTGATGATACTCCATAGGCTGCATCCCAGTATGAATGTTATATACCATTTTAGATAGATAGATAGATGAGTTTGAATGAGATAGATACTCACAATAAAAATAATATAGATCAACACAGTCTCAGAGGTAAGAAGTGGATTATCCTTCATCTGAAATGTTTGACTTTTCATCCTGAAATCCATTCACTCGATTGGGATGTTCTCTTTTATTCTGGACGGCAAGGGCAGTCACTGTAATATTGAGCGTATTTTGCAGTATTAAACACATATTTATACCGACTTCATCAGGCTCCGAAAATTCGTCAAAAAGAACACAAAGAATGGCCTTCTCAGCTGCCATAGTTGCAACTCTTGCGTCATCAGAACGGGGTGTTCAACGCACCACCGTTTCCGTTTAAAAAACGTTTTGCAACGTTTTGTCGGGGCTGAACGCAGCCCTGGTTCCTGTTGTCATGTGATTCCCTTGCTCCTCATGTGATCTTGCCATGTGCTCCCCTTGTGAATGTGTCATGTTGTCATTGGTTGATTTAGTCATGTGGTTTCTCAGTTCTGTTTTGTGATTGGGTCATTGTCTTGATTGTTCACAGGTGTTCCTTGTTATATCATTAGTCTTTGTGTATAAATAGCCCTCATGTTACCATTGTATCTTGTTTAGCTTTGTTCCCTGTAATCTGCTGTTGGTGAGTACAAGCTAGTGATGGCGAGATGAAGCCTCATTTTGTGGTTCACAAAAGGGTTCATTTCTCGAGGCTTCATTTGCTCACAATACCACTTGGTGGTCAAAGAGTGTAAAACAAGCAGATTCATTACAGATGACCTGTGATGCACTTTATTTTGCGGCAGTTAAGGCTTAGAAATAACGGTGAAGAAAAAAAACAATTTCCACAAAGACTAATATATTTATATGAATGTAATGTGTATTTTCTGGTTGTATATAATGATTGTACAACATAACTGTGTAATAAACGTGTTTTTAAATGAATGGGGCTATTAAATGTGTGTAATAAATTCTTTGGTCATAATAGGCAGGAGGGGTGATATTATTATTCTAAAACCACACATTCTGAGGGGATCAGATTTATATATCTGTCAAAATGTTGCGCCAGTCAGGCAGAAGCGAGGCTTCGAACGTCATCAATGACGTAATTGATCTAAAGTGATACAAGCCTCGATACGTGCTTCACTGAAAGCTTACAGGATTTTTCGACACACAATCCGAAGCCTTGGCACAGACCGTAACATCACTAGTTCGAGCTTCTATTCAAGTTTAGTTCATGTTATTTCAAGCCAATCCAAGCCAAGTCTCATTTTGTATTTTGTTTATTTTGTATCTGTTCACATTTTCAATAAACTGCACATGGGTTCAGTTCAACTCTTTCAGTGGACTTCTGTTACACATTTATTGTTTGAATTTCGTAATAACATCAACAAAATTTTAAAGTTGAGACTTTGTGCTTTGTTACATTTCATATGAAGCAAAGTTATTTGCAGTTATTGGATGGCAGGCATGCTACAAATGTTTAATTAAGTTGTTCACACTACAGAAAACAGGGGGACATTTCTAATTATTGGGGGGGACTTGTCCCCCTCAATGTCTGTGGTGGTTACGGTCCTGGTCTGCAGTAGGGTTGATCTGTGCTCCTACTGGCCCTTCACTGTTCTATTTATTGACCATCAACCTGACAGATCACCCATCAGTCCCTGAAGTCTTGCTCTGTGTATGTGTGAGAGAGACACACATAAATGCACATGCAAAACACTTTACATTAGCTATTCTTGCCATGAGTGAATCATGACCAGGTGCTTCTGCTTCACAGGTCAGAGGTCAGGATATCGGTATTCTAATGCATTATATGGTTAAAGGCAATTTATGCATCACTTATTTCACCAAACAGAATTTTATTTTTCAGTTTTCCCATATGGGGGGTGACCATCAAGCAAGATTAATCAATATATACTCATAAAATCACTTAAATTTCCATCTATTGCTCAAAGTTAGCAGTCATACAACTTCAGAAGACCTGGAAAATAGCATATGAGTTGTATGGACTAAATTCTAATTCTTTTATGGTGCTTTTTTCACCTTTCTTTGGAGCTTCCCAGCCCCAGTCCTCATTACTTGTGTTGTATGAAAGAAACCAGTCTAAAAGTTCTTCCAATTTTTTTCAACAGAGAAAATAAAGTGAGGTTTGGAACAACACGGTTAGTAAATAATGACATAATTTTAATTATTTGAGAACTATTCCTGTAACTCATTTGAACGGAATTGTTTACCTTACAGTTATGACACATCTCCCTACAGAGATGCAGATGAGGCAACCCATAAATCCTTCAGATGACTGTAACTCATATACTGACTGTAATATGATTTATATGCTCATTGGCCTGTACACTGACGCCACACTAAACCCAAAGGGGTTTCGCAGAGAGAGAGAGAGAGAGAGAGAGAGAGAGAGAGAGAGAGAGAGTCCTTCAGATGACTGAACACTGAATCAGATGATTATCAGAATTCCCACATCAACAGATCATTTCAGATTGTGAAACTTGGAACCAACTATCCCTAAAAGACAAATTTTCTGGAAAGGCACATGACTTTAAAAGATAAGTACATTGTGACTCTAAAACCCAGTGAGCTGCATTTTAGGGCATCATAGGTGAGACACTAAAGCGGTTCCATATAGCATCATGATGATTTTCGAAGTTACTTTCATTTGACCAGATTCTAAGGCAGTGCCAAATGCATTGCAACAAGCTCAGTGGTGGAAAAAAAAATCTATTCAAAATGCTAAACAAAATTATGGAAATGGCAATTATCTATAATTATCTATTATATCTATAATTATCTATAATAATGTACATTCAATAAAAAATTGGGTCAGAAAAATATTTATGTATTTATTTCTTTTTTTAAAATAAGTCTCTTATGCTCCTAGCCAGCAGTTTTGGTATGGGTAAGATCCATGATTTTGGTATTGGGTAAGCTTACATGAAAAGAAAATGTAAGCATTTTAGAAACGTGTTACAGTTTTTTACAGACGCTAGGACACATTTCTCAATACTTAGGTCACTTTTGCAAAACTCTTCACACAGTGAGCACAACAGAAGTCTATGTGGGCTAAACTGAGGATCAATTATCATTGTTTTGGCACAAAATGCATTCAATGACTACATCTCTCAAATTTCATGAATTCTTTTCTCACTCAGACACAACAACTGCCAAAACTCTTTGTACGTACAGGCCAATTTGCACATGCTTACATACTGTTTTCAAAACTGTTAAACTTATGTTCAAAACAATAACATAATACAAAACTGAATAAGACAGCAATTTGCTACATTTCTACAATAATATTTTAATGAAATATATTTTAAATCTTAAAATTAAATGCTATAAAAACAATTGAATTGTATCTGTATCAGTGGATGGTGTGTATACAAATTCTTGTATTTTGAAATTACTCAGTGCAAAAAAATAAAAATAAATAAACTACATAAAATGTCGACGAATTCTGCATCATATCTGATTCATTCCAGTAACATATATTGCAGTGAATTATAAACAGAAATGTGTCCTTGTTTTACACAAGAAAACGTTGTATAATGCTACATGTTGTTAGTGTTTTTTAGGTCATTGTTTTGTAGGTGACAGAGAGTGTTTGTCGGCTATCAACCTTTGCTAGTGCTCTGGAAGAATGAGTTGATTTGAGACCTGAATAAAGTGTTTTGGTAGATTTAGTGCATTTTGAATGTGGAATGAACTGCTTTGCCAAGCTGAAAGTTGGTTAGGAGAACTGTGTGAAGAGTTTTGCAAAAGTGACCTAAGTATTGAGAAATGTGTCCTAGCGTCTGTAAAAAACTGTAATTGCATTTTGTGTGAAAACGACATGAATTGTGTGACAGTTTTTTTCAATTGCTAACAAGCGTTTACCAATACTTGAAGTACTTTTTCTAAACTCTTAACACAGCAACACACATATATCACACAATTAGCCAAATAGTTAATTTTCTGCCCAAAACCATATTTTGTTATATAAACACAAACTCTACATTTCAAAATGCTAAAAACCTTTTTCAACGCATACTAACTCTATCACAACACAGCAAACCTGATTCAAAATTGAGTTGTTCTGTCAAAACATAGCACTAGTTTTCTATCTAACATGAACAAATAGTCAATCATAGTGCAATGACTGTCAAAATACTAACAGTTGATGGCATTATGAAAACTGCATTTACTTGTCATGTTTCAGTTCTACCAACAGAAAATATGAAATTCATAGTTTTTAAAATTCAGTTTCCTTTTACTGCAGTAAAAGTATAATGCATGCAAGCCATTCTACATTTTTGGTTGAGTGTTAAATGTGTGCATTCTTGGCAACAGAAGTGAGTCATTATTTTATAGAATGTGCATTAGAAAAAGAGAAGAAGAAGAAAGTAACACAATTGCTCAGGGCAGCTACTGGTCAAATGAGTCCCCTATGCAGAACTTCAGTTGCCCCCTTGGTTGAAATCTCTTTCTGGGGGTGGGTGTGTGGTTTTGATGTTGCCCCCATAAAGGGTGGGATGGTGTCCCCTTGGTAGCTAGTGCCCTATGCAGACCACATATTCTGCATATATGGAACAGTGGTAGTGGGATCGTTGTAGTAAAATCGTTGTAGTACAAAGCTTTTACTGAAATGAAAACATGAAATTGCTGCCATTGATCAACAACAAATCCAACATACATGCCTTTGGTTACTGTTGAAGCTTTTTTTTTCCCACCACAGAGTAAAAAATGTATAAGGTAATTGTGACTTTTTATCTCACAATTCTATTTATTTATTTATTTTTATTTTGCAATTGTGAGTTTACATCTCACAATTCTGACTTTTTGTCTTCAGAATATAGGAATTGAGTTAAAAAAAAAAGTCAGAATTGTGAGATAAAAAGACATAATTACCTTTTTCTTTTTTTTTTTTATTCATGGCAGAAATAAGCTTTCATAGGTTCCACATGTGTAAGTGAAAAAAACAGAGATGCACAATCCAGCACACATTCTTCCTCCTCTCCCATACCTCTTCTTCTCACTTGTCCTGATCCAACTTCTCCTTTCCTCCTTCATCTATTCCTCTCCCTTACCCAGACATTATTTTCTCTCTGCTCCTCTGTGTTGTTCTTCATCCACACTGAACAAATCCGATTCAAAGAGTTCTATTTTACTGTGTGTCCATGTAATGGAAAGAACTTCAACACCTGACTGTGCCTCCAGCTGAGATTGGAATCTGCTATTTCTCACTATTTCAGTGATCTGCTAATTTAAAATGCTTATCAATTGTTTCAGTATTTGTTTTATATATTTTTTCAATACGTTTAAGCTGCTGTTGTTGCAAAAGTATAGGTTTCATATTATATTTAATGATTGGAACATTGGGTCTTCATTTCTGACTTGCTGTGTTTAAGCATTTGCAAATTAGATGAGAAGGATCCATGATTTTGGTATGGGGTAAGCTTATATGAAAAGAAAATGTAAGCATTTAAGAAACGTGTTAATTGATTGCATTTTGTGTGAAAACGACATGAATTGTGTTAATGGTATGGCCACAACAGATGGATGTTCTGCTAAATGTGTTTAGAGTTTTGAAAATGTGACTATAAATTGGACAAAAGTACGTTAGCAATTGAAAAAAAAAAAAAAAAAAATTGCAGTCCTTGAAATAAAGCTACTTACGGCACTGCTACCCCGATTGGAACAATGACAATGACAATTTATTATATAGCTCAATTAATTTCAACTTCTGTCGAACAGCGTGCTTTCCAGTAAGTTATTAAAAACAGAAAAACACACAACAAACAAACAAACAAACAAACAAACAGTAAAGTTATAAAATCATACAACTATCCCATCAACCATACGCTTTAGAAAATAAAAATGTCTTTAGCCTGGACTTAAAAATATTAACAGAAGAAGCTTGTCTAATGGAGAGTGGCAAGGCATTCCAAAGCCTGGGGGCAGCAATACAAAAAGCACGATCTCCCCTGCACTTAAGTCTCAACTTAGGGGTAGAATAGATCCTGGTTGGAAGACCGAAGGGATCTAATGGGTTGATACACAGTCAGTAACTCACAGAGATAGTTATAGGGGCCAAACCATTTCGAGATTTATAAACAAGGAGCAAAATTTTAAAATCCACTCTAAAACAAACAGGCAACCAGTGTAGTGAGCGTAAAATAGGAGTAATATGCTCCCTCTTTTTAACCCCACTCAAGAGTCAAGCCGCAGCATTTTGAACAAGCTGCAAATGGGATAAAGCTGTCTGGCTAATCCCAAAATAAACAGGGGAGCTCACCCTCCATCCTCTCAGCCTATAGCTGGTGAGACACAGCAGAGAATATATACCAATGGCATAAACAGGGAGCTAGACTTAAGGACTGCCACAATCTCAGAGAATCAAATATTGTGGTATTAGCATCCTCAACCTCTAATATAATGTTGGTACACTTTCAACACCCTTACAGCTCAAAAACTGATTTGAACCATTAATAAATATGGGTAAAGAAGATACCTCAAGTACAATTTGAAAAAAAAAAAAAAAAAAAAAAAAAAAAGCACATGAATCAGAAACTTGCACAAATGCTACTGCTAGCAGACACTCAAGGCCAAACATGTAACGGTGCCCTGCTAAGATAACAGCTGAGCACAACACTCTGATTGTGGGTGGATCTATTATCAGACATGCAGGTGGCAAGGTTACCACCACTTACTGCCTGCCCAGAGCAAGAGTTTTGGATTTTAATAAGGAATTTCACGGCACACTGACAAATCATCAGTCTGTCACACAAGTTATTATAAACAGTGTTGGGGGTAACGCATTACAAGAGTTACGTAATCAGATGACTTTTTTCAGGTAACTAGAAAAGTTACACATCACTTTTAAATATACAACAAAATATCTAAGTTACATTTTTAAACAAGTAATGCAAGTTAATTTGTTTTCCAATTTTCCCATGTTGAGAGAAATTAGGAGTGGAGGAGCAGAGACGTGTGAGCTGTGTAAACATGATCGATATTATAGTTTTGAATGTGAGCATGTATTTACTCATCTCACTTGCACAAAAACAGATTCAGAATTCCTCAAAATGAATAAACAGTGAAATGCAAACTAAGAATATTGCACAAATCTGCAATAATTAAATGTTAAATAACACAAATATACTTTATGTATTTAATCTCACTTTATTAACCAATGTCTTTGCTGCTGACTTTCGAAGATCCAATTCTACCATATTAATAAGCATCACTTTTTTATTGCTAAAGTAAGACTGCTGAGCTTTCTTCTCCTGCATACTATTCTTCTGCAATCCAGAATGGCAGGACAGCTGAAAGGTTTGTTTGAGCTGCACCCTCTTCTGTACAGCCATGAATTTGCATTTCCTTCAGCCTGAGGCTTATTCATTTCACTTTTGGTGTGAAAGGGCCTTTACATTTGCCAAAAATAGGATTTTGTTGTTGTTGTTGTTGTTGTTAAAAAGCAAACAAGTTTGCATATTTGAACCCTTTATAGCAGTAATGATTTTGAGATCTGTCTTTTCACACTGAGGACAACTGAGGGACTCAAACACAATTTTTTAAAAAAGGTTCAAACATTCACTGATGCTCCAGAAAAAAACATGATGCATTAATAGATGGGGTGTGAAAACATTTGGAATTTGAAGATCAAGGTAAATTGTATTTAATTTGTCTTCTGGGAAACATGCAAGTATCTTCTGTTGCTTCCAAAGGGCAGTACTAAATGAAAAAAAAAAAAAAAAAATTCGCTTGAATTATATTCAAGCGAAATAAGAAAAATTTGGACCTCTTCATCCGGATCAAAAGTTTTCACCCCCCGACTCTTAATGCATCGTGTTTCCTTCTGGAGCATCAGTGAATGTTTGAACCTTTTTTAATAATTGTGTTTGAGTCCCTCAGTTGTCTTCCATGTGAAAAGATGGATCTCAAAATCATTCAGTCATTGTTGTAAAGGGTTCAAATATGCAAAAGATGGTGGAAAACTGATGAATTTTTGGGACCTGGAGATTTTTTTCTGAAGAACAGAGCTCAGTTTAACTGCTCAGAATAAACAAGGGATTCATGAACAACCATCACAAAACAAAAAAACAGTCATAGATCATCCAGGTAACCACACACAGTGTTAAAGGTGCCCTAGAATTAAAAATTGAATTTATCTTGGCATAGTCAATTAACAAGAGTTCAGTACATGGAAATGACATACAGTGAGTCTCAAACTCCATTGTTTCCTTCTTCTTATATAAATCTCATTTGTTTAAAAGACCTCCGAAGAACAGGCGAATCTCTGTATACTGTATTCACGGAGACAAGAGCCGTCGCTATTTTCATTATTAAACACATGCAGTCTGTATAATTCATAAACACAACTTCATTCTTTATAAATCTCTCCAACAGTGTAGCATTAGCCATTAGCCACGGATCACAGCCTCAAATTCATTCAGAATCAAATGTAAACAATATAACAGTATACAATACTCACATAATCCGACGCATGCATGCAGTATGCATGACGAACACTTTGTAAAGATCCATTTTGAGGGTTATATTAGCTGTGTAAATTTTGTTTATGCACTGTTTAAGGCAAGCGCGAGCGGAGAGCGCGCAATTTAAAGGGACCACAACCTGAATCGGCGCATTTCTAATTATGCCCCAAAATAGGCAGTTAAAAAAATTAATAATAAAAAAAATCTATGGGGTATTTTGAGCTGAAACTTCACAGACACATTCAGGGGACACCTTAGACTTATATTACATCTTGTAAAAAAACATTCGATGGCACCTTTAAGAACCAAAGGTTCACAAACTTTTGAACTGGGTCATTTTAATAAATTCAGCTATTTTTTTTTTTTTTTTGTCTTATGGACTATATGTAAACATCTTTTATGTAAAATATCTTACTCAGGACAGCACTAAATAAAAAATAACATGCATTTTGTATGATCTCTCTTATTTTGTTAAAATTTTGCACATTGTCACAGATTCTGCAAGTGGTTCACATACTTTTTCTTGCAACTGTATATAAAGGTTTTAGAGCAACATATGCTCCCCTCCAGACGACGTTTATTTCAGGGAAGGCCTTGTGTATTTCAGCAGGACAATACAAAACAACATACTGCAGCTATTACAACAGCATGGCTTCATTGTAGAAGAGTCCGGGTGCTGAAGTGGCCTGCCTGCAGTCCAGATCTTTTAACTATAGAGAAAAATACGTCAAAGACGACCACAAATTCTTCAGCAGCTGGAAACCTATATCAGGCAAGAATGGGATCAAATTTCAAGAAAAAAAATCCAGAAACTCATAACCTCGTTGCCTAGACGTCTTCACACTGTTTTGAAAAGAAGAGGAGATGTTACACCATGGTAAACATTCCCCCGTCCCAACTATTTTGAGACCTGTAGCAGGCATCCAATTTTGAATTAGCTCATATTGTGCATAAAATTGTAAAATTTCTTAGTTTAAACATTTGTTATGTTACCTATGTTCTTTTGTGAATAATATATTGGCTCATGTGATCTGAAAGTCTTTAGTTTTTATTTTATTAAAATTTAAAAAATTCGGGTTGTAGTTACATTTTTAGGGAGTAATGCAATATTGTAATGACAATGGGAAAGAACAGTCAGAACTTCTACAGAAGGATTTTGAGGATCTTTTTTTTTTAAAACCCTCGAAAAAATAAAGCCTCACTGTTTTGTTAGTGGACCATGAACTTTCTGGGGTCACAGAGAACTCAAATCTGATGGCCTTCACCATAACAGATGTGGTGCAAGGGTTCTTATGCACAACTTTGATTTTTCCCTTCACCACACACCTGCAGTATGTGCCAGGCTGTTCAACACTAACTGCCCGCAAACACCTATCAGCGCAGCACAATAATGATGATCACAGCTATGCAGATGACACCCAGACCTAGCTTTATCACCAAGTGTATTCAGTCCCATAGCCTCCCTCTGCCACTGCTAAAATGAAATTAACAGTTGGATGTGCCAAAACTTTCTTCAGTTACATAAAGACAAAACCGAGTTCATTGTATTTGGCACTAAAGATGAAATATCAAAGGTGAATGAATACCTCCTTGACTCCAGAGGTCTAAAAACTAAACAGGAGTCTTGGTGTCATCCTGGATTCTTACCTTAGCTACAGAAGCCACATTAAAGCCATAATTAAATTGGCCTAGAACAAGGAAAAAAAAAATCAGTCTGAATCATATAATTTAAAAATAAAATAATAATAATAATTCCTTGCAGAATCACTGCTTTAGATCATTAAAGACAACCTGAATACTTCACCAACTCTATGTGTTTTTAAAGGCGCTGTGAGTGATGTTTTATAGACTAGCACACAGACATGGTACCTACCAAACTGACAGATATCACTGAAATAGGTGTCCTGAGAAATCCCACTTGTCTGCGACAGCCCTAGGCTCTGTAAACAGCAAACAAAGAATATGACCACAGGATCCTATTGTGTAGCCAATCAGAAGTCTCTGAGGTCCTCACTTCCTGTCACTCATTATCAGCCTTCAGGTTTGCTGACATGCCTTTTGAGAGCGGGTTTTGGTTAGCGAGACAGCTATAACATCACTTTCAGCACCTTTAAGAAAATAAAATAAAAAGGCTGAAAGTTCTTGAGGTGCCAAGTTTATACACCTCACCCTTCAGCATTCTGCCTGATGGGCCTACAAGCCCTTCAGCACATTTTATTAATATTAGTGAAAAAAAGTGGGGGAAAAATCCTCAGATTCCATCCAGGCATATTGTACTGAGGATTTGTTCAACTTTAATTATTTAGAACACAAAAGCGAATATAAAATCTTGAGTAAACAGGGAAAAAAAAAAAAGTTATGATGATATTGTTGTGAAACGTTTTTGGCTGTTCAGAAAACACACAATCAAAAACACACAAGTCATGACTGCATGAGATTGATTTGAATGAATCAGCAACAGCAGCAAATCACATGAATCAGCAATAACAGATAAATAATCATTTCATGCAGACCTCCTGATAAACAAGTGATTCATCACATTGTGGTGGCAGATATACGTATGCATATTGCTTAGCCAGTAACAGAATTCACTCCCCAATCACAGCCATGAACCATGATTTTCTGACAAGATGTCAGTGCTAATGAGTGCAGGATGAGTAATCAATATTTTTTGGTCTGTTCGCCCCCCCCCCCAAAAAAAAAAAAAATCAATCCAATTTTGTACAATGAATTCACTCCTTTCAAAATCACTAAAATATACATATGGTGTATGTTCTCTCTAGAATAACGTTTTTATTAGACAACTGCACAAATACAACCTTTACCTGATGTGTGTGTACATCACTTTAAATATTTTATCATACATTGTATATAACCTGGTAAAGAACATCATTACGCCATGCACAAATTGCATGTAATATTTCTGACAGACAAGCTACAATTGCTAGCAGTATAGAAGAAAACTCTGGAAGTTTATGGATCTGTTCGTCATGTCAGAGTAGGTGCAAAAAAGCTTTCATATTTCAGGTGTGTTGACGTGTGTAAAATCACATGCATCTCTGAACTCAGTAGCAGAGATATAAAAATACACACTAAACCAAACAACTAAAGTGCTCTGTCACAGATCCATTACTTTGTGTAGCCTATTGTATTCTTGTATGAAGTTAAAGGGTTAGTTCTCCCAAAAAAGATTTTGTCGTTTATTACTCACCCTCATGCCGTTCCACACCCGTAAGACCTTCGTTCATCTTCAGAACACAAATTAAGATATTTTTGTTGAAATCCGATGGCTCCGTGAGGCCTCCATAGCCAGCAATGACATTTCCTCTCTCAAGATCCATAAAGGTACTAAAAACATATTTAAATCAGTTCATGCGAGTACAGTGGTTCAGTATTAATATTATAAAGCGATGAGAATATTTTTGGTGCACCAAAAAAAAAAAAAAAAAAAAAAAAAGACTTGTATAGTGATGGCCAATTTCAAAACACTGCTTCAGGAAGCTTCGGAGCATTATGAATCAGCGTGTCGAATCAGCAGTTCGGAGCGCCAAAGTCACCTGATTTCAGCAGTTTGGCGTTTGACACGCGATCCGAATCATGTTTTGATACGCTGATTCATAATGCTCCGAAGCCGTCTGCCTTTACCATAAGTTGAATAGGGAAGGCATAGGACTTAGCGTAAGTGTTTTGAACTGCAAGAGTACACTTTCTTCGTAAGTAAAATACGGAAGGCGGTCTGGCAGAAGCTAGATAGAGACTTTCTTCAGCTCATACTCATTGATCCCACTCACTGCCATTATGAAGCTTGGATGCCTCAGGATATTTATTAATATTTCTCCAATTGTGTTCACTAGAAAGAAGAAAGTCATATACACCTAGCATGGCTTGAGGGTGAGTAAATCTTGGGCTAATTTTCATTTGAAAGTGAAATAATCCTTTAAGAGAACATCCCATTTTATCATTTTGCAAACATTATGGAATTGTTACTTTTGAATGTCCTTCTTTTCATTAAAAAAAAAACAAAAAAAACATGAACAATGTAAAATAATGATTTTTTGCTAACGTTTTGAGAACATTCAGATTTCAGATCACTCTGACAGTACTTTCTATTAATGTTATTGGAAGAACGTTTGTTTATAACTTTAAGAGAACCTTGCCAGAATGTTAGACACAGTTCTGAGAATGTTCCATGTTAGCTGGGAAGGTGGCTAAAGGATGGCGAATTCCATTTTAAGAAAATTATCCGCAGAAAATACAACTCTATCTGCCTCAATGTTTTAGACAAACTCCTTGTTATCTATAATAATTGTGCAATTCATATATATATATATATATATATATATATATATATATATATATATATATAAAAATAAATGTTGGAAGTTGCACTCAAAATGGTTAAAACCAAAATGATTTAACTTGGTTAAAAACAAAAAAAAAAACAAAAAAAACCTAACGCTGATGTCAGGGTTGCCAGGTTTTCACAATAAATCCCGCCTAATTGCCACTCAAAACTAGCCAAAACTAGCCCAATTGTGTTTCAGGGTGGTCCCCTGGTAAAAATTGCATTCCGGGGGGTAATATCTGTATTTTTTATATTCAAAATCCACGGTCTAAATATAATGTATTTGGGGTTGCCTCCACCCGCGTACATGAAAAACAACTCGCAGCAACAGTGTTAAAGTAGCCCAGTTCCGTGGGAAAACCGCGGACTTGGCAACACTGGCTGATGTGTGAATTAAAACGATCACAAACTACATTAAAACTTATTTCTGTCTAACTTGGATTCAACATATCTATCTTTAAATTTAAGTCTTTTTACATTTGTTTTAGACGGAATGCACTGAGTCTGATGTGTTTACAGCTGCTAATGTTTTAATGCTATTATCTTTACGAGGAACGTGGCGTCTCTCACCTCTGTCTCTGTTGTTCCCTTAAACGGCATCTTCATATCCAGCTCTCACTGCACAGCTTTCACAGCACAAGCTCATTTGATTTTTTCCACTCTCCCTCTATGAATTGAATAAGTTAGTAACCCTTGGCAACAATCTACAATGGATTTTCACACTGACAGACTTTAAAAGCATATTGTTATTAGTAGTTCAGCACTTACCCTTGCATTTAAATCAGTAATGAGTTTTAAATTGATCTGATCAACCTCCGAGTGCACAGAAGGCTTTAATCAAATATTCAAATCAATCAAATATATATAGTTGTTGTGTGACTAGACGACACAACCGTGAACAGCAGGCAAAAAGAGATCTCTGCAGGGGGAAAATAACTGGTTATGTTACCCAGGGCATGTCCATGCTAGAGAATCCCTGGTGGTCCCGATATAAAAGCAAGACTTCTGATAACAGTTTCTGTGTCAACTGGCTCGCACCCCCTTATCTATGGGAAAGTGTGGTGGAAACGGCTTTCTATTCCGCAAGAACAGGACGGGTAATGAAAAGAGCTGACAGGTGATGGATGGATGGACGGATGAATGGATTGATGTGGGATGTGAGTTATAACATTAGGAGAGATAGAATACTGAGAGTTCCATCCATTTTCCGAAACAGAAACACTCCCTGTGGGAGAAAAAAAAAAGGAGAGAGGATGGGCGGTTCATGATTGCAGCAAAATAAAGGGGAGCAAAAAAACGCAATGTCAAATTCTGAGTGAATTGTACAGCTTCAGTGAGGGTTAGCAGGAGGAGAGCAACGAAAAACAATTCAAGCGTAGTGTGAAAATGAACTACGGATTTGACCTACAGCATTCCGGCTCACAGGTGGGATGAGGCCACTGAAGATCCCATTCCAACAGATTATGACCTCCTTTCGAATTTTCTGCCATTCGTCTGGATAAAAAGCCTCCAAAGCAGAGTTTTCAGTATAGAAATTGTTCAGTTGTTTGTTTCATTGATTGACATGTGCTCTCATCTTCACAGATGTTGCTGGCTGTCACAGGATGAGAACAAAACTTAAACTGAATTCAGCTGGATGAGGATCCTGTTGTCTTCCGTAGAGCTGCTTTACAGCTCAAATGAATTTGTTTCATAATTGATCAATTTTGCAACATCACTACTGAACTGAATCAACAATGAACTGATTTGAGCTGAATAAAGACAATATTGTCTTCTGTAGAGCTCCTTAGCTAGGTTTAACTCGTTTCATAATTTATGAACTTTACACAGTAAACTGAATTTCAATGTAATAAAATTAATATAACAATCAATTAACCTGTTGTCCAATGAACACACAGTGTTAATTGTTTATTAATTCTAAGAAATGTTCATTTACAGGTTATGGGAAATAACAGTCTTATTGTAAAGTACTACTAAGAGCCTGTAAGTCAGGATCGACATGAATAGGGACTCCAGCATATGAGCGCAAAACACAGACAACTTTACGTGTGACGTGAATGAGACTTTATTAACTAGACTAATCACTTAAACTACTCTAACATTCACACACATACATGCATACAGTTTACCAAGAGAGAGAGAGCTAAAGCAGAGTACAGGAAGCAAGAAGTTACAGCATTGTTGGACATTCAGCAGATCAACAGCCTTGAGCAAACCATCAGTTTAGTTTTAACAGGCCCTTCTTTAAAAGGGGTAAGGATACTCAATGTATCCGATAATGAGACTAAGTTTGATACTTGCATGTCTCTCCAAGTTGAATTAAAACTGTCCTGATGCAATTTGTGGAGGCTCCCGTTGAATCTTTGCTGATATTGTCTTGACGAAAGAGAACCAGTTGGATTCAGAGGATCTTTGGTGAATGGAAGGTCTAGGCCGAGGCCTGGCACAAGCTTGGGGTTCCTTAGAAGCTTCTAGCTGCTTACAGCGTCATCTTGACATCAGCATTTGTCAGTAAAAGAGAAGAAGAGAGAGTTTGATCTTGTGATCAGTGAATATAAGGGGTGAAGATGTCACACCCTCTTAAGGTGTCTGAGCCAATAAGGAGTTGCCCCCTCGGAGGGAAGTTTTACGAGTCTTTGTTCTGTAGCAAGATATTAGCATAAGACACTGGATTGGATGAATGAGAAAAGAACCTTCTAGATTCTTATAATACTAATGTGTCACAGAGTTAGTAACATGTAACATAAATTGCCAAATAGGAAACGAAAGTTGGAGTCCGTAGATACCAAACATGCTACCAGTGTGATTTCAGTTAACTATACATTTGCAACTATGGAACATTAATGCCAAAATAGTTCAAAAGAGAGAATTAATACATAGAATAAAGCCTATAAAAGGAAAGTCATGAGATGGGAAAATTGGATACATGTTTATACATTTCCCAAGTGGTTATATAGAGAATACCTAGGATAAGAGAGTTTATTTGTCCTTCTCAGAAAGAATGAAGTCAGAGTCACTAGTCTCTGCAAAATTCTTCCTGATCGTAAAAGGTCCAAGTATCTGTAACAGGACACCTAGTTCTGACTGTGGTTTAGCTACGTTTGGGATGCTAGTTGCAGTTTTAGGGGGATGGGTTCACAGAACTTTGATAGTGAGAGTGAGTTTATGGGTAATTAAATACAATGAATAATTGTGTGGCTGATTGATCCAGACGCTACACCATAATAAATAGAGGAGACTTGACAGGATTTTCAAGGCTCAAAACTTAATCAAGAAAATGGTGGTTTTAAAGTCTGGGTTTGTCCAAATAACTGCACATACAATTATCAATCATGTGAGAGAATTGATGTTGTCTAAAGCTTCAAATGGGTCAAGGAAAGTAAATGATGACATAGTTTTAATTTTTGGGTGAACTGTCTCTTTAAGAAAATGCACCGTAGCGAAAATTCAAACCACTAATTTCTTTTTTTCTGAAAAGAAAGATGTATTGGTGCTGTGAAAATTATTATTATTATTATTATTATTATAATTATTAGGCCACATTCATTGCATACACATTTTTATCATTTGATTATTTAAAATTATCTGAAAAAAGCTTCCATACAAAGGATCATATAATGAAAAATCTAATTTGATGAGAAAAAAAAAATAATTTGATGTACTATAAAAACATATTGTAATGTCAGAGTCATAAGCTTGTAGGCTGTGGTGTGACATATGGTGCAGCAGTACCGCAGGCGACCCGAGTTCATGTCCTGGCTGCTGGCAAAATGAATACAAAACTGAAAAACTACAATACAAATTCAATCACTCAGATAGAAAAACACAATCTATAGAAACTAACATGCAAAAAATGTTCTGAACTTCCACAATGTCAGATTTCCCAAATTGCACATTGATGACCCTTAGTGTTCAGAAATTAATGTTCAGCAGTGGTGTAAAGTATTTGAGTAAATGTAATTAGTTACTGTACTTAACTATCTTTTTGGCTACTTTGTAGTTGTACTGAGTATCAAAGATAATAGCAACTTTTACTCTCTACTTGACCACTTCTTTTGAACAAGTAAATTAACTTTTTACTCCAATATATTTGTAATGAGTAACTGAAATTCACTCACCGGCCAATTTGGCTACTAAATTTTTAAATTACCAGCCATTAAGAACTTCTACAGAACTTTTATATGTATACTATATATATATATATATATATAAAATATGGATTTTATATATTTTAAAATATGGATTTTAATATATATTAAATATGGATTTCATACATGTTTTTCAAAGATAAAGGAAAAAAAAAACATGTTTGCAGTTACATAGTAACAAGGTCATAATCAGCTATATTTAATAAAAACAAGAGTAACACACAAAATCTAGCTTGTGTTGTGTTACTTTTGACCCACCTGTGTTCCCATCATACGTCTTATTATACAGACAAGACGCATATGGGGAAAACTCCTTTTTCTCCGATTTCTGAAGCCTTTATTCAATCACGTATTGTAACTGCACGGCCATTGGTTCGTGGAGTTAAAATAAACGAATAGTGGTGAACGAAAACCAATGGTGAGCGAGCCCGCTCGAGCCCGCCAAAAGGGGCGGGGTATCGGGCTATACATAACCGAGTATGTTACTTTCATCCAACTGAAGGGTTCGAAAGTAACAATGTGCAACTTATGTTCAAAGTGAAATTATGCTGAAGTCATTCTACATTTGTACAAAATACCTGGTATTAATAGACCACACTTGTGAGTTATTGACCACAGCAAAAATATATCTCTGTCTAAAACATTATCTTTTAAAATTAAGTTTTTCTGAAAAATGGTACTTTTGTCCCTGCTCTCCCCTACAAAGAACACCAAACACCACACAGAAAACAAACAAACCTGTGGTTTCAGGATAAGCCAGCATCTGCTAAAGTTGTAGGATACCGGAAAATAATAATGTCTTTTCTGTTAACCAAATGTATCACCACATTATTATGCTTCTTTTTAATCTTCACTATAGACAGAGCGACACGCCTCATAATCTGAAAACCACACCCACCGAGGGGGGAACAATCCAACAGTCCCCATTGACTTTATATAGTGTGAGGCTGCCTCTTTGTCTTTGTCTTTCTGGCTTATAACAAAAAACAACAATGTCTAAAAGCTGCTATGTGACATGGTGTACAGCAAACAAGCTAAAAAACCCAGAACTAAGTTTTTATAAGCTGTTGACCCCAAAAAAACAAAGTTTAAGGACACAAAAGTGGATACAGGCAGTGAGACAGAGCGCAACGGGTCATATTACTATAAGAACTACACTGGAGGGGAACGTAATTGGCGACCGGTGAAATAATTCTTTGACATGGTTAAAATGTATTTCTTATTTTAATATGACCCGTTGCGCTCTGTCTCAATGCCTTTTGTGTCCTTAAACATTCATTTTTTAGGGTCGACAGCTTATAAAAACTTAGTTCTGGATTTTTTAGCTTGTTTGCTATAGACCATGTCACATATCAGCTTTTAGACATTGTTCTGTTTTTTTGTTATAAGCCAGAAATGACGAGGAGGCAGCCTCACGCTATACAAAGTCAATGGAGACAGCTGGATTGTTTTCCACTCTGGTGTGGGCGTGGCCTAAATGCGCTCTGTCTCTATTGCTTCAATGCAAATGAACAAGCGTGCCGTTATTTATTGCATAGTAACATGTTTGTTCAAGTAAGCCAGATATGCACAGATGTTGCACAATGTTCTGTATTTAATATATCATGATGTCTCACGAGTTGAGTATTTGCGTTAAATTTGCGCAGATTTGGCTTACACGAACTTCCAAAGCAAAATGAGTGAAAACATAAATGAAAACATAATAAGTAACCCGCCAAATTGGCTAGTGATTTGACAGCGTTACCCGCCACAGCTGATTTTTACCCGCATTTGGCAAGTTGGCGGGTGTTAATTTTAAATTTGCAGCAGTTTATTTCTGCTATAAAGAAGTGATATCGCCATCTAAGGCCATTGAAGGTACTACATCTTGTGCGTTTTGTCTTTACTCACCCAAACTTATCAACAAGGCTATTTTACATGGACGCGAGTGCATTAGCAGGTAGTTGCTGAATCTCAGGTGTTTGATTTATGAGTTGAGGTCATGACTGCAGCCGGTGATGAGGCCAAAACCAGCACATCCTGTGCATGTAGACTTTGACTATCTGCTATATTGGCAAGACCTTTTTGAACGATATTGTTTTACTTATGGCCTTTTTTGCACTTGGGCTTAACTGAGACTTGAGAGTTTGTAAAAATTTAAGAGGCTGTTATTTCAGCCTTGAAATATTGCATGAGGTGTTCAGTTTATATTTTGATTTTTAGAAAATAAACATGATTTCTCATCTTACAAATCAATTGTTTCTTATTTTCACTGGCATGTCTCTTAGGTATTGAGGACTAGTGCATCTTTGACTATATTCAGTATGAGTAAAATACTTAAGCACTATTAAAATCAGATACTCTAAGACTTTTACTCAAGTCGCATAAGAATTTGAAATTTGTAATGGAGTAATTTTCGCTGTAAGGTATCTGTACTTTTACTCAAGTATGGTTTTCAGGTACTCTTTACAGTTATAATGATATAAACAGATTACAATAGGAACTATTATTTCTAACACCAGATGATGTCGGAATATTTGTTAATATTACCTCCAAGTTCTGAATCTGTCCTCACTTCCATAAGATCCTAAAAATAAACTGCACTGTTTTCTAATTTTAACAACATTTGAACATGAACATTTCAGTCTGATCTGAACAGTTTATGCAGTTTATTTTCAGAACAGCCTGTTTTGTGGTCCTGTCATAATTTAATGCAGGACTAGACTCTTATTAAACTGACTACAACTGAAATACTTATTAAAGATGGAACAATGCAAACTACTGTATATTCGCAACCACATTTTTTTCAGGGACTCATTACTCCTTTTCTATTCATCAAATGTCTGTCAAATTTGTTTGTTTTATGTCCTGTTTATGGCCTATTTCCTCCCCCCCCCACCCCCGAGTTTAGTTTGTGAATTTAAGTGACGACTCTAGCACCCTACAGGAAGCCTTGAGTAAACATTATTACTCATTTCACATGAAAAAGGGTGTTTATCCAGACACAGAAGCAAAAAAAAAAAAAAAAAAAAAAAAAAAAAAACCTTGACTAAATTAGCATTGAACCTCAGAGAACAAATAAAGTAATATTTAAAAAAAAAAAAAAAAAAAATGTGTGATATGGTTGCTTTATATGATGGTGAGATTGGGACACCTGCTGCATTTTATCTTCGATGGCATTTGCAGCTCCAGTATCTTTATATCTTCTTTCAGCAAGCCACGGAAAGCCTGTTCAATAAACAGATTATTAATTTCCTCATAACTCACAATAAAGGCACCAGATGGTAAGATGAACTGTGGAGTCAGGCTGTGCGGTGCTCACCGCAAAATACGAAGGGCAAGTAATTTCACGGTCCTGTCCCTCTCTACACTGAGCCAACCTCAAAAAGAGCCTCATTAGTGGACAGAAAACTTCTTGAACCTTGAAACTTTATGAAGTTTATTTGAAAGCATGCTAAGGTGTCTGTGTGTGTATATATTATATTATATTATATTATATTATATTATATTATATTATATTATATTATATTATATTATTATATTATATTATATTATATTAATTTTTTTCTTTATTAAAATTTGATTTAAAGGGATAGTTTACCCAAAAATTTTATTTCCTCACCCTCATGCAGTTTCAATCCTAAACGACTCATTTTTTTTCTTCAAAACATAAAAGATGTTTTGAAGAATGTTTGCAACCAAACAGTTTTGGTGAACATTGATTTCCATTGTATGGACAAAAAATGATATTTCAAAGGTATTTTTGGAGCAACATGAGGGTGAGAATATGATGACACAATTTTCATTTTAGTTTGAACTATTTCTTAAAATACAAGAAATCTCTCAATCTTTCAATAAAATCTAAATGAATAATTTCTTTTTTCCTTCTTCAACTATTTTTTTTTTTCAAGAACAAATGCAATAAAGAGACGAAAGCAAAAGAAAAGATGAACTAAGAGCAAACAAAATCTGTATGTGATGTGATAACCTGAATGATTATTAATATTGGCACTATGCTTCAAAAAACATTCCACCCACTCAAAGAAAGAAAGCAATCCAAGGCCTTTACGTGGGGGTCAAATACACATCCTTGAGAAATCCTAAAGGCTGATTTTCCTCACTATGAGACATAGACATACAAAATAGCTTGTAAAAATCTGCTCTGTGATAAAATACAATGGAAACACATTTAGGAAAAAAGAAAGAAAAAAATATAATTTAAAATTTTAGTGCTTTTCAAAATACAAATCGTCCCAAAAGCAGCTTTATAGCTTTACTTCAGTGCTTTACAATGTTAAGAAAATATCAGGAAGAAACTAAGGAACTTACAAGAAAATTATAAGGAACTAAGGGTATGTTTACATGATAAAGATGTACTAAAAAGGGAAAAGTTTTTCCTTTGCATTTTTCACGTACAGATGACAACATTGTCAAAACGATCCCCATTCACACGGATCTGCGAAAAAGACTAAAAATGCTGTATTCTGCTGCCAGGCCAGTAGTTGGTGATGCCACTTTGTAAAGACACTACGCGCCTATAGACTGAACACGTAATATGCATGTGCATGACATCACCATTTTCACAAATTCGTGTTTTGTAGAAAACTGTTTTCATTATTATTTTTTTTTTCTGTTGAATTGAAATAGAAGCTGAAATACAATAAAATAGAAAAATTAAATGAAAAACTTACATTTATTTTATTTCAGTTAGTTGCTAGGGCTACATTTTTAATTTAAGGTGAGACACCCCAGGTGAATAGGGTAAACAAATAAACTAATAGATAATAATAAATAATACTAAAATACCAGTGAGACAGCAGTTCTGATTCAGTTTGGCCAAATGGCATTGGAGTATTGATATTTAGCATGACATTGCTGAGATATAATAGATGTAAATCAATAAATGTAAAGTTGTAGGATAGAGGCAGAAATAAGAAACATTCTTCTTGATGTGCAGATGTTGGTTAGTGACTTACACTAAATGAGATACAATTGAGATGAGGTAGGATAGAAATGAAAAACACATCTGAGAGTTAAAACAACAATGCTCATCTTTGTATTTCTGTAGGTTTTGACCTCCACAGCAGTTTGACAGTTGACTGCAGCCTTTACTTTATTGGACCCATCAATCACTGGCAGATGCTTCGTTTTGCATAGGCAGACTTTTGACTTACGGTAGAACACCTGGTCCACACTGCAGCTCATTCTGGCTAAGAATCGCTCACCCAGGGCCTGTTTACATCGGGTCACTTCATGTGTTTTCTCTGATCTGATGGCTATCTGATAAATGCCCTCTGAAACGCTTTCGAGAGAGATTTAAATCCAATCACTCAAACTACTTCAGGAGGTGGGATGCATTCCAAACAAAACTGGACAAGTGTAAATGTGTCTGGTTGTTGAAAGAGGGGGGGTTGAAGAGGGTTGTTGAAGATCATTCTTTAGCCAAAAAGAATGATCATTTCATAAGTTTGCATGCATATATTGAAGAAGGTTCACATAGCTGGCAAGAGGACTGTGAGTGATCTGGGGATGCTAAGACTAAGGGGCCATTCACAAAGAACCTGTTTTTTCCATTCTACTGCACTACTTTTCCATTGGTTTTTTCAATGTAAATGCGTTAGATGGACATCTTTAACCGTTGCGCTCGCATCCAGCGTCTTTTGCAGTGTCTCACGCACAACATGGCACTCTAAAAAAGCTGTGTGCTATATCTAGCACATGACAACTAAATTTCCCTGATTTCTTTTGGATTTTAAAATTATTTAAACTAGCTTCCCAGTCATAAAGTTAGATGAAACACATTCTGAATATAAAACTGCAAGATATCAAATCAGGTTTTTTTTTTTTATTCAGCAAATAGAGAATCCATACATTTCTCAATGCATTTCACTGGACGCGATGAATGAGGTGGCTAACAATGTCTCTGTGACCTGATAAAATCACAAAAAACAGGTCCACTGACGCAATGGACCTGTTTTCTTATTACAATTGTTTTCATTTCTATTTCTGCAACTGCAGCCATTTGTGCAACACTCGTGGTGAAAGAGCTTTGCAGCAGTGGATCAGGGAGTCGTAGGAATAATAACATCTCTTTTCTTCAGCCCTGTGAAACCTGCCCTTTGTCTTTCTTTTTCTTTCATTCTACACAAAGATTTGAGGGGAAGGAGTCTGTGTCGTGATATCCTAGAGCTTACTGAAGAGTAGCAACATTGAAAGCTCAATGGAAAGACCCCATTAGCTGTTCAAATATCTCTTGCGGATTTCACTCTTAGTATACACAGCTTTTCTCTTTCTCACCCTATTTATGGCTGGGAATGCACTAGTGTGAAATTTTTGGTTTTATTAAACATAAAACACAGCAACATTACAATTCTAATCCTTCCAGGGCCATAACCACCATAGGTAATTAGGGGCACAAGTCCCCCACGATAATTAGAAATGGCCAAATTGTCCCCCTCAATATTTGATATTCTTGACGCTGCTTTGCTGCACTCCATTATGCACCACTCTGTTTGTTGTAAGGGTCACTGTGATTTTGCCAAGTAAAACATGCTCCTGGATCAACATATTTTGTTGATCCTGCACTGTAAAAAAGAATTGTTGGATTAACTTAAAAAAAGTAAGTTACATGGTTGCCTCAAAATTTTGAGTTCACTGAAATTAAAAATTCGAGTCAATACAATAAAGGCGATTGATTTAAATAACAGAAACTCAAAATATTATGCTATCTGAACCACATTAATTATTTAAGTTGAGTTGACAAAAGAAAAAAAATGCTGTGATAACAAATAATGAAAATATTTTTTTTACAGTGTGGAACAACATTCCTGTCCGAAAATGTAGTCCTAACCCTAACCCTACCATAACTTTTCCCTAAATCAGAGGGAAATTACATGTGAATAACACTGATGTAGAAGCAACTAACCCAACCTGACTGGCTTATTGGAA
The DNA here is from genome assembly GCA_036281575.1 of Ancherythroculter nigrocauda. Lineage (NCBI taxonomy): Eukaryota > Metazoa > Chordata > Actinopteri > Cypriniformes > Xenocyprididae > Ancherythroculter > Ancherythroculter nigrocauda. The sequence continues at coordinate 272,207 of VTFQ01000703.1, forward strand.
TGTTGTTCCAGGATAAACAAAAATGCTGATCCAGGAACATGTTGTATTTGGTGAAATTGACCTTGTTAGGATGACAAAAAGTTTTAAAGTAACATTTTTAGGCTGGTCCATCTCAGCAGTCTAACAGCACTCAAGATGGCCAATCAAATCAAAGAAGGCGGGCCTTAGTGTACACAGAAGCCAAGTGCGCATTCCAACGTAATGTTTTAGTTTTAACAGTGAAAAAGTTCATTGTAAGATGTAAGTAGCTAAAAATTTTACATTTGATAACATTTTTAATATAGAAATGTTCAACGACTGACAGTAATATCCAGTAATATCTACTACTAAAAAAAACATTTTTGAATTAAAAATATGCTATCATTTACATGATTCATGTAATTCATACCTCAATGTAGAAATTTGAAAAAGACAATTAGACATTTGAAAAAGAGTGAATGGATGCATGTTTTAAAATAGAAAAAAAATATATATATACACTACCGTTCAAAAGTTTCGGTACTTTCGGTAAGATTTTTAATATTTTTAAAAGAAGTTTTGTCTGCTCACCAAGATTGCATTTATTTAATTAAAAATACGGTAAAAACAGCAATATTGTGAAATATTATTACAATTTAAAATAACTGTTTTCTATTGGAATATAATATAAAATGTAATTTATTTCTGTGTTGGAAAAGCTGAATTTTCAGCATCATTTCTCCAGTCTTCAGTGTCACATGATCCTTCAGAAATCATTTTAATATGATGATTTGCTGCTCAAGAAACATTTATTATTATTATCAATGTTAAAAACAGTTTTTTTTTTTTTCAGGATTCCTTGATGAATAGAAAGTCTTTTTTTTTTAGAAGAATTTAAAGAAATATTTTTTTTCAGCAAGGATGCATTAAATCGATCAAAAGTGACAGTAAAGACATTTAAAATGTAACAAAAGATTATATTTCAAATAAATGCTGTTCTTTTGAACTTTCTATTCATCAAAGAATCCTGAAAAAAAATATTGTACACAATAAATGTTTCTTGAGCAGCAAATCAGAATATTAGAATGATTTCTGAAGGATCATGTGACACTGAAGACTAGAGTAATGATGCTGAAAATTTTTGAACGGTAGTGTGTATATATTATAAAATATTTTTAAAATATTAAATGGATTACTTCAGAACTACAATTCTCTTTCATGTATTCTTACGCTTGAACGGACAAATTCACACAAAATTATGTCAAAATACCTGTATAGGCAACGATCCTTGTGAAACATAGTTGGTTTACATCTTAAGTGAATGTAAACAATTGAAACATTCAGCTCTTAAAGTGACAGCAGCCTAAAAAACCCACAGCTGTTTTTTTTTTCCCCCTCAATGTTAATCCAACAACAAAAGACAAAGAGGAAATCACTCACTACTCTCGACTGAATAACCTTTGTAACTTTAATATTGATTAATCTAGTTTTATTGTATAAAGTGAAGACTATGCAGTGTTATTTTACATTTGATTATACAATTTCTGCACCTGAAAATTGTAATGTTTCACTGGTATATAAAAATTTGAACCACTGGCCAAACCAAGCCAGTAGGAGAGAAAAAAAAAAAAAAAAAAAAAAAAAACCTTATTGTTGAGCCCTGCTGGAGCAGCTGTGCTAAAGACAAAATATGATAGAGTAATAACATGAACAGTGAAAATAACAGTAGCTCCTACAATACATTTTAACAGGCAATTAGGTGTGAATATAACTGAAGGAAGTATATATTTGTAGGGCTGCACGATTTATCGCACAATACGAAAAATAACATTGAACTTAAACGCGATTATCGCTTCAACATGATTCTTAGTGCGATTATGAAATCGCAAAGGCTGCGATTATTTTTTTTTATGGGCAGCTTCAGCTTGTCAATGAAGTATGGCTTCAAATGCTAAATGCAAAATGCAAAGTCCTTCCCCCATGTCGTAAGAGCCCATTTTCAAGTCTGATATTCTCAATATGCCTTTGATCTCTTCTTTAATGCAAGTCTAAAGGATTTTTTTCTTTTTTTTTTTTTTTCTCAAAATTTGATTTTCATTCATGTCTGTAACAAAATTGATAAGTTAGAAGGCAAGCATGAGCAATAATAATAGTGATGTTTGCCTTGGCAAACACTAATAAAAAAGTATTAATCAGGACAAAGTAAATAAAAGCAGCTTTTGCATGTACATTACAGCATCAATATGGACACAGAATTAATACGGTCTCGTAACGCACTCTTCACCACTTCATCACCAAAAACACAAGCTCTGTGTGAGCCAAATGAGATAATTGCTAGACTAGAACAGAAGCTGCCCTTGACAGCTCTAAATGTGTTTTAGAAAGTGTGTGTGGACAATACCTTCCATATGCAATATTCTGAAGATTTAACAGCATAAATAAGCCTCCACAGTCCTTGTTCATTAGAGTAATGTAAATGAGCACTCCACAATGACAAGAAGAGGAGGCGGAGCCTGATGGCATCATAAGGAGAAGGTCAAGTCTACAAACAGCACTTCAGAAGCTTGTCTAGATTAATTGGCCCTGCGAGGAAACATTAGAACTGTTAGAGAAGCTGTGGCGACTAAACACTCTCTGACCCATGGTTAAGTGTGGGGAGATTCACGTCTGCAAAACTGTTATTGCAAACAAAGCAATCTCTCGGGGCACAGTAAAGACATACTCATCAGAGAGCAAAAGGATTCATAATTGTTGCCCTTTGACATGGAAACGGTTTTGAGATTATAGCAGCATGACAACAGTATCAAAGTTTTATGCACTGTTACTTGATGACAGCACAAACAAATCCGTCACACTAATAACCACAATACTCAACAACGAAAAGATGATGTTCCCCAAGATAATGATGCAATGATGATGAAAATTCAGCTTTGCCATCACAGGAATAAATTACATTTTAAAACATATTAAAATAGAAAATAATTGTTTTAAATTTTAAAATCCACCATGGTGGATTTGCTATTTACATGGTGGAATATAGACAACCTCAACCTGACCAGTCAGTTTAAATACATATGTGTATTGCCATGATTGGTCAAATAGTTAGCCAATTTCATTCATCATTACTGCAAATAGGTAATTCTGATACATGCAATGACTATCCATTATGACATGTAGGCAATTTTATTTTTATGTACAAAATAATAATCTTTTACATTGTAATACTTTTATTTTTATATATTTGGCATGTTTGTGTGCTGCTGCGCATCCCTGTGTGTGTAATAAGCAGAGTGTATGCATGTTGTGCACCCACAATAGGCGCATATTACTAAAGCGGCCTTTAAATAACAAAAAAAAAAAAAAATACTGCGCCATTGACTTTAGACCAGGTTTTTGTTGGTCAATGGCGCAGTCGTTTTCAGTTGCCTCAAAATAGCAACACGCCAACAATGCACCTGAACACACCTCGTTTTCAGACCAGCACGACCAGCACGTGAATGCATTTGCTATTTAAACAAGGTGGCGCAGGACGTGAAAATGATAACTGCGTTGGGGTGAAACTAGCAAAAAACACTTGCATTGTGCCTGCCGTCGCATTGCACCGGGTGTATGATAGGGCCCATAGAGTCACAATTGTGAGATATAAAGCCATAATGTGAGATATTGTGAGAAGTCACAGTTGTGAAATAGTCTACACTCCTGGGCAAAAAAATAAATAAATTGGTAGCACTAAGATTTTAATTGTCTTAACCACAAATTATTGGTCAGGAAATGAGCAAAATGTAAAAAAAAAAAAAAAAAAGCACTACTTAAAAAACTATTGCTGTCTCAGAAAAACATCAAAGACAGAATGAAGTTTTTGGCAGGATATGGGAAGTTGTGTGTGGAGTGATGAATCACAATGAAACACGAGTTGCATGGTGATGCTCCAGAGCGGTGTCTTTGATAATCTGATCAGAAATATAATAATAAATGCATCAGTGGAGAATGGAGGAAGAGGATTCATTGCATGTGGAGCCTTTTCAGCTGCTGGTATTGGTGAGCTACTTCACTGTGAAAAGTTATTTAATGCTTTGGAGTACAGGAGAATACTGCAGAATGGTTTGCTTCCCACAAATGAAAAATTTGTTATCTAAAGAGGAATGATCAGAGTTTTTTTTTTTTTCTAAAAGACAATGCTCCTGTCCAAACTGCTAAGACAACCAAGAAGTGGCTTGAGAACAAGTCCATCAGGCTCATGTTTTGGCCTGGTCAGAGTCCAGATTCGAACCCTATAGTGAATATTTGGTTTCACACTAAACTCAAACAAACTGGGAAACATTTTTCAACTACTCATTAACTGTTTGAAGCCTTTAACATTGAATGGAATAACACTGACTCTTCTTCCTCTAAAAACCTGTCTGCAAGTTTACCAACAAGTCTTAAACATTTAAAGAAAACAAAGGGGAGTTACTTTATCTACAGTATTTGTGCTATTCTTGCTAATTTCCTGGCCAGTGATTTCTGATTAAAATGGTTAAGACCATTAAAAGAACACTAAATATTTTGCCATTTTTGGCTTGGCCTTTTTTTTTTTTTTTGCACAGGAGTTTAAATTGTGAAATACAGTCATATTGTGAGGTTTAAAGTCAGTTGTGAGATATAAATTAACTTTATAAGATTTAAAGTCAAACAATATAATGCTGCAACTGTGCGATACAGTCAAAACTGTAATACTAACATTTTTTACTGCCTTGTAAGCCCTGTTATCTGAAAATGCAAATCTAGTTTTTCTTCTTCAAATACTATAAAGTCATGAACCTGAACAGCTTTTGATATCAGAAATGTCAAAATTGAAATATCTGACATCATCAATATGTTTGAGGACTTGAAGCTTGTTGTCACACGTTACTGCTGACAGGCTGCTGGAATGGAAGAGCAATACAGGTAAACAAAAATCATGCGCTGATGTTCACAACGACACACGGCAACAACAAATTCACATGTCAAGATCACTTGACTTTTTGCTTCATAGTCATATTGCTTCTCGAATAAAACTTTTCTGACACATCAGTCGTTTAGAGGAATAAAGAAGTGTCAGACTGTGGCAGTGGTTTGTTCAGAGAAGTTTGGAAAATAAGCAGGTTGTAGATAATTTATTTACATAAACGCAGTTGTTTAGTACGCTGATAGTTGAGTGCACTACAAAAACTGGGCCCCACTTTTACCAACCAGCAAAAAAAACAAACCAGCAAACAAATTAAAATTAGCATTTAAAATGCTGTAACTAAAAATTATTTAGAAAGCTACAAGCAGTGCTGGGTAGATCACTTACAAATTGTAGTTTATTATTGAATACACATTTTATGATGAAAATTGTAGTTTTTTAATGTAATCTATTACATTACACATTTTAGATAACATTAAATGATTACATCTTGATTACTTTTGACCTAACTCATTGATTTTAATAGTATAATTGTGATAAAAATACAAGAAGGGACATTTTCAAAGATAAAAAAAGTATTATAATTTGGAGAATCAATGAATTCTGAATAATTTACTGCCATTTTGTGAATATTAAGTTATCATGTAATTAAAAAAGTAACTGTAGTCTGATTATAAGTATTTTAAAATGTAATATAATCTAATTACAAGTACTGGTATTTAAAGGGGTGGTTGATTATGATTTTACTTTAACTTTAGTTAGTATGTAATGTTGAGCATAAACAACATCTGCAAAGTTATGATGTTCAAAGCAAAGGGAGATATTTTCTTTTAAAGAAATCACTTTTTAAGGACTACAAATGGCTGGTAGGAACTACAACAAGCTTATTCCCGGGTTAGTGACATCACTAACCCTCAAATTTACATAAACCGTGCCCCCGAGAACACGCAACAAAGGGGGTGAGGCCAACACAAATGCAATAGCATGTCATAAAAGCAAGATGACAACATAAGTTATAACCGTAATTAAACATCTTCATGCAGCATATATTCTCTGGTTCTGTAGGATCTTACAACAGCTCCCATACGAGCGATTTATAGATTATCATGACAGAATATGCTAATCAATGACTTTAAGATAGTTAACTCCACATCAGCTACATAAATTCATCAACTAACCATTCAGAAACGTCCTGTTGCATTCTACATGTGTTCACCTCTTCTTGAGTCTCTCCATCGTAGTCCTAAGATGAGCTCTTGAAACTCCGCCCTCTTCTTGGGAGCAGCAGCTCATTTGCATTTAAAGGGGCAGACACAAACATGGAGTGTTTTTGCTCACCCTCAAAAAGTGACAAATTTAACATGTTATAAAAAATGATCTATGGGGTATTTTGAGCTAAAACTTCACATACACACTCTGGGGACATCAGAGACTTATTTTACATCTTGTAAAAGTGGCATTATATGACCTCTTTAATATTTGGAATCTGATTACATAATCCAGAATACATGTTCAGTTACTACCCAGCACTGGTAATCCTGCCTAAACAGTGCATAATTTAGATTTGTAATTTACTACCCTGTCTATGAATTAAACTGCTGCTGTATCTTTAAAGGTATATGTCACCCAAAAATGAAAATGATATCATCATTTACTAACCCTCAAGTTGTTCCAAACCTGTATGAGTTTCTTTCTTCTGCTGAACACAAAAGAATATATTTTGAAGAATGTCGGTAACCAAACAGTTGATGGGTTTTATTTACTTCCAGTATTTTTTCCCCATACTTTTTTTCTCCCATCAACTGTTTGGTTACCTGTATTTTTTCAAAATAACTTCTTTTGTCTTCAGCAGAAGAAAGAAATTCATACAAGTTTGGAATAACTTGACGGTGACTAAATGGTGACAAAATATTCATTGTTGGGTGAACTATCCCTTTAAGGCTTTTATGTAAACATCCTTTTCACATATAAAAAAACAGCATTTACTCACAGATTTGTGGGGTTGTTCCAATATAATTTGTGCTGCTCCATCCTCTTTGGAAAGGCTGATTAGTTTGTGACAGGTTCATAAAACAATCCATGCTGAAATGGGGCACACAACCTATTAAGGTCAAAGGAAAATCAAACAATAAATGTTGTTTTGATGCTCTCTAATGTGGTGTGACAAATCGCCGTAGCTGTCTAGTGGATTCAAACGGAAGCACTGTATCACACTCTCTCCACGATCACCCTCCACTGCATTTCAAGTTACAGCAAGCAAAAAGAAAAGAAAATATCAGGGTTTGTTGAAGGCACAGTGCAACTAGCTGAATCTCTCACATTATCAGTGTTTCAAGTACATTCAAAGACATCAAAGATGTAAACAGCTTATCACCTAAAATTATAGTTACTTCAGGAAAGGTATGTCCATAGCTTGAAGTTAGTTAGCTAAAAACAAACAAACAAAAAAACATTATCTATAATCTTTTCTATCAGAGTCATAGCATTCACCATCAAATACACTACCATTCAAAAATGGGGGGTAAAATCAGTACGATTTGAAAGAATCTAGTCTCTTATGCTTAATCTTTTATACAGTATATAATCTTTTGAGTTATTTTTTTTTCAAAGTGATTTAAAGAAAAGCATATATATATATATATATATATATATATATATATATATATATATATATATATATATATATATATATATATATATGAAGAAAACAGCTTATTAAATCAGCTTATTAAATCAGCAGTGTTTCAAAAATCAAATAAATTAAAGGACAGTATTTGGGGTAAAAATCCACATGTTAGTTGTAAAGCCTTCCCTCTAAATGATTTTATAGTTACATGATTTTTAATCATAACAAACCTCTTTATCATTTTCTTTTACAGAAATATTGCAGATAATAATATTCAGAGAAAGGAAAAAAAACATCACTTTTTTTTTTTTTTTTTTTTTTTAGTGCCATTTAACAATATGCCCTGATGCTATTTCATGTCTTTCATGTTTTAGCAGATAGTGTGAGAGAAGATAGTACCGAGTTTCTGGGGAAAATTAAACAGGGGGATCTGGACTGATTTTTGAAAGTGCAAAATAGTCTCATCTTCTCTCACATTGTCAACAACCTGCTGTTTACTGTCTTTCGGAGTTTCTCCATCTCACTTACGCATAAAACATTCATAACTGAGATGGCAGATGAAAGAGCAGCACTGGGTAAAAATGAAGCAAAAAGAGATGAAGAGCAAGAGAAGGAGAGAGAGAGAAAGTAAAAGAGGAAGAGGAGAGGAAAAGCATGATGGTTCTCCTGAGAGCCAGTCCCTCTCTGATTGCCATGCAGAAGTATAAACATGTCTTTCAAAGAAGGCACTAAACATAGATTTATCATAATCCTCACAAATAATACACAGGATTGCACATTCTGCAATGTGTAACTCCAAAAATGACTTCTTAAATCCTACATAATAACAAGTTGAAATGTTATTCCTCAGATGCACAGTGAAGATATAAATATTTGCTTCTTTGGTAGATTTTCAACCTTATCTCTCATACTTAAGAAACATTGTATTTTTAATGCAATTCACTGTAGGAAATACCGGGGCTAGTTGTCACAGAGGCTACATCTCAGTTTTGAGTCAAACACCCACATGAGTTCAACACTGTATTAAGTTAGAATAATCCTGCCCTTCAAAATGAAAATTCTAATATTATCATATTTGTATAACAGTTGCTAGGTAAAAAAGAATACAAAAACATGCATTCATGCAGTTTCAAGGGTTAGTTCACACAAAAATGAAAAAAAAAAGAAGATAAAAAAGTCATCAATTACTCATCCTCGTGTCGTTCCAAACCCGATAATTCATCTTCGAAACACAAATAAAGATATTTAAATTTTATTTGAGAGATTTCTGTTCCTCCATTCACAGTCCACACAACTACCACTTTGACACAAAAGGTTCATAAATGAGATAGTAAAACTAATTTTTTTAAGGTTGTGGATGTAAATAAAATTAATTCAAAAAAATACTAGTACTATGTATAGTGTTTTGAGCCAGAGCTTTAAAGGTCCCGTTCTTCGTGATCCCATGTTTCAAACTTTAGTTAGTGTGTAATGTTGTTGTTAGAGTATAAATAAAATTTGTAAAATTTTAAAGCTCAAAGTTCAATGCCAAGCGAGATATTTTATTTAACAGAAGTCGCCTACATCGAACGGCCAGTTTGGACTACATCCCTCTACTTCCTTCTTTAATGACGTCACTAAAACAGTTTTTTGACTAACCTCCGCCCACAGGAATACACAAGAGTTGCGTTTGTAGAGTGTGTTTGTCGCCATGTCTTCGAAACGCTGTTATTTTCATCCCGCAGTCCAATCACCGGGTCTGATTCCGGCTCAAATTGATAGGGTAAAATTAAAGACATGTTTACAATAACACTGAGCGCATGCATCTCCACGTTATGGTAAGAGGCGTGACTTTTCCGGGCAAGATGCGCTCTCTCTATGGCTCTGGGTGCGCTCAGAGCTGTCGAATCACAACACAGGAACCGCTGGCACAATCAGAACTCGTTAAGTATTTCTGAAGGAGGGACTTCATAGAACAAGGAAGTCATCAGCCCGTTTTTATGACAGTGGAAACAGCGGTATACAGATAAGTAAATTATGTGAAAAATACTGTGTTTTTTTACACGCGAAACATGAACACATGTTATATTGCACACTATAAACACAATCAAAGCTTCAAAAAACCACGAAAAACGGGACCTTTAAATAAAATGATTCTGTATGCCTATTTCAATCAAATTCTAGCTTAACTCAGCCAGGACTGTGCAAAAATTAAAGAGGTCAAAACAAGCACTACACTGTGTGAAATATGCAAATACCTTCACCAGATGTCATATCAAATCCACTTTAATCAATAATAATGACTAATAAGATGATTACCTGCTATAATCCTACACTGCATATGGCATGTTTTCAATACTGCCAGCTGCCTCTGAATTGCACCCCTGACAGCAACAACGCAATGCTTTGGGTTCAGTCACTCAAATGACAATCTATGGAGCCACGGATTCCTTTACACAAGTAGTTAGACAGCCAGAGGTAGTTCTGAAGCTTTCACAGAAAAGCTTGTTTCAAATAGCAAACTATAGTGATTATGAAGAAAGAATAAGCTAAAAGGCGAGACTAAAATTTTGCCAAGTCCATTGAGTTTGATGCAATGGAAATGCAAGGAAATAACACTTAAAGGCTATAACTTGATACAGAGGCTAACTCACCTAACTGACTTCATAATACAACGCCTGCAGCACTGCTGTTTTTTTTTTCAAACAGCATTATCTACAACTGTCCTGTGAAAACTAGATTTAAATATTAATTATTTAGTTCTCTCAAGGCAGCAATGTGCATTTTTACATAGAGGGTAATGACCCGTTGCAATCCTAAAATTAATATTAATTATTCTCTTAACATTTAATAGTGAAATAAAGGTTTACCTTCATCATCCCTGTTTTTAAATAATTTACATTTGACATTCATTTAGTCAAAGCTTTTAGTGAGCTCCTAAGAAAATGAGTTTTCCATTAAGGTACCCTGGGCTTAATTTTCCATAATTACTTGCTTAACATTTAGTGTCTTTCTCTGATGATTGACATGGCTGTTTGTTATGATGCGATCTCTAAAACAAAGCCTGCCTTCAGCTTCAATGTGTCAGAGAGCTTTTATTGAAAAGGGTATTCTCTTTTAAAAAAGACAGATATTTAATTTTATTTTTTTTTGCATTCTTTGATGAACTTCAAAATTACAAATGCCTTTACTGTCACTTTTGATCAAATTAATGTATCCTTGCTGAATAAAAGTGTGTGTGTATATATACAGTATATATATATTGTATATGTTCTCGAATCTGAGTTGTGTGATATTCTCCTAGTATCAGCACTTGTACCGTTTCACCATTTGTATCATTCCACTTGTGGCAACTGTCAGGGTCAAGCAAATCCACCATACTTTTTTATAAATACTACTGTTCTTGTGTCACGAAACATATTGATTTTTTAGGTGAGAATGTAGTTATTTAGACCTCAAATATGCAACTCATATATAAACATAGCGTCTATTTTACAGTTTGTTTTGATGTTTTAGCAGATGCGAGCTCCAGGCCGCCAGCCGCCGTTAAGCGCTCATGTACCCACAGAGAATAGCTTCATCTCAGCTAGTCCTTTGGGTATTTGCCGCTGGCTCTTATGTAGATAGTGGTTAAACATTTAATTAATTTGTGGTATATCAAACAGGCAATCTTTGGTCTTATTAATATATTACTTGTTGCAGAGAAAAAAGATTTGGGTTAAGGGGAAAAGTAAGTTTCATAACTTTATATTTAGGCTATATTTAACTTAAATCCTGTACTAGAGTGCTACTTTTGTATGTTTGACTGAACAATATATCACACTCGTCATATTTTGTTTGTTTAATTGAATCTGAAGGGTCATTAAAAGAAAATATTGTGGAAATATCCACTTTTTTTTGTCTAGTGTAGTGTATGTAATAAAATATTTGCAATTCATGTTGCTTGCAAAAACATTATTTTCAGAATATATGGCTATGTTTGAATGGTTTTGTTATGGCATCTACATCTATGGCATATATGTGGGTGGTTTCATGGGGGGAGGTCTCATTGTTTCTTTAGATTTTAGGGTGAAATATAACTGATGGGGTGAATAATAATTTCTCCTCCTGGAATGAATTTCTCCACTGATATAAATGCCTATATGCAATAAAGAGCAAAAATCTGAGTACTTTAGGCAGGTAATGAAGTCAAATACTGTGCAAATAGTAAATCATCACAAGTCTTGTTTTTATGAAGCCTTCATGCACCACCTACTGAAAATATAGGAGAGAAACATCCCTAACCAGGTCTGATTATTACAAAGCAAATTACCAAAATTCCCAATGGGATCTGACTCAATCAATTGCTGTCTTTTAGTGCTTGCCATTAATGGTGCCTGAATTTCCCCAGGCGCTTCAACATGAAGATTTTATCCCATGATTAAATTACAGACCTCGTTCTGTCAGGCTTGTTTCATATCCAGTGCTCTTATACAGTCACATGGTGTGACGCTTTCCATCATTTATGAAGCAGGATAGTCCCTGGTCACTTTCAACTGTGCTGAACAACAATTCTTCAAAAAAATTTCCTTTTGATTCTTTTTTTTTTTGTTTGTTTGTTTCCAGCTGAGGGGTTTGAAACAACATGAGGGTGAGTAAAATTTAAAATGTTTTCATTCTGACTCATACTATACAGAATATCATTTAGCATTCTTGATAAAAGGTGCTCATTATTTCAATATTAGTTTCATTAATTGAGCTATTCTGTATTATGAAACTATTTTATACACATATAAACATATATATATATATATATATATATATATATACATATATATATATATATATATATATATATATATATATATATATATATATATATATATACATACTTACATACATACATTTAATTCAAAAGTAGTTTGATTGATCGATTGATTGATTGATTGATTGATTGATTGATCACTCTCAGAAAAAAAGGTATGCCGCTGTCACTGGGGTAGTACACAAAAGTGAAAAGGTACATCTTTGTACATTGCTTACCCTTAAATTGTACATATTAGTGCCTTAAAGGTACATATTAGTACTTTAAGAGTACATATTAGTAACTTTTCACTTTTGTACCTTAGGGTACTGCCCCAGTGACAAGCACCGTAATTTTTTTTTTCTGACAGTGATTGATTGATTGATTGATTGATTGATTGATTGATTGATTGATTGATTGATTGATTGATTGATTGATTGATTGATTGATTGATTGATTTAAATTTCTTATGACAAGTTTTCTATTTGAATTTATTTTAAAATGTAATTTATTCCGGTGATAGGAAAGCTGAATTTTCAGCATCATTTCTCAGTCTTCAGTGTCACATGATCCTTCAGAAATCATTCTAATATACTGATTTGGTGCTCAAGAAATATTTATTATATTATATATTATCAATGTTGAAAACAGTTGTGCATAATATTTTTGTGGAAACCATGATACTTTTTTTCAGGATTCTTTGATGAATTAGAAAGTTCATAAAAACTGAATTTATTTGAAATCAAAATCTTCTGTAACATTGAAAATCCCCTTTTTAAAAAAAAAAAAAAAAAAAAAAAAAATTGAAATCTTTCCAAGTACCCCTGGCGTACATGCACCCCTGGTTGGGAATCACTGCTTTAATGCCAGCACAGATCAGTGAAAAGAGAGTTTTGGAGCTTGACATAACTTTGTTCTTCACCCTGTCAGACCAGAAACCAATGATTAGACTCTCAATCACATTCAGCTGCACAAGAGACTTTCCAGAGTTTCTTCTGCTGTTTCTCTCTGACTTTTGACTTCACTGTCAATGAGAACTGTTTTTCTCTTGTGTTTTTTTACCATATGCATCACCCTCAGTCATCACACACAGGAATCGGAGCTCGCAAATCACACAATTTTTCACTGACCTGCGAAACTGCCCACGCAGAATTGAGTCTAATTCTGGGAAACAAGAAAGTTTATTCACTAGGTTTTATAAGTAACACCGACTCTCAGGTCAGGACAAAGGAGATTGGATTGCACATTGTTGACAATCATTTTTCTGGTTGCCCCTCAAAGATTCTATTTTGAAGCTGATGAGATTATATTTCATATAGAGATTGAGGCGGTAACCTTGACTCTGTGTTTTCAGTAGTTCTGGAATAGCTGTATTTTATCTGATTAGTTTTCTCAGAGGCACACAGACTATGTAAAGAGGAAATATGGAGCTACGGGCACTTGAATGTAATACTTTAGGGACTGGTAACAGGATTTTTCCTTTTGCTTCTGATAAAAAAAAAAAAAAAGAAGGAAACAAAACCTGTGAGGCAAAACAAATATAATTACATGGGCAAATACTTTGAAAGGCTTTGGCGAACAGATTTACTGTACAAACGTAACAATATAAAAATACTCTCTTGATTCTATAACAGGTGAATCCTTATGGAGTGAGAATATTACAAAAAAGGACAGATAACCTCTATTGTTCACTGTGGAATATGGAAGCTTGATCTTTGGCCTAATATTTGTACGATCTCAAAGACTGAAGTTGTAATTTTATAGTTGAATACGTACAGCTAATTTCACAAAAAAAAAACAAAATCAGACCAGGAAAAAGGTATACAAATCATTAAATGGCATGTCTACCATTAAAAGTATTCAAAACTAAAATATGCCACAAAATTTATATTTTTTTGTGGATGGATGGATACCCTGCAAAAAAAAAAAAAAGAACTGAATATGAGCTTGATGAATGAAGCACCCATGTTTAAAACTACAACTATCAGACAAGACATGACAACACTGATCCTTAAACTAACCCTAAAAATCTTAAACAGGACCTGCTGTTGCTCATCTTTTAAAGTCAGTGAGTCAGTCAGTGATTCAGACTGTCAGTGGTCACAGTGGCGCGGCTCAGAGAAGGTAAGCTCAGGGCCAATCCGCACCCCAGGGAACTGCCGAACACACATGGAACAATTCCCGTCAATCAAAGCCCCCCAAAAAACATGAGGCCAAGACAGTGAAGAGTACAGAAACTTCAAAGCAGAGGTCACTTTCAAATGAGCAGTGTTATGAAACTTTATCCACATAAACAGACACACACACTCAAAGAGATAGACTCCTGCTTTTGTTCTGACAAGAAAAGTACTGATCAACTGAGAAAACTGTGCTTCTGAGAGAGCTCCTACTAGTCATAGTTGGCACAGCGTGTCACACTAAACTGCGAAATATTCCGTTTTTTTATTTTTTTTATTTTGACTTTTCAGTGGGCAGTAACTATGAGCCCAAAGTTTATACACATTTCAGTTTACATATTCATTCAGTTTTCTATACAAACATTTGCACAGACATACGCACTATATAAATGAGTTTGATCATCCATTTACAATTATTTATCCACCCCTGAATGACTTAACCCTCCTTAAAAAAAAAAAAAAAAAAAAAAAAAAAAACCATTCCCGGGTCTGTTTGGACACGGTGGAATGTAACCTTATAAAACAGTCATAACTTAATATTTTAATAACTTATTAACCATATTGTATCTGATCAGTAACTTCTCATTAATATGTGAATGTTCAACATTTTTAAAGTTTTGAACGTTACTATGTTTTTACCATGCTATTTCTGTTACAAATGGTGGTTGCAGCAGGGATGAGTCAGAATCGGAACTTCCACAAAAGACGGGGTTTATTAAACAAGGAGAGAAACAGCAACCAAACACATTAAACAACAATACTAACAACAAGAACGGACAAGGAGTGCAGGGAGTGAGTCCAATATAAAGGGAGTGCTAAACAAGAAGTCCAGGTGCAGGGAATCCAGGGAGAGCAGGAGAGATGAGGGAAGTGAGTTCAGGTGTGGAACAGGGAGGATCATGGGAAACTGAGTCCAGGACAGGCGTGGATGTGACAATTTCTTCACTGAACCCTTTTTTATTTATTAAGAAATTGAGAGAAAAAAAGTACTTTTTTTCGAACCCTCTTTTCTTTTTCAATTTTAGGCTATTTGTTTTTTTGATCTACAAACAGACATTAATTTGTCATTTTATTTTAATTTCAGAATTATTATGTGTGAATGTGCAAGCATAAACACAATGCAGTCCCAGTAGAAAGGAAAAAATGTGTGCGAGTGAGTGTAGGAAATAGGCTAAATGTATTTTACAGAAGTAATTTGAGACAAATCTAAAAAAAAAAAAAAAAAAAAAAAAAAAAAAAGCATAATTCCATGTGTAAAGCCACAGTTAACTTTCAGGTCAAAATGGTCAAAACAATTTAGTTTAAATGGTTATATCTCTTACATTTTTTATATAAAATTATATATGTGAATTACATATGTGAAGAATAAACATTGATTTGATTTTTGTACAATAATTTTGGATGGAATATTTTAACAAAATTAAAACAACAAACAAACATTAATACCCCATAAGTCAGGAAGGTCTAATGATGTGAACAGACGCATACTGCTCACCTTCAGTCAACATGAACCAAAGCTTATAAGAAAAGACATGCATGAGGCGTTCTGGATATGCATATAGAGATCCAACATCACAGAAACTGACATATGCAAGTCAAAAAATGACTTGGTAATAATATGTTACAAAATCAAGTTAAATTTTAGGTTTTATAGCTCATTATTGTAAAAGCATTGAGAATAGAGAGAGGCCTTGTAACGTACACTAGCTTTGTCCAATAAAATTGCAAAAAATAAATGGAAGAATAAACCAAAAATAAGCAAATTCTGGATGTCGGCTTGAAAAAACCTTTTCTGAAAGTTAAAAAAAAAAAAACAGTTTTAAAAAGCCTTTGAAGGTTAAGTAGAATAGTAGACTATCCATTCCAGGAAGTATGAACAGTTTAAAAAATAAAAAATAAATTTAAAAAAATATACTCGCATACTCAGTAGAGAGTTCTGTTGATGTAGATTAAAAGGTTTAGGAGGAAAAACAATCAGACATTTTCAACATCAGTCCCATCAGTTAGAAGTTACAGTCTCTGCACATTAAAAACTATGTTAGAGAAAACTTTTTAACATCAAAATAATTACTCACATCATACTTAAGTTCCACTGATATAATAAATCCACTGATAGGTCCAGGCGAGGGCACCTTCATTATCTCTAGTCTGGCAGAAGAAATGGACAATTGAGTGTGAGCTTGACTTATTAAGGTCAATGAACAAGTGTGTGGGTGAACAGACTTGGCAGATGCCAGCAGGTAAAGAAAACAGCACGATCACAAGAGACTAATCAGTGCTTTAGCACATCCCTCTGGATCCACATACACACACGCTTCCCCAAGCCTTTCAACCAAGACCGACCGCAGTGTCAGACAGAGTTTATTCCAGCTGAAATCACACAACCGGTCACTAAACATACAAACACATGCCAGCAGCTGCTGCAGCGACACTGCCATTGAGAAATCCTTGAAATAAGAGTGCATATTTAGGAAAAAAAAAACATTAAATAGAAAAGTCATCAGAGCGATAAATACAAGGCCGCATGCAGCAGACAGAGCCCAGTGTGCTGGACCTCTACAGAACCTCTGCTGATCCTCTGTCTTGTTGTTTCTGCTCGAGTACATTCTGTGTCTATGTGAGATGGGAAGGAAATGAGTTGGGGTTCAGCTGAGTGAAGCACACAGTGGGTGAGAGTGAAGAGCTTCGCCTGTACTGCATTTAAACCATAAACCTTATCTCGAACTAACTATTAAAATGCAATGAAATTTCTTGACAAGAGCAGTTTTTGTTAGGGTTATGTCTGTTTGTTGTTTTTCTGTTTGCCTGTTTAGTTCTAGTCTGTGCTTCTTAGTTGTATTCTAGTTTGTTAATTATTCCTGTCCTCATTAGTATCCTTGGTTACTCATTTGATTAGTGTCCTTAGTTCAAGTGTGTCTTGTTAATTAGTCTCATTTGCTCTTCTGTTTGCCTTGTATATATTCCCTGTGTTCTCCCTCAGTCTTGTTCGGTTCTTGTTTGTGTTTGGTGTATGTTGTTTTCTCCCGGTTCCTATGATTAAAGTTTGTTTATTGGATTCTCCTTTGTTGTGCACTTTATCTACAATCGTGCACTGTTACAGAAGAACCGACCCAAACGTGACCATCCTGGCTGAGGACTGTCTGTGGGGATTGAGGCAGAGTGGTCGGCCTTTGGAGAGGTATGTGGAGGAGTTTATCGAGCTCTCTCATCAGGTGAGCTGGCCTTGGGTCTCTCTTTTTGTGTGTTTTCGTATGGGACTGAATGAGGATACCATTCGGTATAGTGAACCTGTTTGTTATTTCTCTCTAGTCAAGTCTACTACCGCACGCATTATGATAAATCTATAAAAAAAAAAAATATTTGACTCTTTTTCTTTTCTTAGAATGGCTTAACTTAAAGTGCTGTAAAAAAATTTTTTGGGAAAAAAATATTATTTTAAGGTACTTTATGATATGTTGCCATATGGCAACAACGTACAATAGTGGAAATAACTTAGAATAAGTGTAAGTGTATATAGTTAATATTTTTCCTCAGAAATGTTGTTTGTATTGAATCAATTGGTGCTATTATAAGCTTTAGCAGTAATTATAAACAATACCTGATACTTATTTTCCAACATCTTGTGCTTTTCCATTCTCTTTTGCTGAATAATGCTTTATATTCTTTGAATTTCATTACATTTTTTCATGAATATTATTTAAATTGCAAATGTAGACAGTTAAAAACAAATCTAATACTGTTTATCATGTATCATAAAACATTGACATAAAACCAAAAACATTGCAGTTCATGAAAATTCAACATTACGCAATCTTATGAGAGGAAGGTTATAAACACGAACCCCCATAATCCTTGAAACGTCACCTTTTTTCTGTACGAAAATTCAAAAAGCATTTTTTTTTCAGAGGTGAGACACATGTACACATCACATTTTGTGCTCTTCACCCTAACAATACACTTACAGCCACTTGCACCTGCCTTTTTGAGACACCATGGTAGGACAGTGGTAGGTCTGGGCCAGTATACTGGCTGTGATGGCAGATCTCTGATGTTGATTTAATCCATAATACAAATGCCATGGCAGTCCTTAACATACGGGGGGGGGGGGCAATATACCTGTGGCCATAGTGGCCGAACCTGGGGCCGAGGCCACAGAGGCAACACCACCATGGCGCCCTGAACGTCCTGATCCTCCATGACCCCCTGAACAGCCGGCTCCACCCTGGAGGCCTACTAACCTGTCAGCACCTGCCCACGACCTCCAGAGCACCATGTCCCCAATATGACATAATTACAAATATCACTTTAACTTTAAAATGCCTGTAGTCAGAAACAGTGTTCATTTAATCGTAGGTAACACTTTATTTCAAAGGTCCATGTTAGACTACTAACTATGTCTCTAATACATGTCGACTAACTCTCATTAGAGTAACAGATTGTCTGCTTAAAAATTTATTTGATGCTCCCCCAACAGACATTCTACTGACTATAAGTAACTCTGCAACTACATGTAAACTTATTCTATTAACCCTAACACCCAGTAGTGGCCTTCGTTTCACGGGCCACCAGGGCATGCCACCAAAATTAATAAAAATGCTTCCAAAAACCAAGATATGGTGCAATTTTTTTTTTTTATTTATTTTTTTTTTATATTTATAAGCAATATTACACAAGCAAAAGTGCTGTTTTCCTGAATATCAGCACGTTTGCAAATGTGACATTGATTTTATACAATTCAATAAACAATAAGTTAATAGGCTACTAGATGACTTACATTTTAGACACAATATTGCCAGTATTGTCTGTTTTTTTTCCTCTATTTTGGCAACAAA
The DNA here is from genome assembly GCA_036281575.1 of Ancherythroculter nigrocauda. Taxonomy (NCBI): domain Eukaryota; kingdom Metazoa; phylum Chordata; class Actinopteri; order Cypriniformes; family Xenocyprididae; genus Ancherythroculter; species Ancherythroculter nigrocauda. The sequence goes on from VTFQ01000703.1 coordinate 291,489, forward strand.
AATAGTTCTAAACCATACAGCCATTGCGCGTCTCAGAGCAGTTTCAGTTTTGTTACAGAATGAATCTGCATTTTTGAACGAATCGTTCTAAGGAATGACAACGACTCACTCACTTCTGCTTTGTCCCAAAATGAATCAGCCGTTTTGAACTAAATCATTTGACTGAATGATTCAATAACTAACTCATTAAAGGGATAGTTAACCCAAAAATGAAAATTCTGACATCTGACAGGACCCTCTGCTCCACAGACCAGGTCCGCCCATTTTTTTCAAGGTCCAAGTCCGCCCATGCCCCATGGTCCAGCAGTCCACATCTTTTCCATGACCCCTGCACGGGCCTGGAGAATAAGTTGTACAAGAAGTGAGGTCAAAGCACCTTAATGAGTTTGGTGACTTTTGCAGCTACTTCAGGGAAAATCACCTTCATTGCCCTTACTGTCAAACTAAAATGGCAGATGCTGAAATCTTTGACAAATATGGCCATTACAGCTGTGAATATTAAGTAAGCAAAGCCAGAATTTCCTGGAAAACATCCAGCTAACATTTTGAATGTCTTGAAATTGCTGTCAAATGCAGAATTGTTGTTCTCTGTCACAAATGGTATAATTATATTCTTACTACCCTTTTTTTTTTTGAGAATAAAGTCTTTGTATTCCAAAAAGAAAGAGGGGAAATCACTTTGTGATTTCAGAACACAGTCTGATGTCAACCGTGAGTAACAGCCTGCAGTCATAAATAAAAAAAAAAAAACTAAACACTCCAGCCGTGTAATGAGCTGGCAGATTGGGCTAACAGCTTAGTAAGAAAATAAACACATTAGAGGAACCCGCCTCTCCAATGGCCTAAAGCTAAGAAGACACGATCAGAGAAAGACGCTTAACAGAGAGGGTTGGACTGAGACAAATGAAGGACACTAGATACTAATACTGTGAATTTCCCTCCACTGTTACTTCTGTTCATTAGTTCATTTTCATAACCAGCCTTATAATGAGTTGCTATCTTGAGGTTCAGCAGGATCAGAAAATATTTACATCATGTCTAGAGCCTATATGAATGTCATTTATCAGGAAACTTCATAATGTTAACAATTAGTCAATCAAAACTTTAAATAATAATAAAGCAAACTGTATGTGGGGGACTCCAAATACCATTATAATTTAAATAATAAATATAATTAAAGTTTCTCAAAGGAAACCAATTTTGTTTCCATAATCTTTAATCAAAATGAATGATTTGCTTTAGCCTCTGAATTGACTTTTCAGTTGAAATTAATCTTATTTTTCTATTTTTCTACCATCATACAGACATACAATTCTCAACACGTCCTGCCCAACATGTTTTTATTGAATATCCCTTTTAGCTCAGAAATGTGTCACATTATGCAAGTGAAATGCGATCCAAACTAGTTTAATGTAATGTAGTTAAATGCATTTATGTTTGTATCAATTTAATGTGGAATTTATCAATAATAATTTAATTGCTAAACTAGCATGTAACCAAATGTCATGTAACCAAAGTCATCTTTTAACACTCTAAAAAACAATTAGCTAACTGTCACAACACTGTGTAGATGATCCAACACAAACACGATGATGAAGAGAGAATTCAGTCTTTAATAAATCCAAAGGCATAAAGGTAAATCCAAACATGAAGAGCTTTACACAAACGTAACATTGATGAGACCAGACAAAGAACAACAGTAAAGCAGGAACTTAAGTAGTGTGGATAACAAAGTGATTTTTAGACACAGCTGATAAACATGAACTAATAATGATGGTGACCATGGAGACTGATGAGTGGCGGGAACTTATAACAAAGGAATACAGAGACCAATGAAAATCAAACAAAGAGTCCAAAAACAAACAGACATGTTACACTAACCATCGAGAACATTTTTGTCATTACAAAAGTTCAAAAGTTTGAGGTCAGTAAGACTTTTTTAAATGATTTTGAAAAGTCTATTTTGCTCACCAAGGCTACATTTATTTGAACAAAAATACAGTCAAAACTATGGATGCACTGATATATCTGCCAATAATTGGTATCAGCCAATAAAAGCAATTAACTTCACAATCAGCCATCGGTCGATTGTTTAAAAACAGCCGAGGGCTGATTATATCCTGTCAATCAAAAGGGGGCTGAAAAACGCGTCAGACTGCAACTCGTACAATGGGTCTCATTCATGAAACACGAGCAGAACGAATTTTTGTGTAAATCGTGTGTAAAGTGGTTCTGGCGTAAATTTTCGGATTCATTAAAATGTTCGTATTTTCCAAATGTTAGTTGGTACAAAAGAAATCTACACCTGCTCCCAGCCACGCGTAAATAGTGCGTTTAACATCCGAACGTTTTGCTCATTAATAAGGCTGCATTTTAATTCACCTTAAAGGTCCCGTTCTTCGTGATCCCATGTTTCAAACTTAATTAGTGTGTAATGTTGTTGTTAGAGTATAAATAAAATCTGTAAAATTTTAAAGCTCAAAGTTCAATGCCAAGCGAGATATTTTATTTAACAGAAGTCGCCTACATCGAACGGCCAGTTTGGACTACATCCCTCTACTTCCTTCTTTAATGACGTCACTAAAACAGTTTTTTGACTAACCTCTGCCCACAGGAATACACAAAAAAGGGGCGTGGTCTTGTTGCGCTCCCACGGAGAAGAGCAAGAGTTGCGTGTGTAGAGTGTGTTTGTCGCCATGTCGTCGAAACTGTGTTATTTTCATCCCGCAGTCCAATCACCTTTGTTTGGCCTTCCCAGGGACGCTGTACTTCGAGATCAATGGTTACAATTTATGTTTAACTCGGTTCCCGAAAATTATAATTGTGGTATCCTTACTGCAATAGTTAATGTTGGACTGCAGTGCACATAATGGCCACAAGAGGGGACTATGTTTATGTATATGGCTGTTTTCCGTATGAGGTACTCTTCTGAGTGAGTGCTAACGTTGTACATTTTCTGTCGCTGCTTGTGGAGATTAAAGAGTTCAGTCTCTCGGGAATTATTGTCTTTTGTGTTCATTAGGCACAACACCACAATAATCCACATGTAAAACTATGTGCAGCACACGTTATGGTAAGAGGCGTGACCTTTCCGGGCAAGGTTCGCTAAACTGCTGTCGAATCACAACACAGGAACCGCTGGCACAATCAGAACTCGTTACGTATTTCTGAAGGAGGGACTTCATAGAACAAGGAAGTCATCAGCCCGTTTTTATGACAGTGGAAACAGCGGTATACAGATAAGTAAATTATGTGAAAAATACTGTGTTTTTTTTACACGCGAAACATGAACACATGTTATATTGCACACTATAAACACAATCAAAGCTTCAAAAAACGGGACCTTTAATAATTAAGGTACATTACACAGCATTTTGAAAAAATATTATATATAGTAATTACATATGTTTATTCTTTTTACTTTTATTGTGAGAGCCAGTAATAGCATCTGCAAACGGAGCACTTTAATCAAATAATTAATTGATTTCAATAGGGCTGGGCAAACTAATGGCCCCAAATGGACAAAATCCTTCCTTTGGTGTCATAATATGATGCCCATATATAGTTGTCAGTCAGATTTAATGGGCGGGATTTATGGTAATTGAGAACGAGCGTGCACGCGCGTCCCATTTACGACTGATTGGAATTCATTAACACACACACATTTCACTATCACTTTTGACGTTTACGAAGTATTTGTGAATCAGGAGAAGAGTTTTCGGGAAGGTCTCTTTACGCGCAAATCACTCACATATTTACTCGTATATTTACGAATGTTTCATGAATGAGACCCCGTGTGTGAAGAAAATGTCTCTTTTAGGGTTGTCAAAGTTAACGTGACAATAATGCATTAACAGTTTAAAAAATACTGACTATAAAGCAGGTTCTATTTGGCCCTATGAATCACCCATAGTTCAAGCCAAGGTTGTTTTTCCTACACCAAACATTAGTTTGTAGCGCGCCTCCCATCCAATTGGTGTGTTAATGCAAAGTCATAATTACCCTAAATAAAGCTCTGTATGTTTTCAAATCGCTCTTGTGGTACTTTGATGATTTGACGATATATTGCATGATAAGTCGATATATTGATTATTGCGACAGGCCTACACAGCGCCGCATCAAGTCGAACACATTTAAAATCTGCAGTGGTCAGGTGGCACAGTGGCCACATAGTAGAAGTTGTAGCTCTCAGAAAATTAAGAGTTTACACTTTGTAATTACAAGTTCTGCAATGTACAGGCTTTTTACAGTTCAGAATCGTTAATTTAATTACATCATGGGGTGAATGCACCTAATAATCACAAAGAGCTTTGTGCATAGATACTTATGACAAGAAACAAAGTCTCAGCTTTCAAATGCTGTCCATTTCATCACGAAATTCAACTAATAAATGGCAATTTGGCGCTCTTACATGTGACGTGACATCACTGTTGCACATCAGTTCAAGCGGCAGTGTGGAGCGTGAGTCTTTTCTTCCACTTTAATACAAGTTGCATGAAAAAAAACATGCATGAACATCAAAAGGTATGTTAAAAGATACAGTACAACTTAATAAAATGTATAATTTTTTCATGTAATCGCTCAATCAGTGGTTCAACCGTGGAAAGACGTCAATCAAACAGCTTGTGAACAATGTCACTTAACGTTGCATTCAGGAAGTCATCCAATATTCACAGTTTGTTAGTTAGCTTTAAAAAAAACAACAACACTGAGAAGCTTATTTACTGTTATTTATATATGTATGTTTGAATAAATTTATCATAAAGACGAGTATACAAACATTTCAGGTTTTACTTGAGTATAATTATTATATCTGAAAATAAAAAGCAGTTGAAAATAATAGTTTGGGCTCTGTTGTTAATTGTTAAACTCTACTGTTTAACATTTATCGGCGGAAAAATCAAGTATTGGTGCATCTCTAGTAAAAACAGTAATATTGTGAAATATTATCACAATTTACAATAACCATTATATATTTAAATATGTTAAAATGTAATTTATTCATGTGATGCATTACTCCAGTCTTCAGTGTCATGTGATCCTTCAGAAATCATTATAATGTGCTGATTTGGTGCTCAAGAAACATGTATTATTATTATTATCAACATTGAAACCAACATTTTGTGCTACTTTTTTTTTTTTCCCGAAAACAGTGATACTTTTTTTTTCAGGAAGTTCAAAAGAACAGCATTTATTTGAAACAGAAAACTCCTGTAACATTAAAAATGTCACGTTTGATAATTTAATGTCTTTGCAGAATAAAAGTATTAATTTCTTGAAAAAAAAAATAACCATATTGCACCCAAACTTTTGAATGGTGTACTTGTGATAAGTAAATGTAAAATAAAGTTAAATGACACTTTATCTCAATTTACAGTACAATACAAAACCAGACAAATGGAACGCACTTGAGCATAGTTGCCTTCTCAGCTGACTTCTGTTTGTGAGCATCTATTTAGCACATTTTGGAAAAAAATGTGTAACACTTGTGGCGGCTGAAAGGTCACGTACACTTACTGTTTACAGGTTTGTTTTTGTGAACTGTGGGGACATTCCATAGGCGTAATGGTTTTTATACTGTACAAACCGTATTTTCTATCGCCCTATACTACCCCTACACCTAAACCTACCCATCACAGAAAACTGTGCACATTTTTACTTTCTCAAAAAAAAAAAAAAAAAAAAAATCAATCATTCTGTATGATTTATAAGCCTTTTGAAAAATGGGGACATGGGGTAATGTCCTCATAAGTCACCCTCTCCTTGTAATACCTATGTCATACCCATGTCATTATACTAATTTGTGTCCTGATATGTCAGAAAAACACGTACATACACACACACATAATATGAACCTTAAATGGAACAGTAACTAAGTCCTTTTACTGCTGTTTGTGCACAACTTATGACTGGCTCAACATATGAACAAGGTTTCAGGAGTGAAGCACCTCTCTGGATGTAGTGAGATTGAGCAGTGATGGTTCTAAACCTGAAGTGAACTGGCCCTGACTGCCTGCGGAGACCTTAGATCCAGCAGACATCCTCAGATCAGAGTTCGCCAGTGGCAGATTAGCAGCACAGAGCAGGATGTGATCTGGACCCAGAGGAAGACACACATCCAGTGCCCCGCTGAGCACTAAAGAGCGCTAGCATTCACAAATCACAGTGTGATCTCTCATTCACAGAGGCCAGAGGAAAGCAGCACAGACTTGCGTTTTGTATTTTACTCTGTGAATATTAAATTAAGAAACATTAAGTGTCTGTAGAGTGAATCTCTATGTATGGACGTGTCTCTGTGCACAATATAACAGCAATTAAACTTTTATGTAATTATTTCAGATTTCCTATCCTTTACCAAGTTCTACTCATTCTGAAAAAAAGTGACTAAAAAATATGACTCTAATTTCCTGTTGTAATTAGATAAGCAATGCATTTACATTTATTCATTTGGCAGATGCTTTTATTCAAAGCTACTTAAAAATGAAAAATGTTACAACAAAAGTGATTCATCCTATTTGTTCATTGAGCAGAAACTTACAAATGAGGAACACTTCAGCAAAGATGATTCATTTTTAGCAGACAGTGACATGAGTAATGTTGTAATAGAAAGTTCCAAAATTGGTCAGGAAAGTACAAACTTTATTTAGTGTCCATTTAGGATGTTTAGGGGTATGTTCATTAACATATCTGAGTTAAAGGAATATTCTGGAATAAATACAAGTTATACTCAAATCAACTAAAGTTATCTCATGAGTATCCATGTATCTAACATAAAGTGTGGTTACTTATGTTTGCATAGACAAAACATGGCTCATTTACTTAGAAATTATAAAATTTCATTATGAGATGGTATATTGGTATATTGTAACAAATTGTTGTCACAAAACATATTTTGTTTTTATATTGTTGAAAAGTGATTATGTTTAGATTTGGGGATAGGATGGGGATCTAAAATATCCATAAAATAAAATAAAAATAACTAAACTATAAACTATATTAATGATTTATGATATAAAATATTTGTTAATATTTACAGCTATAGACATTTGAAATATGTAATACTTATGTTTTAGATGCTGTCACTATGTTAGCATCTACCAAAAAAAGTATTATCTGCATATGTTGCGTATGAATATAGACTATGCATATTATAATATATATATATATATATATATATATATATATATATATATATATATATATATATATATATATTTATAAATGACCAGGGTGAATGAACATCATTTGTGTCATAATGTTGATAAAAGGGGTCATGATATGAAAAATCAAATTCGCCTTGATCTTTTGCGATATAATAGGTCTTTGTACCATTAAAACATCCTGCAACTTTCATAGCTTAAAACGTCCTCTTCATTATAAACAAAGTATTTCTTTTCAATCAAGCTCCAAAAACGGCTCGTTTTGATATTACGAGATCTGTGACATCACATGGGTCAAGAAAAATATATCTGTATATGACTGTTTCCAAAACAAGACATTGGCGAATAGTTATACATCATCGCAGCATAGGCCCCGCCCACTGGCATTCAGCCACTTAACAGCTGACATTTGCCTACATAGGATGTGAGTGTTGCGTCAAAAGCAAATAGAACCCATTATAATCACTGACGCTGCCTACAGTGGATACAGTATACAGATGCACGTTCAGTTTACTCCATGCACTTGAGTCTACTGACAACAGGACAAATGGAAGAGTGAAATAATGTTCACTTTGAACATTCAGTTTAAATAGCTCATTTGCATCTCTGTACAAACATCAGAATGATCCCAGCGTGGGAAACAAGTGGATGTTTTTTTTTTTTTGTTTTTTTTACTGCCATTTTTAGATCACATCAGAGGATTATATGTTTGTTTGGAGCATTTTGTTTTGTAAACAAGAAACAGTGTAATGGAGAGTTTGCAAAGAAACTTTTATTGACAGATGAAGCAGCCAACAGTATTGGATCTGACAGCAGCTGCATTACAAACAGTAAATGATGTCATAATTCTTTGTATGTAAATGAAATAATATGGATATTCATTCATTCATTCATTCATTCATTCATTTTCTTCCGCTTATCCGGGGCTGGGTCGCGGGGGCAGCAGTCTAAGCAGAGATGCCCAGACTTCCCTCTCCCCAGACACTTCCTCCAGCTTTTTCGGGGGAATTCCGAGGCGTTCCCAGGCCAGCCGAGAGACATAGTCCCTCCAGCGTGTCCTAGGTCTTCCCCGGGGCCTCCTCCCGGTGGGACATGCCCGGAACACCTCCCCAGGGAGGCGTCCAGGAGGCATCCGAAACAGATGCCCGAGCCACCTCAGCTGGCTCCTCTCGATGTGGAGGAGCAGTGGCTCTACTCTGAGCTCCTCCCGAGTGACCGAGCTCCTCACCCTATCTCTAAGGGAGCGCCCAGCCACCCTACGGAGGAAGCTCATTTCGACTGCCTGTATCCGGGATCTCATTCTTTCGGTCATGACCCAAAGCTCATGACCATAGTATGGATAGTGTTTTCAGAACACTCAAAACACGTGCAATAGCGAATGGCCGTTGATACTGTTTCCTATGCAATGACGTTGGCCAATCATAACAGTGGCCATTTACTGACAAGCCTTAAAAATGGATCATTTCAGACAGAGGGTCAGAATGAGGGTTGAAAATAATCGTTTTTTCAGCATTTTTTGTTTGTTTGTTTGGTTATGTGCAAAAAAAGCATATTTAAAAATATAAGTAAACCTCAAGAAACATTAAAAAATACATAAATAAATAAAAATCAACATTACAACCACTATTTCTAAGTTACACTGAGGCAAACGGGGCCATATTTTAGATAATTTTCAAGCAGGAGGGAGTCAATCACTGAACCCTAGAGGTTAGACAATATGACTTACAGTAGAAATCCTTTCTTACTAAAATACCCTGAAAGATCTACCTGTGATGTAGGACCCGAACCATCGGATTGCAATTATCGTGACAAGAAGATCTGGTGATTTATAATGTCTAGGGCTGCAGACATGTCTAGCTGAATGAGGACGGATGATCCAGAGTCAGCTCTGGCCAGCTGCGAGGCTTCAGTGAGGAACAGAGAGGCGGTCTCCGTTAAATGTCCGCTTTTGAAGCCTGACTGATTGCAGGTACTTCTGTGAAAGGAAAAAAATTACCTGATTGAAAACCACTCCCTTAAGTGTTTATGCCATGAACTGGAGGTGAGAGATAGGTTCGAAGTTTTCTACTACTGTGGAGCTTAGTATGTTTTTTTAAAGCAGTGTGGGTTGAATGTGGTGGGGAAAATGTCAGTGAGGATATGATGTGTTGCTGAAGTGTGTAAATGTGGGCAGGAAGAGCAATGCACATGCAACACCAAGGTCATGGGTTCAATTTCCAGAAAAAACATTAATTGATGGAATATATCTTGTATACAATTCAAGTTGTTTTGGATAAAAGCTGCCAAATGCATAACTGTAAATTTAATCCTGTCAATCAATAAGATTTTTTTTTTTTAAAGCTGCTGTCCGTAACTTTTTTTGGTTAAAAATGATCCAAAATCAATTTTTGAGCAAGTACATAACCAGCCAATGTTCAAAACTATTTCTTTACCTTAGCCTGATTCACAACAGTAAGTTTGTTCAGATGACATTTTCCAGTGAAAATTCTTATTTTAGTAATACTTCCAAGACGTAGAATCTGTGATTCCGAAGAACAGTATCCACACCGATGTGGTGACTGACAGCAAACATTAGATTCATCCGCGCTGAGGAGCCGTGCCGATGCACAACCCATGTAAAGATGATAATTCCACAAGTAACTGCAATTGCAGGTTTCAAACAGAGATGGCGACAAAGAGGCAAAACTTACAGACTGCAGCTTTAAATAAATTAATACTTTTATTTAGCAATTAAGGAAGCATTAAACTGATCAAAAGTGACAGTAAAAACATTTATAATATTACAAAAGATTTCAAATAAATGCTGTTCTTTTTAACTTTCTGTTAATAAAAAAAAATTAAAAAAATCTGAAAAAAAGTATCATGGTTTCCGAAAAAATATTAAGAAGAACATTTTTTTTTAAGAAATGAGCAGCAATATTCTAAAGGATATTGTGACGCTAAAGACTGAAGTAATGGCTGTTTTTTTTTTGTTGTTGTTTTTTTTCAGCTAAAATATAGTAAAAATAACATTTCACAATATTACTGTAATTTGATCAAATAAATGAAGCCTTGTTAAGGCTTATTTAAAAATCAAGAATTTAAAACAATCCTACCAACCCCAAAATGTGATAATTAATCTAGAATCCACTACCCTAATTTCATTAACCTTATTTTCTACTATATACCAATTCATTTTAATTAAAGCAGACAAGAGAAGAATTTATATCCTCAAGTCAGACTCAAATTAAAGTCTCTCCATTGCAGAATACAAACCAAATCCATTTACCTCTATCGCTCTCAAGGATTATATGAACTTGTGAACTTTTGATACATATTTTCTAGAGGGTGTTGCATGTATTACAGCACAGAGAATATATTTTAGGAGCAGTTTATGTGATTATGATAATCTCTAATCTAAATATGAGTCTGTATTTGTGAACTCTATATCAAGCAAATGAGACACCCACCGACAACTTTTCTTTTTCCATAGTCCCTGGCTGCATGCGAAACCTTAAAAATAATGCCCATTCCAAGGTAAGAAGGCATCAAGACGCCCGAATCCAATGTTAGCTTCACTTCCTGTCTCCTGAAATACCTTCATGTGATCGATTTTTGAAGGTAGCATAGATGTATTCTTCGCTGCCTTTGATATCCCACAATTCTGTGCATTCCATTTGGTGACAGATGAGCTAAAAACTAAAGATGGCATCTGAAAATTGTGGTTGGTGGTCAGTTTGTGCATAAACATAAGTTTTTGACAAATGTTTTCCAATTGTAGTCATTTCTAGCTAGAAAATACTATTGTAGTTAAATATTCTCTTAGTTATCACAAAAGCTCTAAGTCTCTCCGAAATCAAGAGGTACCTTTGTGTTCAAACGCTGCCTGCAAAGTCATTGCCTGATAGGGTAGCGAGGCAACAAGTCAGTTGCCTAAGCTTTGGGACGCTGCCTCTGTTTGTCTTCCTTGTTACCTGTGTCCAGCATTAATTTGTATGTTTTACCTGAGTTGTGAGCACTCTACATTTATACATTTGGCAGATGCTTTTATCCAAAGTGACTCACTTTGCATTCAACATATACATTTTTATCAGTTCATGCATTCCCTGGGAATCAAACCCATGACCTTGGGTTAGGTCCGTGCTATACTGTTGGTTCTACAGGAACAAGGAAAGACTGAGTGCTGTGAAATAATACCAAACAATAAATGAACACATTTTTCAATTGCATTGTCCTTGCTGGCTGTACACACTTTAAATAAAAAGTGCATGTTGTCCTTCTGCTATAGTCACATCTCGGATCACGATTGTTTTAGGTCATTTTTTGTAATATTGTTCAAAAGTTTGGGGTCATTAAGATTTCTCTGAAAGAAAAATAAATGTTTCTTGAGCATCAAGTCAGCATATTAGAATTTCACGCAGGATTCTGTAAATGGTTCAATCAATCAATCAATCAATCAATCAAAATCATTCAATCAATCAATTACGTATCAAAAATAGCAACACTTAACAATAAGGTTAACATTAGGATACCATGTACAATTACTTTTTTCCAGCATTTATTAAGCTATTTAATTTATAATCATAATATTTTCACTCCTAATTTATGGTTGGTAATATTACAAATTAACATAACTAATGTTTATACAACTTGAAATGTTAAAAATAAACAAGTAAAAATGAATATATTAAGAATATATTAATTTTTACTTGTTCATTTTTAACATTATATAATATATAATATCATATTATAGCTTTATAACATATTATATAATATATTATAGTATTATGATTATATAATACATGATATAGAAAAAAGTATTGCATAAATTAATGCAAACAACTAACCCTAACCCTAACCTTATTGTAAAGTGTTACCAAATAAATGACTTGAAGTGTAGTTTTTCCACAAACAAAGCTATAAATGAATTAAAGATGCCCTAGAATTTAAAATTGAATTTACCTTGGCATAGTTAAATAATTAGAGTTCTGTACATGGAAATGACATACAGTGAGTCTCAAACACCAATGTTTCCTCCTTCTTATGTAAATCTCATTTGTGCAAAAGACCACTGAAAAACAGGCGAATTTCAACATAACACCGACTGTTACGCAACAGTTGGGATTATTAATATGTACGCCCCCAACTTTTGCATATACCAGCCCATGTTCTAAGCATTAGACAAGGCAGTATTAATGTCTGGAGCAGCACAGCTGAATCATCAGAAGTTATAGGCTATTGGTAGGCTATTGTGAAGCAAGCAAGGACAATAGTGAAAATGGCAGATGGATCAATAATAACTGTTCATGATCCATGATATCATGATATATTTAGTGTTATTTATAAATTGTCTTTCTAAATGTTTCATTAGTATGTTGCTAATGTACTGTTAAATGTGGTTAAAGTTACCATTGTTTCTTACTGTATTCACGGAGACCAGAGCCGTCGCTATTTTCATTTTTAAACACTTGCAGTCTGTATAATTCATAAATGCATCTTCATTCTTTATAAATCTCTCCAACAGTGTGTATTGTTAGCTTTAGCCCCGTTAGCCGCAGCATACTGTCAAACTCATTCAGAATCAAATGTAAACATCCGCAAAATAAATACCAAACTTACGTGATCTGATATGCTGCATCACAAACACTTTGTAAAGATCCATTTTGAGGGTTATATTAGCTGTGTAAACTTTGTTTATGCGATGTATTATAGAGTTGCAAGCTTGGGGGCGGGGAGCGCAAGCATTTAAAGGGGATATGCACAGAATCGGTGCATTTTTAATTACGCCCCAAAATAGGCAGTTAAAACATTGTGTAATAAAAAAATCTATGGGTATTTTGAGCCGAAACTTCACAGACACATTCTGGGGACACCTTAGACTTATATTACATCTTGTTAAGTAGGGTTCTAGGGGACCTTTAAACTGTTAAGGAATCAGTATTGTTATATGGAAACAAAATCCTTCCCAGCCCAATTAGTCACTCATCTCAGATGATCTGACTGTGAGAGTCGTCTCTGTGAACCTTCTTACCTTTGAATGTTACAGCTCTGACCTCTTCGTATTCCCTACCCTTCACATTCTCTCTGTCCTCATCCTCACACGGCTGCCCCCCTGCATGTCTGTGTGGCTGTGATTAATTCAGCTGGGCTCTGGGAGCTGCTCACGATGAGGGAAATTTACGCAGCTAACGGCAGATCAGCTGTTCAGCGGTGTCCTGCACGGGAAGGACCATGCGGCACAAATGATAAATAACAACAGATGATGTAAAAAAAAAAAAAAAAAAAAAAAGAGGACACAAGAGAGCTGTACGGATGAATATGATGAGCAAAAAGGGTTTCAGTGTCCCTCAGTGCCCACCTCGTGTCTCTGGAGATCTGATTCTACCACACAGAATTATTGATGAAGCACATAGCAGAAAACAACACTCTTATGAAGACACTAGGAAACTCCAGATAGCTGGAAGGGGAAAAAGCACGAAGAGTGAAAAAGATGGTAAATACCCTTATGAAAGTCTCACTGTAGAATCGTGGGCACACAGAGCAACAAAATTACCACTCACAAATATGGTCTTTGTGTCCTTATCTGATGTCAGGATGATAATGGCTCTGCATGAATGTCACGTTAGCCATATACACACTGCAGGTACATACAGATGTCAGTCTTCCTTTGAGTAATTCTGTCGGAATTAAGAGTTTCTTACTGCAATTAATAGAGGTAGCAATATCTGCAATACTAGTCTTGATAGTACTTGGTAAAAAGATACTGATAAAGAAATATTTAAGATATACTTCTTATTCTTCAGGGATTTAATATTTAGTTATAATTAAGATTGCAAGTTGCTTTAGTTTTGAGTGATAATTTTATGAAGCGACAAGAATACAAACAAAAACAACGACTTTATTAAACAATTCTCTTCTCTTCCATATCAGTCTTCTACATTGTTCATGTAGTAAACAACCCTTTAACATTCCAAGGAAAATAAAATAAAATAAAATAAAATAAAATAAAATAAAATAAAATAAAATAAAATAAAATAAAATAAAATAAAATAAAATAAAATAAAATAAAATAAAATAAAATAAAATAAAATAAAATAAAATAAAATAAACATATGGTGTGATTGATATAAACAAAACAAAACAAAACAAAACAAAATGAAATGAAATAAAATGACAGCAGCTCTTAACATTCCAAGGAAATCAAATAAAATACATAAACAAACAAACAAACAAGCAAACATGAGCCACTGAAGTCAGAGCCATAGCTGTGTGGGCAAGTGTTTCAACATATGGTGTGGTTGATATATAAAAAAAAATGGTAACACTTTACAATAAGGTTCATTAGTTAAACATTATTTGTATTAACTAACATGAACTAACTATGAGCAATACATTTGTTACTGTATGTACTAATCTTGGTTAAAGTTTGTTAATGAAAATACAGTTGTTCATTGTTTGTTCATGTTAGTTCACAATGCATTAACTAATGTTAACAAGATTTTAATAATGTAGTTAATGTTGAAACTAACATTAACAAAGATTAATAAATGCTGTATAAGTGCAATTCATTGTTAGTTCATGTTAACTAATGAACCTTATTGTAAAGTTTTACCAAAAAAATAATAAATTAGAATAATAAAATACAATGACAGCAGCTCTTAAAATAATATAAAATAAAATGATAGCAGCCCTTAACAAGGAAATTAAAACAAAACAAACAAACAAACAAACAAACAAACAAACAAACAAACAAACAAACAAACAAACAAACATAAGCCATTGAAGTCGAAGTCATAGCTGTGTGGGCAAGTGTTTTGACATATGGTGTAGCTGATATCAAAATAAATAAATAAATAAATATAATAAAAAAAAAAATAGTTGAAAAAGGTGCGGCCCTTAGCATTACAAGGTAGTGAGGTAGTAAGCAAGCAAATAAATAAATACATTTTATTTAAAACCGTAAAACCGTATGCCATTGATATCAAAATTCTCATTCATAGAGAAGCCATAAGCAAACCCACAGAATACATCAAGAAATGTGCATTTGATCTGAATTGTTCAGCTTATTATAGTAGGTTATTATTATCAAGAAAAGAACTGGCGACAAAAGGCCAAGAGTAATCAGAGGCTACAGCACTAATGAACAGAAATATCTTGAAAGCACACTGAAGCAGGGACAGGGGGCTCGTCGAAGCATGCAGCCCAGTTTGAATAGAGATGAATGGCTCCATATATCATTAACCCTGCCAAGGAGCAAAGAGCACTCAGGCAAAACAAAAGCCCACAGGTTTCGGACACTATTCATTCCATTTGCAATATTAACCGCTGCGTAATCTCTATGTGGCATAGAGAACTGCAGTGAGGAGAAGTGAAAAGTGCACTGAATAGACATGTTTTATCAATAAATGATACCACACTGGGGGATTTGGGGAGGCTTTGCTCTCAATTTAAAAGCTCATCATCTTGTGACAGCAAGAGAATATGCATGCAAGGTCTGGGATCTCTTTTGTCTTGTTCATTACACAACCCTCCACATTTAAATCCCATAAATGCTGAATATTCTTTATCTCGATTGTAACAGAAGCCGACCTTTGCTATTTCTCAGAGAAGAGTGATTAGAAACCAAATGGGAAAGAGGAGCAGATGGCATTCTTCCATCAGATCCGAAGCGAAAGATAGCGTAGTAGGAAAGTTACGAGCATTTCATCATCGTTACCTCACTCTCATGAGCACGTAATGGAGATGCCTTGGAGAGATTTCTAAGTGATCTATCAGAAGGCCTCACAATGGGTCATTCAGAACCAAACCCAGTGTGAACCACAGATTCCTGACAATACCTTTTATTCAGGTTAAATTCAGGTGAATCTGCCATATGATTTCCAACAAAACTGAGCAAACACAAACATATAAAATATTCTCACTGAGTTTAGCCTTCAATATGTAAGACATACTCACGTATTGCAGCAAGACAAGCATGAATAAAATAAAAGAAAATAATATAAAAAAAGAAAATACATAAATGGACCCACAAACAACCTCAAACATAAACTATTCTCACTGAGTTTAGCCCTCAATATTTAAGAGATACATATTGGGTCAAAAAACAAGCACAAATGATAGAATAGAATAGAATAGAATAGAATAGAATAGAATAGAATAGAATAGAATAGAATAGAATTACACATGATTTCCTACAAAACTGAGCAAACGCAAACATAAACTATTCTCACTGAGTTTAGCACTCAATATTTAAGACATACATATTGGTACAAAAACAAGAATAGAATAGAATAGAATAGAATAGAATAGAATAGAATAGAATAGAATAGAATAGAATAGAATATGTTTACACCAGTGGCGTGCAGTGGTGTTCTGAAATGAGGAGGAAAACAATGTCTCACAGTTTATTTATTTTTATTTTTTCATAAATTAAATGTAAATTCATGTCTGTTACTCTTAACGTTGTCACATTTTCCTTGTTAAATGAACATTATTTTACATTACATCAAAAAAGAAAAAAGAAACCAAATACAATTCTATTTTGTATTTTTATATTAATAATGTAATTAATGTTCTGTTTATTAAAACCAAGTCAATCTCATCAAGTTAGTGTTTTAAGCATTTTTACATTTATTCCAAAATAATAACTAAAGGTAGTAACAATGTAACCCTCTATGGTATGCAATATGATATTAATGAGGGAAAAAATATTTGTGGTGTTTTCCTGTTTAGAATTGAACACTATAACTGTCACACTCAGTCACACCAGCTCAGTCACTCTCTCTACACTCCAATTCCCAGCATCCCTCCTGATCCACACTTGCACACACTCCTCAATCACCTGCACCTGCAAGCCACCACCCTCTTTATCACTCATCAGCACTCCCTATATAAGCAGTCACCATCCTCACCACTATGGTCTGGTCTTGTCAAGACTATACAGAATCACCTCGACTCCTTACCTGCTACTAACCTGCCATCTCGTTCCTGATGCTTCACCATCTTCCTGCCACCCTGTTCGTTGCCCGTCAGATCTTCCAGTCACCTTCACCACCAGCTTCACTCTTGCAACAAGCAAAGACCTCTGTTACCTTCAGCTAAGTTCACCAGTAATTATCAGTGACTGCCTCACTTACCTGCTTTGCAACATTGATTTGCTGTAACCTGACAGATAGATGTCTGGAGAGCTCCGTTCCCTCGTATGTATTCCAGCCAGCCCAAAAGTCTCATCCTAAGATGGCCGTCAGTCAGAGGTCCCAACGTAAGATAGCTGCTGTTCTGAAGCCTCATCCTAAGATGGCATCTCGTCTCATCCCGTCATTTACCCCTTACTTTTAACTAGTCTTCCCATTGACGCCATTTTGTTCATTCAGACTGATGCGGGACGAGGTGGGATTTATTGCGCAAACCAATCATATCCAATAATAACCAATCACATCCAATCATAGCGCGATGGAGGCATTGCCTCCTCTTACGTGACTTTCCCCCATTCATTCTCTATTACCCCCCACAAAACCCACTGCATGCCTCTTTTTTTTCTTTTTTTTTTGTCACTGTTGGACAGTGTTCCTTTAGAAAAAATAGTGATTTATACACTTTTTATTGTCACATTTTGTTATATTTGCGTTGTTTTATTTTTGTAATATGGATTATTTTCTCATCCTAATTTTTTGAGGAGGCACTGTCTCCCTTGCTTCCTCAGAGGAAACGCCCCTTTACACAGGATTACTTGAAAAAACTGAGCAAATAGAATAGAATAGAATAGAATAGAATAGAATAGAATAGAATAGAATAGAATAGAATAGAATAGAATAGGTTTACACATGATTTCCTACAAAACTGAGCAAACGTAAACATATAAACTGTTCTCACTGAGTTTAGCCCGCAATATATAAGACATACATATTGGTACAAAAACAAGCATGATAGAATAGAATAGAATAGAATAGAATAGAATAGAATAGAATAGAATAGAATAGAATAGAATAGAATAGAATAGGTTTGCATGATTTCCTACAAAACTGAGCAAACGCAAACATATAAATTATTCTCATTGAGTTTAGCCCTCAATATTTAAAGTTGCAATGTATAAATTTTAGGAGGATCTATTTATAGAAATGCAATATAATATACATAACTATGTTTTCAGTAGTGCATAAAGACCTTACATAATGAACCATTATGTTTTCATTACCTTAGAATGAGCCATTCACATGTTAAGTCGCCATTTTGCACAGGCATATTTCTACAGTAGCCCTAAATGGACAAACTGCTCTACAGAGTGTGTTTGCTTAACTGGCTACTCTCTGCTGTCTCAGACGACAACATCTTTGTCCTGTGTTGGTCACCGTAGCTTCTCTTTATTGCAATTCGCATTAACAAAAAATAAGCAAATAAATAAATGATTTCTACATGATTATCTACAAAAGCAACAAAACTGAGCAAACAAACAAACTGTTCATACTGAATTTATCCAATTGATATTTAAGACATACTTACACACTGTAAAGCAAAACAAGCATTAACAAGCATTAAAATATAAAATAAAATACACAGAGCAATTCCAACAGGTTCCTCGCACCATTGTTTTTCATGCCCTAATAAATAAAATAAAATACAAAAGTCAATAGAATCTAAATAAATTAATAATTTCCAACTGATTTTCTACAAAAGTGAGCAAACACAAATATATAAACTACTCTGACTGAATTTTACAAGTATAAATGATATGGTCATGTACTGATCAATTTGCCAATCCTACAGCAACCAATCAATAATACCAACCTACAAGGAAAGTTTCTCAAGTTATAAACTCAACAATGCACTGGTAACAAAGAAAATACAGTTACAACAAATCAGAAATCATGTAACTCAATGAAAACTCACAAACTGTTTTCAGGTTTAGAACAGAAAAAAAAAAAAAAAAATGTGTGGAAGTTAGTAGGCTCATGGTTTATGAATGAAGCAGTATTTTTGTTGTGCCGGTAGAGATGTTCTTGTGGGGGTTGCTAATATTGAATTCAGTGATGAATGTGTGTGAAGATGTTTACGAGCAATGATTAATCTCAGGGCTTCATGGTGAAGTGAATCATGAGCATCTGAAGTTGAGCAGGCAAGAGTACAGATGTCTGGAGGGGAGAGAATAAACCAGCTTTTCCAGGAAATGACAACAGAAACATGTTTTGTGCCAAAGCTAAATTAAAGATGGACCTTCAATTTCATTGCCTAACAAGTCAAAACAGTTCCCACCAGACAATATCGTCAGTCAAACACTGTTGTTTGATGTTTTTCATTCTTTTTTTTTCGAGAGCAAGTCAAATAAGGGTGTTTTTACCAGTTAAGGCTCTTAATAAATGTTGTAAGAGTTGCAAAAAATAAAATAAAATAAAAAAAAAAAAGTCCAGTTTTATAACAACTACATCTTGTCATAAGTATGACAATGTCACTATCTGGGTACTGTCAAGGTAATTTGTTTACTGTAATTCTACAAAAAGAAGTCTCAAAATCTCACGTCTTGAGATGCTAAGGTAAGAAAAGTCATAATTTATTCCTTCATAAAAGCTGTCACTGCAGTGACTCATCAGGTCAGACTGTACATCTAATCACTGTTGTAGGAGCAACATTTCATCAGTGGTTAATTAGCATGCTAAATCAGCCTATGCTGTGCTGAAATACTCAGGGGATATTTTGTCCTCTTAAAAATTTACAGACAAGCAATGCTACCAGAAGCAGTGCATGTCTGAATTTAGCTGTTTAGTTCGAGCACATAGGCTTACAGTATAATCATCAAAGCCAGACAAACTTGTATATACATATTTTAATTTTAAGGTGCCCACTTTAATTCACAACTGACTATATTAAAATAATGTAATTAAAACCTGCAATAGTGCACTGTTCTCTACAACCTTGTAAATAATTGTATTTTTCATATCTTCAAATACCCATGATAGTACAAAAAATGCTAACATTTGATATAGAGTTACTTTTATAGTTATAATAATGATTTTATAATGTGAACCATTGATTAATTCTCTAGCCATCTAGTGGCTGTAGTTAAAAATTCATGTTATTTTAATTTTAATTTAATTAAGTGTTTGCTTTCCAGTAGATGGCAGTAATCATCCACTAAACCCAGGCACATTTTTTCATGTCTATCACTATGAATGAAATTTAGAAATGTAGATCTTTATTAAAGTGGATTTAACATAAAATTTTGCTATTTTATATAAATGTATATACTTAAATTATTACAAATTGAGGCAAATAAATAACACAAAATACCATAAATCCTACAAAATTGCACAACTTTACAGTAAAATATTAAAGTAGGCTATTACGTTTGTTTAAAAAAAAGTTACATGTTACAAAATCACATTTTATTGTCTGGTTAAGCTAGTTGGACAGAAAAATGAATATTGTTGGCCAATGTGTAATAGCATAGCAAGCAACATAACATAAGTGATAGGCCATTTTTTATTATTTGCCTTCTATTATTATGATATGAGTAAGCTGCATACATGCCTTTATCTTTTGCATGTTTTCCCCTCTTCCTTTTTATTTATTTACGTTACTTAAATCGGCCTCCGGTGGCTTAGACCTTTTGCCTTACCATAATTTAGCGTTGATTTAGAACTTGTCCCGCTGTCCCTACAGACGTCACCTCATCCCTTCTTCTTGTATACTTTTGAGGGAGTTGTCTTCTCCGAGCGCACACTCCGAGTCCCTCCGGACCAGGTTAATTTACCCACCGAGTGACATGATATCATTGACATCGCGCATTCGTTTGTTTGATTGTTTGTTTGTTTTTTCTTGCGCGGGTGCCCCGTGCCACCCTGGGCCGTCCAGGCCTAAATCCGTCACTGAATGATTTTTTTTACATTTGGCCACGTCCACAGTTTCTAGAGCACCCATATTTCAACCCAGTGCCATGACAACACCAGCCCTCATGGCCAAATAAACAGACCGACCCACCGGGAATTCTCCCGGTGCTCCCAATTAGCCAATTCTTGGCCTGCTATCACGTAACGTGGTGGTGAAAGGCACAAGGATGAAGGAGAATACGAATAATGCTATTAAATAACAAAAACAGGCAGGAAACTCACTTTAACACAGGTTAACAAAAAAAATGGAAAACAGTCCATGGGGGAGTGGAGGGTGGGAGGAGCCAGGGGAAAGCCAGGAGCAGGAGGAGCCAGTTGGTACACCAGAGGCCAGCCAGGACGAGGCCGCAGGGTGGAGTCGCAAGTGGGAGGAGCCATGGTGGAGTAGACACCATGGGTATGACCAATGGAGATGCAGCCGAAGACGGATACCCAGATGGAGCCAATGAGCCTATGCGCAGCCGATGGTCCTGGAGACCGAGGTGGAGCCGGGAAACCTGAGGAGAGAGGCTGAGCCAGTGGGACCGAGGACGGAGGTGGAGATGGGGGGGAAGGCGGAGCCAGACGGAGCCGTAGGTGTAGGCAAGTCGACGCCTGAACAAGGCTTGCCAGAGGGACGAGGGAGCCCGGAGAAGCCATTAGGCCGATGGTTTCTGGTGGAGCTGAGGGAGGGAGGAGCCAAGTTGAAGCAAAAGGGTTGACAGACCGAGGTGGAGCAGGGGGCTCAGAGGCTAGAGGTGGAGACAGGGGATCCTCTGTGTGAGATGGAGCAGGTGGCCTGAAGACACCTGGCATCTGTCATGTGGAAGATGTAAAAGGACTGAAGGACAGCAGCGATAGTGGGGCTAAGGAACTGGCAGAATGAGGAGGTGGGAGAGGGAGGCTGGGTGGGTGGGAATTCAATTCAAATTGATCACTGGATGATCAATTCAAATTGACATAATTCCAGTAATTTTCATGGTTAAATTTAGGCCTTTTAAATTTAACAACAAACGTGCAACTTGTAATTAAGTGCAAGCAAGATGCATGTAATTTTACATGCTCTTCATGCAGGATATACTGTCACTGTATCACTAGTGATACTGTACTGTATCACTGTAGTAATGTACTGTTAAATATATTATTAATAATTAATTATTAATATAATTATTTCATTTTAATGCAATTTTAATTTATATAAATCAATCTTATTTATTTACTTTAATTGAATTTAATCTATTTAATAGATTAATAATTATTTTTTATTATAATAATTATATTTTAGCACATTTTTTATTATGTTAATCTAATTTATTTTAATTTATTTATTTAATTTAATCATATTTATTTAGGGGAAAAAAAAAAATCCAGATCTTTTCCGTGGACCCCCGTCACTCTCTTGCACCTCCCTTGAAAACCCCTGCTGTAAATGAAGAAGATGTTTATGTTAAAGACAGGGGTCAAAGAGAGGATGGAAAATAGTGTGTGTTATGACCATTTGGGATAGCTAACAAACATGTACTTAACCAAACAACACTTTCTAATATTATGACAATTTTGAAGGCCATAAGCTTTTATGTGAACATAAAATAACCAGAAGCTACAGGCATGGGAGCGCCCCTCAACACTGGAGGTGCCAGAATACGAATACATGAGTGTGAAGCAGTGTGTTATCAACTCTGACGAAGAGAGAACTGTAATCTTGACCCAATTATACAGCCACACTTATCAGAGCCTGTATGTACCAGAATCTCTGCCCACAGCCACAAGTCAGTGGACAACGAAAATGATAGCAGACAGAGAGCAAAAACCAATCTTCTACTGAATAACATTCTGTTTTCCAGAAGGTTAAAGTCAACATGAAATCAAAATTGACCCCATTCACTTTCTTAATGCATGTTTCTGGTTTTATTGAGCACAGTTCACTAGTGCATTTTCATAATTGTCAATCCAAATCTAAATATACTTGTTCTGCATTTGGGGAAAAAAAAATGTCACTGGTAAAACAACTTAATATAATGAGGTTTTGAGATTTATATTGATTTACGGTGCATAATTTGACACCTTTACCTTATTTTTATTATTCTCAGGGTAGGTAAATAAGTTCTACCTATATATTATAATACTTTAAAATACTTACAAATGAAAAGAAAAGATTTCTTTGTGGTCTGTTCTGGCTCAACGTCATAAATCAATCCCCCGAAAGACAGACTTTGTTATAAAAATAAAAATAAACTTTGATTACAATTAGTTTCTCTAGCAGTATAACTGTTCTACAAATTCTCTATACTATGGAAGACCAGGAGTGCCACTTAAAAATAAAATGAAGAATCAATTAATTAATTTAATAATTCAAACATAAAAATGTATATAAATGAATCACTTTTTATATGGGCAAATTAATAGACATATTTAAAGTTGTTTATTTAATTCCTGTTTTTAAATGTAGTTTAATAAAACAATAAAACAATAAATTTAAAAAATATTTTTTGAATGTACAAATAAGTAGACAAATTTGAAACGGGTTATTTAATTAATTTTTTAAAACGTAGATCAATAAAACAATAAAAAGTAAATTAGTAAATCATTTTAAATGCGCATTTAAATCGCTTTTTTAAAAATAATTTGGCAAATGCTTTTTTCTCTCTATTTACCAATTGCTTTTCTTTGTCGGTTTGCCAAATGCTTTTCTTTATCCATTAGTCAATCGAGTGGTAAAATGCCATTGGACAGTACACACGTGGGAGCAATCAATCAACTTTCGCCTCAATTTGACGAGCCAACCCTCTCTCACTTGTAACACTCACTGTCATTGGACAGATAGAGATCAAAGCTTCATCCCGCTTTAATTTGGTTTTTGTGGCGCCATTTTAATGTCTTGCGTGTGAGTTATTGTGCATAAAACATCATGCAAGTACCATGGCTGACATTGCTAATATTTTAAGACAACTTGCCAATGAAGTGGATAGTGGTTCTCAATCAAATGTCCCAGACCAAACAGCCACTCCGTCTGGAACGCAAGGCATAACACAGTGGACAAGAAAAGTTGCTTATCTCTTTAAAAAATTGTTTGTCTGTATGCGAATATGTTTATGTTCACATATGACATTATGCCAATATTATGACATATAATTTGACATATTTGACGTGTGTGTGTGTGTGTGTGTGTGTGTGTGTGTGTGTGTGTGTGTGTGTGTGTGTGTGTGTGTGTGTGTGTGTGTGTGTGTGTGTGTGTGTGTGTGAGACTAGGCCAGGAGGGGGGCGGGTGTGTGATTAAAACCGAAACTAACTTACACTGTACGCGAGCTGCGCGACGCGACAAATGCCTCGTTCTTAATGTGTCATATTATGTGTCATATGTCAAATTATATGTCATAGTATTGGCATAACGTCATATGTGAACATATGATAAGGAGATAGTTTTGAACACTGGCTGGATATGTACTTGCTCAAAAATTGATTTTGGATAATTTTTAACCAAAAACAGTTACGGACTGCACCTTTAAAGTGTTAGTTCACCCAAAAATTCAAATTCTGTCATTAACTACTCACTCTCATGTCATTCCAAACCTGACTTTCATATTGAAAGACTTTCATTCATCTTCGGAACACAAATGAAGATATTTTTGATGAAATCTGAGAGCTTTCTGTCCCTCCATAGACAGCTACGTGACTACCACTTTGAAACTTTAAAAAGTTCATAAAAAGATCGTAAAACTAATCCATATGAATTGAGCGGTTTAGTCCTTTTCTGAGAGGACTCAATCGCTTTTTATGATGAACAGATTGAATTTAGGCTTTTATTCAGATATAAACATTGATCAGCGAACACAGAAGCTCAACCGAACCTGCTTGAAGCGTGAGAACAAACCTCTTCCAGAAGCACAAACATTCTGCGTAACACATGAGAAAGAACTTCATTGGTTCTCGCACACATCAAGCAAACATGCTTGAGCTTTTGTTTACCATAACTGAT
Organism: Ancherythroculter nigrocauda; assembly: GCA_036281575.1. Taxonomy (NCBI): domain Eukaryota; kingdom Metazoa; phylum Chordata; class Actinopteri; order Cypriniformes; family Xenocyprididae; genus Ancherythroculter; species Ancherythroculter nigrocauda. Next base: position 316,463 of record VTFQ01000703.1, read on the forward strand.
GTGTGCAGTGATGAATGTTAATATGTAAATAAAATTCAATCTGTTCATCATATAAAGCGATCATGTCTCTTCAGAAAATTTGGACTAAACCGCTCAATTCATATGGATTAGTTTTACGATCTCATTATGAACTTTTTGAAGCGCCAAAGTGGCAGTTGTGTAGCTGTCAATGGAAGGACAGAAAGCTCTCAGATTTCATCAAAAAGATTTTCATTTGTGTTCCGAAGATGAACGAAAGTCTTTTACGAGTTGAACGTGACATGAGGGTGAGTAATTAATGACAGAATTTTAATTTTTGGGTGAACTAACCATTTAAGGCCCTGATATACTTATATAGCGAAATCAAAGAATGAATGGGTGTGACATTTCGAACAAAATCATGGCAAAACGAAGTTCATTTGGTGTTTGTTTTGGGAGTTCGACACAGCTTGCCAAAGAGAACTTTCTAAAAAAGTAAAGTAAAAACCTTCAAACTACCATTGTTCTTTGATGTGGAAATCTTCATTTCTTCTGTACAGTCCAGTGAGGTCAGATGTCCGCGAGTAAAAACATGAGGAGAGCCACTTTATAGTACAAATTGAGGTTGTATTTCTAATTGAAAGAGATAATGACACAGTTTTTCATGTCTAATGCTGTAAAGTTGCTTACTTTTAAACAATCTTTTGTATAAAGTTGTCACATTCACGTGGACTTTCAGTTTGTTTGTTTTCATTTGTCACATGTTCCTTTGTTCTAGTTTCCCGCCACAATCAGTCACCATGGACATTAATCACATTCATCACAGCTGTTCGTTATTTGAGTTAATCAGTCAATGTATTTAAGTTCCTGTTTGTCTTCAGTTGTTTGTTGGGTCTTGTTTGTGATAGTGATGTGTTGGTGTGTGTTCTGTGTTTCTCCCTGTGGATTATCAAGTAAAGACTTATTTTACTTTTCCTCGTTGTGTGTTTGCTCTACCACCATTACGTAACAGAAGACCCAACCTAAACAGTAGCGGCGTGTCTTTGTCATCATTGTTATTTTTTCCTTTTCCGTGTTTTTTGTGAGTTCGTTTTTTGTTTTTTGTTTTTTTCTGTTCAACTGCTTTGCCTTGAGCAGAAGGACCGCTCCCTCAAGGCACATTTAGAGGATTTCATCAGTCTTGTACCATCTACAACTTTCCCGGACAGCAGCCTCTGCAACTTCCTATATGCTGGCCTCAACACCGCTACCAAAGGGGCCTCGAGGGAGCTTCATGGAATACGTCGAGTGGGTGCTGGTGTCCTGTGATTCGCCACTCAGTCAACATCGTCGACGATGACACCAGCCCCACTAACTACCCAGTGCCCAGCCAACAACATCCCGACTGCGAGCCCACCGCAGGCAATGAGAGTCACTCTGCCATGACGTACGAGCCAGCACACACTAGAGCGACCGAGCAGAACATCACCACGGAGCCTGAGCGACGCATGCCTGACCAAGTGTGTGAGCCGACTGCCTCTACCATCGCTGAGGGAGTCTTGGTGAAGTTTGACGGGATGGAAGGGAGCCCTGCCCATCTCCCCAGTGAGTGTTTGGCCACCGCACTGGAGAGAATTTTTTTTTTTTTTTGATGATGATGATGGAGAGGTAGTTTTGTTATCCCCTTTGTTAACCCCTCAGTCTGTCTGTTATGTTTCAAACTGTTTGGTTCCATCCAGCCCTGAACTGTCCATCCCCCACTGGTTCCATCCAGCTCTGAACTGTCCGTCTCCCCACTGGTCCTGTATAACCCTGTGTTCCCTCCCAACCTCCCTCATCCACTACCTCTCCAACACACCTTGGACTCTGTTTTGTGTTTTGGACTTCCCTCTGCTCCACAGTGTTTGCCCCAGTCCCCAGCTAATTCTGTCGTCCCATCATCAATGCCTCCCATCAATCCCTCAGCGCCTCCTCTCAGTGGTAAGGCTACACCTCGGGCCCTCCGGTAGTCATCTCGTCACGGCTGTGAGAAGCCCTTGGCTCCGCCCTCTGCCTCTGCACGCTCCAGTCCTCCTCAATCTGCCGTCCCAACTCCTGCGCCTACACTCCTTCCTCCCTCGATGTCGGCAGATACCGTCGGGGGTTGTCACTATGGCTACGTCGCGGCTGCCTAGATCTTCGGAGTCCATCCACTACATCGGCAGTGGGCTTCATCATCGGTGTCTCTGTCGCCTCCGGTCATGGGACACAGTCTCTGCTGTGGCCTGGGTCAGCACACATCTGCCTCTGCTCAAGGCTCCACCCTGGATCACTCCACCATCATCTCCACCCTGGACTTTTGGTTCCTGCCTCCTCCCGGTAGGCTGTACGCCTCCTGAGCCACCTCCTACATCGTTTTCAGCATCCTGTCTTCATCTTCCCCTCTATCTACGGCGCGAGGACGCGCCTTTCCGGGAGGGGGCGTAATGTCACATTCACATGGACTTTCAGTTTGTTTTTCATTTGTCACGTGTTCCTTTGTTCTAGTTTCCCGCCACAATCAGTCACCATGGACATTAATCACATTCATCACAGCTGTTTGTTATTTGAGTTAATCAGTCAGTGTATTTAAGTTCCTGTTTTCAGTTGTTTGTCGGGTCTCGTTTGTGTTGGTGTATGTTCTGCTTTGGATTCTGTGTTTCTCCCTGTAGATTATCAAGTAAAGACTTAGGCCCAATCCCAATTCTACCCCTTACCCCTTCCCCTTTCCCCTTCCCCTTTGTTTCGCGCGTTCACGTGAAGGGGTAGGGGTGTCCCAATTCTCATTTGGTTGGAGGGGAAGGGCCAGGTAGCCCTTCAAACGAAGATTTTTCGGGACCACACTTCAGACGAAGGGGTATGATAAATTTCCAACATGGCCGACTGAGCGAGCAGAGAGACCCATAAATGTAAGTATTTTTTTACGGTAAACAGTATTTTAGTAATAAATAATCACTTGTTTTATGTTGTCTTTAATCTTGTGTTCAAGTATACGGTTATGTTCTCCGAAAAAAGATTTGTTAAAATGTTTTTTACTTTATGATAGTTCCACAACATATTTTTTTATATTTTATTGAAACCCGCGTTGATTTGACAACATAAATTCAAATCCGGTGGCAGCTAACTTGTCTTTTTGCCACATGCCTGATTAATGTATTGTTTTGTTGTGGTTACGTCCATAAATACGTGTATGTTACTTGATATAAACAAAAAGTGCATTCAGTTTGCGTGCTTATTCATCAGTATTGTATGTTCTGTATCAACCAGGAACTCCTGAGGAAACACGCAGGCTCATACGTTTTCGTGCAGAACAGCTGTCGCCCAAGCAACAGAGATCACTACAGCTATCGATGGCATCTTAGAAGTGTGTGATAAACATCGCCGCATCTATGACGTAGGAGCTAGCGACGACTTATGATGGCGTGTAACGGTCTAGTAGTGGTGTCCCATTTCTTAGGGGAATATTTTCAGCCCTACCCCTTGACACTCTGTTTCAAGGGGCAAGGGGAAGGGGTAGGCGTAGGGGGAAGGGGAAGGGGTATAAAATAGAATTGGGATTGGGTCTTATTTTTACTTTTCCTCATTGTGTGTTTGCTCTACCACCATTATGTAACAAAAGTGAAGTGCTATATAAATATGTGACTTTACTGGAGTGTCGACTTGCAGAGCTGTTGCAAACACATCCACATCGCTATGATCAGATGCTTCCTTAAAGTCCCCCTGAAATCAATAATTTTATCCCTTAAAACTCCTCTTTGATCACCAAAATGACATATTTAAGCTTTTTTTTTTTAAGCTCTTCATGCCTTACAATAGCTTGAATGTAAGTCTACACTCTTGCTGCATTAATATACGTGGTTCTATGAATATGCAAATTAGCCCCGCCTCCACCCACTAACACTAGCTCAGAGATCCACTCACTGACAATCACATGTTGACGTGATTGGTTACAAGGTAGTCTGTGATGTCAAACACCAGCGATTTCATACCGCGTTAAGCACATTAAAAACACCATAGATATATAAACGACATTAAAAACTTGATTTTTCACCACAGGAGGACTTTAACTGCTATTTTTTTCCCTGCTGTCATTTCTGTTGAATGTGTATTTTGTTATTGAGAGGAAAGTGCACCGCACATATTTGCATATTGATCTAAATGTAGCTCTCAGCTGTGTGGGCAGCGACAGAATGGTCGCTAACAGTATACCACTGGTCATGTATTTCAAACTTCTTTTTCCCCCTTAAATGAAGAAGGAAAAAGAACTTTGCTGTGAGTATATCAGGGCCTTTAGTTTCTGTATTACATTTTTAAGCTTTTTTTCTATATAACTGTATAGGTGTGGACTCTGTTATGAGCCCCTGAGCACAGTTGCCAAAGCTTCTACCTATTTGCGTTTTGTATATGTTTATATATTCTTTGTTTGTTTTGTTACTTTTTGCTGCCAATACATTCAATTTCTTTTTGCCCTGTCCATTGCTACTATTGTATTTATCTAATGCTTGTAATTTGTTTATTATTTTCTATCCATATTTACTCCCATATAAAATCACTTCAAAAATCATACAAAATCATTCTTTCCAGATAGAGCTATTCAAGTCAGCTGGTGAAACTGTTTTCATATCGTAATATATATATCGCAGAAAAACAAAATATCACAATGTCAGTTTTTTTTCCAATACCGTGCAGCCATAATCTAAAGAAACTTTTTCCACTTTAAAGAACCTTTTGTCCAATGTTAAAGGATACATTGATGCCTTTAAAGAAGCTGTATTTTAAGGGTGTACCAGCAAGTGTCTAACTACTAAAGTCACAAATCCTACTTACTTTTCAAATCCGTCCACTAAACCGCCTGACTCCATTCTGTTATAACACTGGATTTTCACAATCTAATGAATTCCTGATGGATAAAATTGACTTTTGAGTTAACTTAAAGAAAAACAAACAGAGCTACCAGGATTTAACAACCATGGCCTTTGTCCTTAAGGTTTACTTACAGATTTAATTAACAAGTAGCCAGGGTAGGTTTGACGACCGAATAAAGCCCCAGACGTGGTCATAAACACTGTTGAGTAAAGCAGCACTGAATTAAACTCACACAGAGACAGAGATAAAGGTCCTGTCTTACCAGAGGCTAATGAAGCATGAAATCTTCTCAAACCAAAATAACAAACACACTTACTTGGTTTTTAATGGAGCCAATCCTCACATAAAAATCATTTCACCCCACATAAACTCATACATTTCATGTCTCCTGGATAACAGTTAGCGTGAATAAGCAAAACAAATTACAGGTGTCTTCAATATGTGGTCATATATATAGGCTGAAGTTTACAAAAAAATAAAAAATAATAATAATAAATTAAATTAAATCATTAAAATATTTAAATAAGAAGCTAAATTGTTCAGCTAAATGACAAAGTACAATTACAATGTAATTCACAAGTATAAGTCTAGTAATTATTTTGGTTACACTTTATTTTACAGTGCCGTAGTTACACTGTAATTACTCAAATAAGTACTGAGTACTATTAATTAACTACATGTACTTACAATAGAGTTACTGTTGGGGTTAGGGTTTGGTTTAGGGTTAGTTACTTGTAATTATGCATAATTTACTGTTTTTTACTATAGTAAGTACATGTAGTAATGCGTTACTACGGCACTGTTAAATTGTTACCATTATTTTAGTGCAGTGTTAGTATCAAAGTATGAAAAAATGTTAATATTGTACTTGTTATTAGACCTCAAATGTAATTCTTAGTTTATGTGTTATATGTCCTTATATGATCCTTGCTGTGTCTCTGCAAGGTCTTCGGTATGAAAAAGTTTGAAGACCCCTGGTTTATACACAGTAAGAATATAAAGTTAATACTACATAATGTAGATTGCAGATTCAGATATGCTGGTCTAGGAAGTTTATATTGATATCTCTGACTTTTGAATGCAGATTTTGGTAACTTAATAACAAGATTTCAGTTGACATCTATTCTGAAGCTTTCTCAAAAGCAAAAACTGTAAAAACAATATCCACTATTTGTGATTTTTTTCACATCTGTAGGTTGAGACGTCTTAAATATTTCGATTTTTTTATTATTATTCTGTTCTGTTTTTTTTTTTTCTGAAATAGTCAGAAATACCTTTCTGAGGTTAAAAGTTCCTCCTTTCAACACTTTCACAAAACTATTAACATTCATTTATTCAGATCTGGAGGCAAAACAGTTGTTTCTCTTTTTTCTTCTGTGCAGATAAACGTTTGTTGGGTTTGGCAGTTTAATGTGCTGTAGAGTTTAAAAGAAACACATTAGCATGTCTGTTTCATATTCAAATGTTTGTACTAAACAGCAGTTGTGTTAATTGGTTATAGCTGGAGGAACGCCTGAGAGAACCTATAAGAACAGACAGTGTGAAATGACAAACGAGGACAACTGGGAGAAAACCTGCCTGAAATAACAAAAGAAATGGATGGGGAATTTTATGTTTTCCCAAGACGTCACCCTTCCAAGACCATCCACTGGTGCATTTCTGTAAACTGGTTCAGATACCTGTAAACGTTTTAAGATGCCTGGACAGCTGTGATAACTCTAAAGAGCATTTCCATATCATTTCATCTAAAAAAAAAACCAAACAAACAAAAAAAACAACACAATAAAACTTTATAATAAATCCAGAAGCCCTCAAGTAAAATTCGCAGCATGTTGCATACTGCCCGTGGTCTTGGGATTTATACAGAAACGCACTCCATCTGGATCATTTTCTGCCATTTCATCTGTTTGTTTGAAGGTTGATCACAATAGTTTCTTCTAAGAGTCTTATAAAGGTAAGAACTATTAAATGTTTTCAGAAAGACTATTTAATATATATATTAAAGAAGAAGAAAGACAAAAAATTATGAAGAGCTATATTGTTAAATTGGTTTCCATTGTTGAACAAGGTCAGGTTTCTTAAATTCAACCTAAAAGCCCCATGATCAACCCATAACAAGAACCTTACATTTATTTTTAAGCAACCATGACCAAGTTGTGCTTAATTTTTTTTTTTTGGACTGATTATACAGTATATGAGTTAATTTATAATATCAAAATGGAACCTTCTGAATTTAATTTCTAACTGGATGAGCTGCATTTGAAACCATTGACACTGCATTGCTTACAATAGACAATGTACAATTAAATTAATGAAGTATATTTCTTGGTGGAATTACTGTTTATTTTGATTATTAATATTAAAATATATAATTAATTGAACATTCATGTCTTTAGCATAATGTGACAGTGATTTTAAAGTTTGAGGGGGTGTAGGCACTCCATGTCTCATTTGACCTAAGATTTGTGGTAAAATCACTGTAATGTACAACCTTTCAAGGCTTAATGCTTAAAGGAATTGTGCATTATCAAACATTTATTATACCAATACCAATTTATTCTAAATTCAAAATGTTTTCTGATAATTCATATCACTAAACAGGTGTGTTTTATTAAATGTTTTAGTTATCTGAACTGCCTTTTTTAAAGGCCCCGATTCCTTATCGATATAGTGCAAACTGAATAAACTTACTGTAGCTTCATAATCTATGGTCAAGTCTGAATGAAGCTCATTTAGGCATCTAAATATTAGAAGGGATTTTTTTGTCATATTTTAACACTAGTTCAACACTGAGTGGCCATTAAAATAAAAGAAACATTCATCCACTTAAATCTGCTGTCTACCCTTTAATTAGGCATTTAAGAAGCACTTAAGAAGTTCTTCAGTACTTAACTTTAGACTCCTTGCAAATGTTACAAAGACAGAGAGAGAGAGACTGAGAGAAAGACTAATTATAAACATCCGGCAAATACAATGATGAATTCCTTTTGGACTGCACAGATGATAATTTTTCCTCAAGGACAAAAGCCTCAGAAAACAACTATTCATTTGCTCCATCAAAAGATTGGATTCTTATTTCGTGTTTTGTTTTGCTGGCTGTACCTAATTCCCCTTCTCCAATTTCCAATCTCCTCCTTCCAAAACCACTAACAATGAATGCAGAAATGCTTTATGATTGCGCTTCAGAAAATCAATCAGCACATGGCGCATCACTGGAGACTGAACAGTTGCACTAAATATAGCAAATAAATCAACTGCTATGAGGGGCCAAAAAAAGCATTCAGGAATATGCATGGTTAAATACAATGCACTTTTGACAGCATTTGACATTCACAATCCATTTTATTGCTGTTATACAAAAGATTTCTGAGTTAAACAGAATATTCAACAACGCAAAAGCCATGAGTTGATTTTATCCATCTTGACTGACTGATTTGTGCACAACATAATTGTACTACAAAGCGAGGAAGTAAATGGGATTAGTTTTAATTCACTGCTGATATTATTTTTATTTACTTATTTATAGTATAACCTATTTCTGCATTATAACATAACTCTCTGAAATGCTCGATTCTAATTGGTCAGTCGTGACTTTCCGAGGTCAGTTACTCCTTGATAATGACTGTCATCAATAGAAACGTGTAATGACCACTTATACAGATATTTGAGTGCCTGCTCAAATATCACACCATGGCTGTGCTCTCTCTCTCTTTCTCTCTCTCTCTCTCTCTCTCTCTCTCTCTCTCACTCACTCACTCACTCACTCACTCTCTCACTCTCTCACACACACACACACACACACACATATCAATCAAACTGAGGAGCCATCTTGCTCTCCAGTTATCAACTACTATATATACTGAAAAGTGAAACCAGAGGACTTCAACATTAATAGTATAGGCCTATGGTAATATTGTTCATTTGTTTGTTGTCCTGATCACCCTGTCAGGGTTTATTTTGCAATAACAAAATAAGTTAAAATGGATTCTTTGCCATTTATTCATTGACATCTTCGTCTAAATGAATGAACATGCATTTCCCCACTACATTTTGTGTATTATTACTGTTTGTATATTGTTCTTTTGTATGCTGTATAGTGTTATGCATGCCTGAAAGTTGGAACTACTAGATGTATTTCATCTAGGTGATGCTTAATATCAAATTACTCCTTGTTTAATGACATTTTGATGGACACATTTTGGTGGACATCACAGTACCATAGAATGCATTGTATGTTTGTTATATTTATCAGAGTATAAATGGACACAAACTTTCTAGTCAACTCCCCCCATGCAAATGAACTCACTTTCAAACAAAGGAAATCGCCTGCCAGAGAATTGCACCTTTCTCTTTGGTCAAGCCAAGACTCGAAGGTGTCGACTGTCTGGAGAGTTCAAAAAGCCCCCACGCAGATCACACTCAATTCGTTCTTCTGGTTCTACTCTTTGTTCCTGCTGATACTACGGATTGTGTCACGTGAGACCCCACCCAGCCCCTGAGCCGAGCTGGTAGGCCTCACTTCCTTTCAAGCCATGAACAACTGCCTCGACCACAAAAGTCTCAAATTAACAGCGCAGGTTTGTATGAACTTCTTCATTCAACACAGAAGATATTGATTACCACTTCAGCACCATCGGACCAAACCATCAAGGATTTCTCCTGAACCTGCAGATCTGGACACTCAACAGTTAAGGCATTTGCAAGTATCATTTGAGCACTAAACAGCGATTTAGTATTAAGATTGTGAACCCCTTTTAACAAAGGTGCTTTATAGTATTGAAACTGTTGGTTCATCCAGCTTGTTATTTTTGACCCTTTCCATTGCTTCATTCCCCTGTTATGATACGGTTCAAACTCATTTTCACTCTCTCATTTCCTATGTATGCGTGAACTGTATGTTTGTGTTTGTTAGTGTAGTTATGTGTTTGTGATTTAGTTAAAACTTGTGTGCACACACTTGCGAGTTGATTTTGATCTGCTTATAAAACCGATGTCCCTGATAACGATTACGATCACAGCTACATGCTAAGAAAGCGATATTTTTCTGTGGCCATGGAAGAATATCCTTTCTGAAAAGTTGATAGACGATCAATACTGAGTGTTCGCTGGCCGAACAGATTAATTGATTGTAATATTAATTCAGCTACATTAAGTTAATTTGATTAACTGATTCAAATATTTATAATTAATTAGTTATGATTAATTATTCATATTTCTTTTGAGCTCATTTGCAACAGTGAAAATATGCGTCTTTGAGATTGATTGTGACAAACCAATCACGAATAACAAATGAATTTGCGACACGACCGTCTTGATAATTAGCATCTTGAATTTGAGCAATCTGATGAAAAATCTCAAAGATCTAAATTCGGACGCAGTGCCCCGTATTTTTTGGGAACAGGAAATATTGACTGTAATAGCCTGACTCTCTCTGGGAGAGTAACCTGTTCTATGGCCCCTTTGACCAGAAGAGATTGCTCTTGTGACAGTAAGTGCGCTTGCTCCGGGTTCACTGTACTGGGGACCATGTGGTGGACGGCGAGCAAACTGTATTCTGTAACTTTTTTCTACTGTCATTAGGCTCCAAATAGAAATACCCGGCAATAGTTTCCTCACTGCCAAGTTGTCCCCCCCGTAACACCAGAGGCGGCGGAGATGGTACAGTGGTTTCGTGAGCGTGCCAGGAAAGGGCAGGCTGCTGTATTTTTATGCGCCCCATCCGAGGGGGGCCACCCCCACAGAGCTGGGTGCAAGACCATCAGGACTACTTCTTTTTGGAGATGACAGTCCTGAGGTCTGACCTTTTTGGAGGCTGCTGAGGGTTGCGAGCTGGTCCCCAGTCTTGACGAGGGGGATTGCAACTCGCCACACTCTGTTTTTGTGCCTTACGCTTGTGAGAAGGACCAGGATGAGGCTGGGTGGCAAACAACCCCTCCCCCTGTGTACGGCGAGGAAGGAATTGCACAAATGCTTCCTTATGTTACTTCACTTCCCGAAACCTGCTGACGACGTATTGACTAAGTCGCCAGTCACGCCAGAAGGTGAGACAGGGGCATCAAGCAGAAACACCTGTCCTTGATGCCCGTGAGGTTCAGCTACGGATGCCTCTCCGTGGTGACCAGCACACCATTTGAATGACAGATGTCGTGGGCCGTTTGTTTGGTTGCATAGAGGGACAGGTCTGTGGCTCGGAGAAGCTCAGAGAATGCCTCCTCGTCGATGGAACCTCCCATACTCATATTTTTCAGCAGGTCCACCTGGTATGACTGCAACACCGCCATGGTCTTCAAGGCAGCACCAGCCTGAACTGCTGGTTGAAATATTTTCCCCAATAGCATTGAGGTAGTTCTACACGGCTTCATGGGGAGAGGTGGTTTCTTAAGGAATGATGCTGACCCAGGAGAGAGATAGCCCGCAAGCATCTCTTCGACCTGTGGCATCATCGTATACTCTCTTGCCTTCGCACCCACAATAGTCGAATATGTCTTTGCGCCTTCGACATCGACATGAGAAGTGGTTTCCCCCATGATAAGTTAATTCGTCATGGAGGTCCTCAAAGAAGTAAAAAAGCTGCTGCTGCTGGGGTCCCTCCTCCTGGCCACCAGACAGAAATCTGTCTTCTAAATTAAAGCATTTGGGGTTTCTCGCATGGCCAGTCTAGATGTAACCTGGCCACCGTGCGAGTATCCACCTCGAGTAGTTCGTCATATGCTTTATCTTCAGAGATGGGAAACTCAAAATAGCAGATGCAAGAGATTCCGTATGAGCCGAAGAAAAGCCCGGGTGCTCTTCGGGATCGAGCAGAAGGACATCCGGATCTGAGGAGAGAAAAAAAGCGATAAGGATGGACCCATCTCTCGCCCCTCAGCCAGATCCATACAAAAGCCCCACGATGCTGGCAAAGTGAGTGCTGCCTCCAGAAGTAAGCAAGATGAGCGCATAGCATTTTAACCGAGAAGCTCTTGCAATGCTTGCATTCATGCTGCTCCAACGGGAGTGCAGCGTGCTCTTCCCCCAAACAAACAAATCAAAACTGGTGTGAATTACATTCAGGCATGAGCAGTGAACATGGAGACACACACCGCTTACCTTGCACATCACTCATTTTCCTTTTCCTTTTTGCTTCTTGCAAAAAGTGAAGGAGAAAGTGAGAGTTTTACTCACACTGCCAAGCAAAAACTAACTCCTAGCAGAGAAACAGAAAGAGACAGCTTGTCATGAACACACAGTATGTTCTGAAGACAAAGAAGCCAGAAGATGCACCTGTGGCACATCTAATCATAGCCTCTGATGACCGTGTATTCCAATGATGTCACCGTCTGAGGCTACTGAGTTCAACGTCAATTTCATTGACGTGTTACACACAGACTTCACAGCTGGTCAAACCAAGATGTTTTAGTGTTATCGATAATATTACTGAATATTAAGTGGTCTTTGTGGAAAAAAATAAACAACACATGGGTTTGGAACAATCTTTAAAAGGTCTAGCCTGTTTCCATATATTTTCACAAGCTTTTTTTTTTCTTTCTTATTGTGCTATTAGCCATATCGGTAACACTTTAGAATACTGTTCCATCATTAATGAATAACTACACAGGAACAAATGAGTAACACATTATTAACACTGTAGTAACTACTATTAACTAACAAGAAACTGATTCGCGAATTAATAAGTAACAGTGCTCAGTTGAATGTGGTAGTTCACTATTAGCTAATCAGTAACTACTATTTTTTTCATACCTCCTAGAGAACTACTAAGAACTACTATATACATTTGTATGTATATAGTAGTTCTTCACCCACATTTTATGACAACCACCATGACAGTTTTTTACAGCCACAGGCACTGGGAGAGATCGGCCCCTTGAAGCCAGCATATGGAGAGGGACTTCACAGAATCTTGCTTTGATTTGAAGGTCAGTCATTGGCTTGCATTTCTCACGCATGAGTGCAACTCCAATTTTAAATTTTATATTATTCTTATTATTCTAGGACTTTTTATGTTTCTTGACAAAGTATGTGAGTATAGCGAGTGTGCTTCTTCCCTCAGCTATCCTCTGAGCTACAGAAACAATCAGCTGCGTGAGTCCTGTGTGTAGGAGATAGCAGAATTGGCTGTGAGGAATGATCTTTGCAGTTGAGCAGAATACCTGCTCATCTCTCACCGTCCACACAGAGCTGCCTCAGCCAACACTTCACACAGCCGCAGAGACAAAACCTACAGCGAGCTGTATTTGTCCTTGAAACAATCTCTCTTTCATTAAAGCTCTAGCTCTGTGACTGACAAAACGTTTCCGAAGGACATGATATAGTTTACACACAGACGCACAGTAGAAACAATAAAGAGCCACTGCAATTCAGTCAATCATTGTGTAACTTTTCATTACAGCCATCTTGACATCTCTGAGAACTGAGAACGAGAGTCAAATAACTTTTGAAAGACAGGCAAAAATAAAAGCAAATGAAAAAATAATAAATTCAAAAGTTTAAGGTCAGTAAGATTATTTTTTCTGTGAAAGAAATAAATACTTATAATCAGCACGGATGCATTAAATGACAGAAAAGACATTTATAATGTTACAAAATATTTATTTGTCAAATAAATGCTGTTATTTTAAATGTTCTATAAAAAAATTGTTGTTTCTATTAAAATAATAATAATAATAATAATAATAATAATAATAAGCAGCACAACTGTTTTCAACATTGATTATAATAAGATGTTTCTTGAGCAGCAAATCAGCATGTTAGAATGGTTTCTGAAGGATCATGTGACACTGAAGAATGGAATAATGATGCTGAAAATTCAACTTTGCCATCACAGGAATAAATTACATTTTAAAACATACTAAAAGTTATTTCAAACTGTAATAATATTACACAGTATTACTGTTTTACTGTATTTTTGATCAAAAAAATGCAGCCTTAATGATCATAAAAGCACTTCTTTCAAAAACCTTCTAAAAAATCTTACTGACCCAAAATTTTGAATGGTACTGAAAACATGTCGAGTTGGGATTTAAGTAAGTATATGATATATTATAATTCAGTAAAAAAATATGAATGCTGAATGAATGCTGTCAATTCAAATTCATATATATATATATATATATATATATATATATATATATATATATACATTACAGTCCAAAAGTTCGGAACCACTAAGATTTTTAATGTTTTTAAAAGAAGTTTCGTCTGCTCACCAAGGCTACATTTATTTAATTAAAAATACAGTAAAAAAACAGTCATATTGTGAAATATTATTACAATTTAAAATAACTGTGTACTATTTAAATATATTTGACAAAGTAATTTATTCCTGTGATGCAAAGCTGAATTTTCAGCATCGTTACTCCAGTCTTCAGTGTCACATGATCCTTCAGAAATCATTCTAATATGCAGAATTGCTGCTCAATAAACATTTATGATTATTTTCAATGTTGAAAACAGTTGTGTACTTTTTTTTTTTCAGGATTCCTTGATGAATAGAAAGTTCAAAAGAACAGCATTTATCTGAAATACAATGATGCTGAAAATTCAGCTTTGCCATCACAGGAATAAATTACTTTGTGAAATATATTCAAATAGAAAACAGTTATTTTAAATTGTAATAATATTTCACAATATTACTGTTTTTACTGTATTTTTAATTAAATAAATGTAGCCTTGGTGAGCATTCGAAACTTCTTTTAAAAACATTAAAAATCTTAGTGGTTCCGAACTTTTGGACTGTACTGTATATATATATATAGTCAAGAAATGATGTCAGTGAAAAAAATGACTGTAGTATGTTGTGAAATTGTTAATCTTACGATATATGTGGGCCTGTGTTGCAGATTCATTCATCTCCAAGTGATTTAACCATAAGCTGTTGTAAATGATGTGTGAATCCAGCCTCAGGTTTGTGGCATCTTGGAAATTGACAGTTCAGCACAGCATCTTAAAAAATCAACTGTGTGAAAAGCTTTTTCTTTTGAGTGCATAAGGCGACATTAATGGCTTGTCTTGAGCGTAATGTGAGAGGAAACACATTAATAAAAAATCCATACTCATCCAGTGATTTCTAAGGACAGCAACTGCCCATGCATTTCTTATTCTTTTTCAGAAAGAGAAAAGAAAAGCATATACACAAAAATAATATACATAAGCAGCCTCATATCTTGACCTGATGTTCAGCTCAAGACTGGAGCCCAAAGCAGATGGAGCGAGACAAACTAATAGTGACTGATGTTTAGAGTGCGTCCCTCTCATCTCTGGATCTCTCATCTTTTTCTTCTCTCATTCCTTCAGACTGACAACCAATACGCTTTGGTAAACAGCCAAAAAAAAAAAGAAAAAAGTGCAGGGCCAGATTCATTCATATGTGTTTGAAGGTGGCCAATTCTTGCTCCTCCTTGATAGCAAGACGGAAAAAGAGAAGAATTTGATTGGAATGATTGAACGGAAATGGGAGCAGACGAGGAGGGTGAGACGAAGTGACAGAAAGTAATTACCCCAGAGAAAATAGGAGGAATAGAAGGAGCGGCACTGCCTCAGTGGAGGTGCCGAAGATTTAATGTCCGAATGATCATGAAAAATCACCATCATCTCATGAATACACAGGAAAAGACTGTGACAAGAGACAGAGATGGGAATAGAGAGAGAGAGCACGCAAACCAGGAACATGTAACACTTATGATAATCAGAAAACTCTAAATCTCTACAATTGCCACAATCTTGTAATATTAAACACACAAAGCACAAACATGGGAAATTACTAGAAATTGCTTAATTGCACTGCAGAATTACACCCATTTGTTTTGATGGGCCTAATGAACACAAGTGACTACTGTATATTCTAAACCACTTGCATGGTTAAACTCACTGCCAACAGCTATTTGGGATAGTTTTAAATGGTTATTTTTAAGGAGTTATTAATGAACGCTTCAGACCCTAATGGTGTCATCCTCAGCATGGCCCAGGCCGACGTCATGGATCATGTCCTAACCTCACTATAGGAGGGGTGAGAGATTAGCATAATGTGTCGTCCTCTTCCAGCTACGAGACAAATAACTTCAACAAAGCCGTAATTACCCAAACAGCCAGAGCACGCTAATTAGCATACCTGCCATGGATTGGCTCACATCAAAAGAAAGTGTCCCCCTGAGGAGACTCACAACAACGTTACCCATACATCAGTGACGAGGTTAACACTAATGCCTTGTTAATGACCAGCTTTATCTGTACGAAACTGACCAATGATATATATCTGGTGTTTTCAAATTGGAGGCTGCAAGGGGGTGCTATGGAGTCTGTGGAAAAAAATAAAACAAAATACATCTTTTTATATCTGTTACTGTATATCTCTATGTTAATGTAGTAAAAAGTTAATATTTACTTGGGAATGTTTTCCCATATAGTTATATTTTATAATATAAGTGATAATTGTATTATCTCATATATTATAATATTGGATAGAAAAAAAAATGTTTCATTTACAAAGTAAATGAAATATTTTCCAAATAATATTTGAATAATTTGCATGTCATAAAAAATAGATGTGACAAATTTAAGGCTGAAGACACTTTCTCTGTTCTTTTCTATAGAAGAAACAGTATCAGCTTATTCTTATTCTACCAATTCTGGATATCGAACTTTGACCAACTTTCAATTCCACAACCTGCTGTTATCTGTTTTACAGAGAAAACTCACCTCTGCTTCTCTGAATTTAGTGCTTTGTCGTCTTTTCAAGGTTATTTGCCTCTGTTTACAATCATTTTCATGACTGTCTTTGAGTTCTTTTGCCACCTTTCCTTTCCATGTTGCACAGTTAGACACTCTCTGAATGAGAAATAAAAGAAAATCAATTGTCCATTTAAAATTGCAGTCAGTTAAAGTATTTTGTATTACAGTGAAAGTTTCAAGCAGAATATAGTGTTACATCCGATGTCTTTTTAAGAGTATATGCATGTTGTTTTGAGTGTTTCTGTGCAGGAGAAGGTGTGGCCTGCGCAGAGATCCTGATTGGTCTGGGCCCGATTGGTTGATTCCTGCTGCGATGATAAGGACCACCCCAAACACCCTATCGAGGCCGACTTTGTGCCATTTTGTTTGTTGCTCTGTCTTGATTTCTTCTGTGTTTGTGTGTGCTTTGTAAAACGTGCTTCTGTTCAGTTCGAGTTATAATTTTCCGTATTGCTTTTGCCTTCAGTTACATTATGTAAATATTATTTGTAAATACTCTAAGGGAAGTAGGGAGTATGATGCCATTTCTTTTTGCATATATCTTTATTCTATGTTTTGGGTTAAGGGAGTTAGGGAAGTGCTTTGTAATTTTCTTTTTGTGTGTTTTCTCTTTTTTTAAGGGAATTTAGAGGGTACTTAAATTAGTTATTTTTATTTGTTATTTTGGCTTGGTCCACTCCTGAATTTAATC
Source organism: Ancherythroculter nigrocauda (assembly GCA_036281575.1). NCBI lineage: Eukaryota > Metazoa > Chordata > Actinopteri > Cypriniformes > Xenocyprididae > Ancherythroculter > Ancherythroculter nigrocauda. The sequence continues at coordinate 333,702 of VTFQ01000703.1, forward strand.
CCTTTGTTTATGATTTCCATTATATTGTGTTAATAAATTTACATTTGTTGAAAATTTATTTTCGAGTGAGCACACATTCCTTTATATTACGGCTGGCCCTAGACAGTCATAAAAATAGTCAATTAAAGGATTTTTTTCCCCAGTTGGCCCTGAATGAATATTAACTTCAATTAGAATCAATAAAAATCATGACTCTAGGAATGTGAAATCTGAATTACATTGTTTAAAAAAGAAACAGCTGGAATCAAATCAAGCAATTATAAAGTTGAAGTAAAATGGCTCTTTAGAGGCTGACAGTCTTGCTTTTAAACACAAAAGAGCTAAAAATTAAACAACCAGAAGAAACTGGTCACACCTTTTAATGCAGTTACAATAAATGAAAACACTATAGTCCATAGTCATTTATTTGATCTAGAGTGCCTGTTCAGAATCATTAGGACCAGTCATGTGAACCAGAGCAAGTGATTAATTTAAAAGATCTGACTCAAATGATTATTCATTCACAAATCAGACATGGCTACTTCTCTCATGAACTCTCCAGAATTTTGGATTTTTAAATTACAAATGCTTTTATTGTTTCCAAGATATGAACAATAACAAGGAGATACAAGTACCTCAGCTTGCTGTCCTCTGAGAGACAAACCAATTAGTTGATTAGGGCAACACTGTGCTTGTCCTTGAAGAAATGCACGATACTGACCTTTCAAGGACTCACTAAAACTTATTCTATTACACAAGTGGCATCCCAGCTTACCATGTGTCAATACAGTTATATTTCTCCAGTCGAGATCTGGCATTTATTCTGTGTATGAGGAATGAGGGGCATTAGCTTCTCTGATATTAAAATATTTAATGATCCTCTTCTTGCAACACGATTTGTCTAGAATAATGTTCAATGATGCATCAAATAACACCTGAAAACTATAGCTGTCCATTGTCCAATTCTAATGCAAAAAAAAAAAAAAAAAAAAAAAAAGGAAGAAGAAGAAACAAACTGTGGTAGCACAACTCTGGAGCCCATGAAGATGAACAGCAAGAGTGTTTGTGATGGTGGGGGATGATAAGATTGTCCTGTCTGCCCCGCAAAGTTTTGGATGAGATGCGATAGCGATGCTTCATAGCACCATCTGGCTCTGGGGATGAAAATGATAAATCAATGCTAAAACCACCCCAACAAAGCAGGTAATGAATGAAGAGGTTCCTTTGCCAAGATGTACAAAGACTGGCCCAAACTTTGCTTCCCCAATTCTCTTTCTCTCTGTGGTTTATGCAGGAGAATGATAAACAGCACCATCTGAACAGGACAGACCTGAGTATTTGCCCACAGCTCAGTTCAGCTCATTGTGAATTTCACATTACATAAACTAGCAACTTCCTCATGAGCCAAAACTGAACCAAAGGTTCCATAATACAATGAATAAATTTCCATCTGAAATGACCTTGTCTAATTAGAAAGAAATAATTAAAATTAATATACAGGGTCCAAAAGTCTGAGACTACACTGAAAAGAGAAATAATGAATGAATGAATGATATATCTTGTCTTGTGTTTCATAACACAAGTGTAAATTTATTAAATTAATTCTTTTTTATTAAATTATTAATTATATAAAGCCTTCCTGTAGCTCAAACATTGTGCTAGCAAAGCCAAAGTCATAGGTTTGATTCCCAGGGAAAGCAAGAACCAAGAACTGAAATTTAAATGTAAAAAATGTGAAAAATAAAAAATAAAAATAATATAAAAAATACATTACATTTGTAGGATATAAATATTAAAATAGTTTTACACCAAAAGAAATCAATATATATCCAATTAGAATCCAAAATAATAATAAAAAATTGCTAAAAGTATCAGACTTTTGGGCCCTAGTAAACAAGAAATTATTTAATGTAGTTTATACAGTTATAATAGAGAAGCTGCATGTGACCTTACTAACTATCTTTAAAATTCATTCAGAAACTGCAAGTTCTCAGCATTTATTGGGTTTAAAAAAAAAAAAATTAATAAATAACATTATGACAATTTAATTATTGATCAATTATTGCCCAACAATAGCCATTTCCAATCATTTAAAAGAGCACAGAATCAAACAGTGAAGAAGCTGGTGTTTAGGGGTGGGCAATATGGCCAAATTCTTATCTCACGATATAAGAAATTTTATTTCACAACAACAATACGTACAGTGCTCAGCGTAAATGAGTACACCACCTTTGAAAAGAAACATTTTAAACAATATCTCAATGAACACAAAAACAATTTCCAAAATGTTGACAAGACTAAGTTTAATATAACATCTTTATCTTATAACATGAAAGTAAGGTTAATAATATAACTTGGATTACACATTTTTTCAGTTTTACTCAAATTAGGGTGATGCAAAAATGAGTACACCCCACAACAAAAACTACTACATCTAGTACTTTGTATGGCCTCCATGATTTTTAATGACAGTACCAAGTCTTCAAGGCATGGAATGAACACGTTGGTGACATTTTGCAACATCTAACTTTTTCCATTCTTCAAGAATGAGCTCTTTTAGAGACTGGATGCTGACTGAAGAGTGATGCTCAACTTGTCTCTTCAGAATTCCCCATAGGTGTTCGATTGGGTTCAGATCAGGAGCCACTGAATCACTTTCACCCTGTTCTTCTTCAGAAATCCAACAGTGGCCTTAGATGTGTGTTTAGGATCATTGTCATGTTGGAAAAGTGCACAACGACCAAGGGCACGGAGTGATGGTAGCATCTTCTCTTTCAGTATAGAGCAGTACATCTGTGAATTCATGATGCCATCAATGAAATGCAGCTCCCCGACACCAGCAGCACTCATGCAGCCCCACATAAGGACACTGCCACCACCATGTTTCACTGTAGGCACCATGCATTTTTCTTTGTATTCCTCACCTTTGCTACGCTATACAGTTTTGAAGCCATCAGTTCCAAAAACATTTATCTCGGTCTCATCACTCCAGAGTATATAGTCCCAGTAGTCTTAATCTTTGTCAGCATGGGCCCTGGCAAACACTAGGTGGGCTTTTTTGTGCCTGGGCTTTAGGAGAGGCTTCTTTCGTGGATGGCACCCGTGCATGCCATTCCTCTGCAGTGTACGCTGTATTGTGTCACGGGAAAATAGTCACCCCAGTTTGGCTTTCTACTTCTTTAGATAACTGCAGTAAACTTGCACGACGATTTTCTTCAACCCTTCTCATCAGACGCTCCTGTCGAGGTGTTAACTTCCATGGACAACCTGGACATCTCTGTGAGATGGTTGCAGTTCCATCTTTTTTACATTTTTGTACCACTTTTGCTACAGTATTCTGACTGATAAGTAAAGCTTTGCTGATCTTCTTGTAGCCTTCACCTTTCTGGTAAAAAGAAATTATTTTCTTTTTCAGGTCTTATGACATTTCTCTTCCATGTAGTGCCATTGCTGACAGCATGAAATGGGAAGAGGTTTTAACACCCTTTTATAGTCAACTGTCTGCTGGACACCTGTGTAATGAATAATTAGACTCACCTGTGGTTGAATTCTTGTTAAATTAGACATTTGTAGTCTAAAATTTAGCTTTGCTCCAGAGACTTTCAGTGGGGTGTACTCATTTTTTCATCACCCTAATTTGAGTAAAACTGAAAATGTTGTTCTCTAAGATATATTATTAACCTTTCATGTTATAAGTTAAATAGATGTTATGTAAAAGTTAGTCTTGTCAACATTTTGGAAATTGTTTTTGTGATCATTGAGATATTGTTTAAAATGTTATTTTTCCAAAGGGGGTGTCACTCATTTATGCTGAGCACTGTATCACAATAGTTATTTTGTGTTATTTTTATCTCATTTTGTGTTATTAAAAATAAGAAAAAAAATAAGAAAATTACAAACAATAGGACAAATACAATATAACACAAATATGAATAAAACAAATTAAAGGGTTAGTTCACACAAAAACAAAAATTCTGACATTAATTACTCACCCTCATGTCGTTCCACACCTGTAAGACCTTCATTCATCTTCAGAACACAAATTAAGATATTTTTGATGAAATCCGAGAGTTTTTTTAATCCTTTTTTAACCAACAAAATTACCACAGTCAATGTCCAGAAAAGTAAAAACATTGTTAAAATAGTCAACATGACTACAGTGGTTCAACCTTAATGTTATAAAGCGACAATAATACTTTTTGTGCGCAAAAGCAAAACAAAAATAACTTTATTCAACAAATTTGTCTCTCCCCTGTCATTCTGTTACGCTATTTTTGTTGCAGCGCTTCCAAGTTCTATGTCTGAACGGCGCCTCAGTATTGGCCGATGCCGGTTCAGATGAGTAGCATGACGCATGCGTGTGATGCTAACGCAGGAGCTGAATAATAATAAGCCGGCGTTCGGACGTTAACACCGAAATGCAGCACTGTGCCAAATGCATAACAGACTGACAGGGAAGAGGAAAAATTGTCGAATAAAGCTGTTATTTTAGTTTTGTTTTTTTGCACACAAAAAGTATTCTCGTCACTTCATAACATTAAGGTTGAACCACTGTAGTCACATTGACTAGTTTAACAATGTTTTTACTACTTTTCTGGACAGTGAATGCGGTAATTTCGTTGCTTTCAATGGATAAAAAAACCTCTCTGATTTCACCAAAATATCTTAATTTGTGTTCCGAAGATGAACGACGGTCTTTGGAATGACATGAGGGTGAGTAATTAATGACATTTTGGGTGCACTAACCCTTTAAATTTTTCAGATACAATAGGCTTATTTAACATGTAGTTAGAACTAGTACAGAAATTTGATAACAGGAAAAAATATAAAATATTGCATAGTCTTCACTGTATGAATTAAATATAAATGTATTCTTATTAAAGCAAAATTCAGTTATTCAGTCAAGAGCAGTGTTATTTTCTCTTTTGTTTGATTCACATTAATTACTCAGAGCAGCAGGTAGGGATAATAGGCTGCTGTCACTTTAAGACCAAATGCACAGATCCATTATACTGATACACATCCGGGTTACACCCAACTGTTTACTTTCACTTGAGACATAACTGGCTGTGTTTACATGAATACTCCACACAATGGGCATTTTTACATAAATGCATGTGTATTTGATCATTCGAGCGCAATAAAACGTGAAAGAGAACCAAATTTGCGGTCACATGCTGAAAGACGCAGCTTACTGTTGTAACGCCTGTACAATATCCGTCTTAGTCAACCAACTTTGGAATTTTCAGAATGCTTTTAGCCTCCTGAACGGTGTATGTAAATCACGAATCGGCTCCGGCTGGTCTCGTAAAAGACTGGGATTTAGCATTTTTGTGGCCCTAAAAGGATCACACCCTTGTGTGCTAAGGATCATGTGACTACATACCAGACAGCCCTAAAAAATCCCAATACACACCACACACACACACACACACACACACACACACACACAAACCCGCATGAAGATTGTATGCACAAATATGACTGTGCCTGAGCGCTCTGAAACTCTAAAACTACAGCACCCGAACCTATATGCAAGTATTAACTTCTTTAAGATTTGTGTGAGTTTTCTTTGCTGGCTCTCAAAGGTTAACTGTTTGTAATTTGCCAATCTTTGATCACCTCTCTTTTCCTGCCTTTACTTTCGCTTCTGTATATATCTATATCCTCTGTGTATATTTAGCCGTATAACCTTTGTATTATCAATTTCATATATTAAATACATTATATTCATGCTCGATTGTTCTGCTGCTCATTCAGAAAAACCAAGTCACTTCTTCGTTGTCAATCCGGCAACACTGCTTTATGCTTTGATGCTATAATAGGAACTTATTCTCGTGGCCAGAGAATAACATTCTTTTTATAATAGTCTGTGAGGAAACTAATGGTTTGCTGGACAAACTAGAATAGTTTCTCTAAACAACTATTAAACTAGAACTAATCATATATGTAATTGATTATAATTCATAATTAATTCACAATATATGTGCATAATTCCCTCTTGGGTCGATATATGTATCATAATTAATCATAAGGCTTTATGATTTATTATATTCATATATTTCACCCATGAATTGATTAAATACTTGTAATATCGCTAAAGATTCGTTACACTGTGCTTACGCTGTGTGTCAGTCAGCATGTGCACCGCATTGAGTTCTTTTTCACTGCTTATTGTGCTTAACACTTTTTTAACATTGAGCATGTACCAAAATTGCAATCACCTTCTGAGAGAGGCAGCTTTCCGTGCGAGCATGCCAGTCAGTACGAGCGCTGCACTGAGCTCCTTTTCATTATATATTGCGCTTATGACTCTTTTTAACATAAAGCACGTCCCGCACTTTATATTCTTATTCATGCATTTCATCACTCTAATAGTGCTATATATTTGCATACAGCTATATACACGATATAGCAAAATCTCTAATGACAGACATTTTATACTGTGGTAATGATACAAAAATGCCCGGCCCTACTAGTGTTTATAAACAAAAATGTTTTATAAAAGATATAAGCAACTCTGCCTTATGTAGAGTAAAGAAGGTATCTTAGAAGAAACAGTCTTTACATCAGAAGCATGCCTGTCATGATTTAAAAGCTGCCTGTGTGGGCAGCACACTGGGTTTTGGAAAAAAAAAAATCTATAGCATTCACTGTATATCTTATAAAGTCAACAGTATTTAACTGCAGAAAGTCATAGGTCACATCACCCCTTAACCTGCAGGTTAAGTATGATTTTTGTACATCAGTTTGCATCACAGAAACAGGTCAGGTCACCTGACAAAAACTAGAGACTTTAAAACCAAACAATAGCTACAAAATTATAATATCTTGCTTCAGTCACAGTGTAACATTACACTACAATTCTTCCTCTCCACCCATTTATCTCAATATCTGTTAATTAGGCCATGCACATGAAAAGATAATGTTCAACATATGTTGTTTATTTGCTGTCATCACCTTGTGACTTTGCACTCTTTTTAGGTTATTAATATAAAAAGTACTTGACATTCTGAAAGACAACTTCATTTTAGTTCTAATAGATCCCACCTGTCTCTCATGAATATTCATTCCATTTTTTATTAGGAATTAATGAGTTGCAAGATACAGCTGGTGTATCTAAACGCCTGATTTCATCCCTTTCTCTTTAAACACAAGAAAGGTGACAAAGCCCATTTGCGGTTTCTCCAGATGCTGCGTAAACATGCTAGGGGAATAATATACCCACGCCGCTATGCTGAGGGGAGTGCATGCCACGCATGGCAGTGACAACTGTCATAATCCGGCAAGTTCCAAAGAAATACCAGACCCATTCACCCTACAAATGAGCTGTCAGTGACAGCGCTCCCAGCGGTCAAAGCCTGAGCTACAAGCCTCAAAAGCGGTCTCCATATCTTACACATGAAGGCCTGCCACCAACCACTTCAAAGGAAAGGGGTCCCTTGAAGGGAGCGTGGCTAGGGGGCCAGAAGGAACCAGCCAGTCACTTCTCAGGGGAACAAAGTCAACCCCAAATACCACCAGGGAGGCTGACCTGGCTTCTAGCTGAGCTAGTAGCCTAGTCTGCCAACAACCTGTCTGTTTCATCAGAAACAGAGTCTCTAGACACAGAAGTCTTGCGAAGAGACATCCAGAAAGAGGGAATGCAGAAAGGGCAGTAGACCAACTCTGACCGGTTCTTAGAGACGGGCATCCTGGAGAGCAGGACTCAGCGAAGTGCTATCAACCCTTGCTAGCGAGTTACTCTGCTCGATCCTAGGATCTACAAAGCACCTATGTTTCAAGGCGCCAAGGAGGCTGTGCACTCTAAAAAGGAACCCTCGCCAGGGGAATGCTCACAGCCTAAGAACTGATCTAACTGGGAGGGTTCGAGGGAAGCCTTCAACCACTGACCAGACTTAGGAAGCTAAGTACTCAAGCCCACTCTTAGAGTGAAGAGAGTACCAGCTCGACCTATTAGGTCGACCAGGCAATAAATTAAAAACAAAGGTGAGAGAGGCTAGCCACACCAGCAACAGCATGCAGTCTCAGGGAGGCTGGGAGGCCCACCACCTGCAAACAAGACCCTGCTGACCGATACCCAACTGCTAGAAACTCGCATCAGGGAGGCGTACTACGGCCAACCACCTGGTATCAAGTCAAGACTGGCAGAGAAGTAACCATACTGTGGGAAATTTGCCTCAAAAAGGGGCCTACTATAGCCACGCATCTCAATGGCAAATGTTCACTGGCTGACTGTGGCCATCGCTTGCTGCCATACACCTACTTATAAGTGGCTGGCTCTCAGAGAGGCCTGTTAAGGCCTGCTGCCCGAAAACTAGCTGCTAAGGCCAGCAGCCTGATAGCAAATAGCTAGCTAGCTGTCCAAAGCCTTCAACCTTGGGCGCACCCACAGGGAGGCCAGCTGTCTTCCAGAGCGGCCTGCTAAGGCCAACAAACTGAAAACAAGCAACAGCTGGATGCCAGATGCCCACACTGCTGGGGACTCAACCTCAAAGAGGCCTGTTAAAGCCTGGAATCTGAAGCAAGTCCACTACAGCCGCGGACTAGCTTCCAGGGTGACCCATCAGGGCCAGCTGCCTGATAGCCAGTTCTAAGTGGTTAAAACATTGTAAAAAATACCTGCAAAAAAGGGAGCTCGCTCACAGAGAGGCCTCTTAAGGCCTACTTATTCAAAGCAAATCATTGCTAGCTAAGTTTTCACATACCAAAGTGCTGGGGACTCACTCACAGGGAGGCCTGTTAAGGCCAGCTACCCGGAGCGTGTCTTGTTGCTACAGCATCCACACTAATGGGGCTGACCACAGTGAAGCCTGCTAAGGCTTGCTATCTGATGGCATAAAAAATAGCTACCAGAAAAACACATTTACTGGGGCTGCTAACAGGGAGGCCTGTTAAGGCCAGCTACCTGACAGCTCATGTTCTGACTGCTAGGGGCCCAACGTGGTGGGAACTCACCGTGAGAAGAGGCCTGTTAGGGCCAACTACCCTATAGCGAGTCTAGTAGCAGAAGTAGTTTACTATTCAAACAACACCTGGTGATATCCTTATCACATCGCTATAAGCAAAGCACTCAGAAAACACGTTGTTTACAAGGGAGTACTATCTGCCTAACCCTGAGAAACAACTGGGTGGAGGTCAACCACAAAGACTCCATCATGACAGAAATAATATCTGTACTTGGCCCCAGGGGAATAGGGGCTTTTCATAGAAAAACCACCCACACTCAACCCAACACTTGAATGCTAGTTCAGCGGGCTTAAGAGGAGCATAGTGAGGGCCTATTTAGCTCAGCTTCCAAAATGCAGGCCGCAGCAAAGCATTACTAATCAAATAGAAAGGGAAAAGTCTATACTGCCTCCACACCAATCTGCATCATGCAGAAGGGGGCCGGGCCTTGGCCACATGACTCTCAATGAGAGGAGGCCAGTACTAGAGATAAAAAAGGGGACCTACACTCGCTAATGGGGGGTTAGAGGTGGGAATGTACAACAGACCGCCTTCACTATCTCTAATACTAGCCTGAGTCAACTATCAGGATGGCCCGGGTGAGGGCCAGCCCATAGCACATAGATCTAACTGGTACTCCTCAGAGCAGCAGTCTCTAAGCAAAACTCTCAACTGAGAGGAGGCAAAACACACTCAAGTAACACCACTAAAGGTGGCTAAGAAATACAATAAAAAGTCTTAGCTGTTCTAAATTAATTTAAAAAGAGTGACATAAACCAGGTAAGCATGTCAGGCGGCCCAGTGGGCCGATGCTGGACATAAATATATCTGAAGCAAAAGGGCTTGTCTCTTTGATACATAAAATTCTCCAAAACGTGAATAGAGGAGACAACTTTCCTAACCTGAGGTGGCTATCAAGGCGGCCTGTATTTAAAAAAGGCCAGTCTGCAATTGAATAGCAGCCTCAAAACCACTCTCAAGTGGGAAGAGGCCAGCTTACTCGCTGGTAGAAAAGGAGAGCGGTAGTCTCACCAGAGAACATACAATAAGCAAAACTAACACACTCGCTTAAGAAGACCAAATTAATGGTATTCCTCTTCTAAAAGGAAGAGGACCTACCACCATGGGAAACCGTGAAATCTGCCACCCTCAAGCCTGAAAGGATTCTCACTATCAAAGCTAACGGCAGACCATCAGAAAATATTTCATCATCTGCCCAGCCACAGGCCTGATGTAGGAAGCTTCCTGGGCTGAAGAAGAATGGAGAGGGTTATATGTTTTTAACCCTCAGAGAGAGGAGATCCATCAGCAACGCTTACCGTGTTTCTGCTGAATCACCTCCCTCAAATCCTTCTTCTTTCTTGAGTCTCGCCTCCTCTGCAACCTACTCCACCACGGAGGGGGCGCACAAGAGGCAACACACTGTTTCTGGCCCTGTCTGCGACCCTCGGGTCGGGACGGGCCAGCAGCCTGTCTGGGCAAGGATTCAGACCTCAGTGGTATACAGGTTCTAAAAGCTGTAGAGCCCGCGTTCGCCTCTCTGAACTTTCTAACCACTGCCTCGACGGAGGTCCCAAAAAGCTCAGAGGGCGAAACTGGGGCATCAAGGAGAAAGGACTTCTCTTTCTCCCCGATGTCCGCCAAGTTCAGCCACAGATGGCACTCCGTGACCACCATTGCCGCCATCGATCGACCATCAGAGGCCGTGGTCTGTTTGGTGGCCCGGAGCGCCAAATCTGTGGTGCGCCGCAGCTCTACGACTGCGTCAGGGGACAGCCCCGCCCCCTGGTCTAAGTCCCTCAGCAGGTCTGCCTGGTACGCCTGCAGCACAACCATTGTGTGCAGAGCAGCACCAGCCTGGCCTGCTGCTGAGTATGCCCTGCCATTTAGACGTGATGTCACTTTAAGCCAGTGGTCTCAAACTGCCGGCCCGCGGGCCATTTACGGCCCGCCCTCCCCCTCTACCCGGCCCGCAACTGATCTCAAAAATAAAACATAATCCGGCCCGCTAAATTATTCTCTAGTTGCTACCTGTCTGATATGCAAAGAAAAAGTCGCCGTTCTATGGGGGCATTCACATATCGCGTCACATAAGCGGCCGCGCCGCATTCTCCTTTCCAATGCGCTTTCGCTCCAGTGGCGTCTGTCGTTGCTATGCAACCATGAGCTGCGCTCTCAACCGCGTCGCTTCTATTATGAGCTTGCCTAATAAGTGTCTGCGCGGCTTAAATTACGGTAAAAGCACTCGACTTTAAGTCACGAGCGTCGTTTTAAACCACTGAAACGAGTCCGATGCAACCATTAAATGTTACCGATGCTCAAACGGCATCTTGATAAAATGTGTCTCAGCTGTGTGAGCAGAAGCGCTGCAGGTGTCTGTCAAGAAACAGAAGTGTACAAATGTATTCAGGGATTGTATTTGTTCAGTACAGTGTTGTTCAGTGCAAGATTTTAATGTTATTTAAGCTAACATAAAGTAAGGGAAAATACTTCCACTAGATGTTAAAAACTAATAATGCATGTAACAATGAGAGATTTTTATTTTTTGGCAAAATAAAGTTGATATATAGCTCCAGTTTTTTTCCTAAATGACTAATTTTTTTATTCCATGCACCTTGTTGGATGTGAGAAGTCGCACCAGACTATTGCAATTAATAGTATTATATTAGTATATTAGTAGTATTATATTAGTAATAGTATTATATAATTATATTACACTCTGTAACAATGAGAGAGACACTGCTGTTTACATTTAGTATGGTAAATACAATATTTATAGTATAGGTATAAAAATATTTTAGTAGGCCTAATGAAATTTGAAGTAAATGAGAAATAATGCAAAGGAAAATAAATTTTCTTAAATGTTGCGCTTTCTTACGCTTCAATGTTAATATGGCCCTCCTATGAGGTGTCAATCACAGCCACGGCCCTCCGCCAATTTGAGTTTGAGACCCCTGCTTTAAGCGGTCTAGATGGCAGGGTTGTAGCCTTCAGTGTCGATGTCCGCCCCGATACGAGATAGTTTGTGAACGTCTCGTCAATAGGTGGCATCGACACATACCCATAATCTGCCAATCCCTCGACGTCAGCGAAATTCGCCGGCTGACTTTGATGGATTCGCGCTGAGTACGGGTTTTTCCACGCCTTCTCAACCTCAGTATGTAGGTCGGGAAGGATTGGAAGGCTGACAGTTGAAGGGCTATGGCCGGAGAGAAACCGAACGCTAAGCTGACCGCACAGGCTCTCTCTCCTAACGCGCTGCCATGACAACTGTAACCTGTCAGCAGCGCGTTCCACTACCTCTAACAACTCAGCATACGCAGGGCAGGATGGCTGAGCGAATTCAGTAACATCACCCTCTCTATCCTCCTCAGCCATCTCCTGCTCGGCTAGAAAAGCACTGGCCGTTGGACCTGAGGATGCAGATGAGCTCACATCCTCTCCTAGCAGTGCTTGAGAAGAGAGCCAGACGAGACCGGAGCGTTTTCAGGGGAAAACTCTCGCAATTAACACAGGAAGCTCCCTCAGTAACTTCCCATGCTTGCTCTTCCCCCAGACAGAAAACGCACAGAACGTGTGTATTATCTGGTATCAGATAACGTGGACACGGATCAACACACTTCACAAACCTCCTAGTAAGTCTGTTTTTTTCTGTGCATTTCATTTTGCTTACTTTCACTTGCCACTATGTGCTTCAAACAAAACAGTCCCTGAAGACGAAAAGAGGATGACATGTTACTTGGGCGCCCCTTATATACATGTGGGTCACATTGTTATGATGTCATGGGCTGTCGCTGGTCAATATGATATTGCCAAGATTAGATATGTGTTTCAGACACTGGTTCCCGCGGAGGCGGTTCCCCTAGCGTGTTTGAATAAATAATACATAAACCTTTGCTAAAAAAGTGCAAAATAACAAGCAGAAGACAAAAACACACACACACTTGTAAATTCACAAAAGTCACTTATATGGAGATTTTCCATCTAGAGATTTTTTCTTGACCTTCTTTTCTCAGTAAAGTAAGGGTGCATACTGCTGCTGAAAAACGTCTTGGGTTACGAGTGTAACCCTTGTTCCCAGAGTAAGGGAACGAGACGCTACGTCAGTGACGTGATGGGAATCCTCTGCATTTTGTGTTCGTGAAGCACTATTGTATCTAACCAATGAGAGAACGCGACGTCAGAGGCGGGTGACGTCACGGACCGGAACCTTTAAAGCATGCCCGGAAACAAAGAACGCTAGCTTCTGTGATATGTCTGAAGTAAGCGCTCCAGGCATGCTGGAGGTACGGCAACGTGACGTAGCGTCTCGTTCCCTTACTCAGGGAACAAGGGTTACACTCGTAACCCAAGACGTTCCCTTTCGTGGGAACTATCGACGCTACGTCAGTGACGTAATGGGAACGCTGTCCCAACTACGCCGTGCCTCCGAGTGCCTGGCTACTATCTTGTAAAACCAAAGCACCCGGAGTTCTACTCACATTAAGATTATAAAATCTGATGAAGGTGTGCTGGGATGACCATCCAGCAGCGCCACAAATATCAGCCAAGGAAACTCCTGACATATGGGCTCTTGAAGCAGCCATACCTCTCGTTGAGTGTGCCCTGACATCCAAAGGGCACGGGTGCCCTAGGGCTTTATAAGTCAATGCGATGGCCTCAACCACCCATTTACTCATCCTCTGCTTGGACGCTGGGCCCCCTCGACTCGGGGACCCGTAACATACAAATAGTTGATCTGATTTTCTCCACAGGGCAGCTCTGTGAACATATGCGTCCAATGCCCTCACAGGGCACAGCAGATTAAGTCTTTCCTGCTCCGGTTTAATGAACGGAGGGGGATAAAAAGCCTCCAAAACGATAGGACCTGGGACCCTAGTGGGGACCTTAGGAATGTAACCAGGCCTCGTATGTAGAAAAGCCTTAACCATGCCTGGTGCAAACTCTAAACATGATGGTAAAACCGAAAGAGCTTGAAGGTCCCCTATCCTTTTCAGAGATGAAATGGCCAGTAAAAACACAGTCTTCAATGTAAGCATTTTATCTGACACATCTTCCAAAGGTTCAAAGGGCGCCTCAGCCAACCCCTGTAACACAATGGCTAAATCCCAGGTCGGAGATTTTGGGCGTACTGAAGGCCTCAGCCTGAGTGCGCCACGAAGGAAGCGAACCTACCGAGACACCACCCATAGGAGCATGATAGGCTGAGATAGCAGCAACATACACTTTTAGCGTGGAATGAGTTAAACCTTCTGAAAGTTTTTCTTGAAGGAATTGAAGCACACAGCTGATGGATGAATGGACTGGGTCCAACCTATGATGACTACACCATGTAGAGAACACCTTCCACTTATACATATAAAGCTTCCTTGTAGATGGAGCCCTGGACTGAAGGATGGTCTCCACAACCTCGGTTGGGAGACCAGATTCTATGAGCCTTGCCCCCTCAGAGGCCAGGCCCACAGTTTCCACATTCCTGGACGGGGATGTAAGATCATGCCGCCCGCTTGGGACAGGAGATCCTGTCTGACTGGAAGCTCCAGAGGAGAGCCGTGAAGAAGCGATACTAGGTCCGCAAACCATATTCTCGTTGGCCAGAAAGGAGCCACCAATATTAGGTCCACCCCTTCCTGACGGACTTTGTCCAGAACTCCCGGGAGCAGAGAGACTGGGGGAAAAGCATACAGGCGCCGCCTCGGCCACGTCTGTATCATGGCATCCAACCCCAGAGGAGCTGGATGCCTCAGAGAGTACCACAGAGGGCATTGAGTTGACTCCTCTGTGGCAAAGAGATCGACTTCCGCTCGACCGAATGTTTTCCATATAAGCTCCACTACCTCGGAGTGAAGTTTCCATTCCCCCGGACTCGCGCTCTGCCTCGACAGAGCGTCCGCCCCCATATTCAAATACCCCGGAATATACGCCGCCCTCAGCGAGAGTAATTTCCCTTGGGTCCACAGGAGGATGCGACTGACTAATTTGCATAGTGGACGAGACCGCAATCCCCCTTGGTGATTTATGTAGGAGACCACCGTAGTGTTGTCTGTCTGAATCAACACATGGTGGCCCCTCAGGTCGGGGAGGAAGTGCTTCAGAGCCTGAAACACTGCCAGCATCTCCAGCCGATTTATGTGCCAGGAGACCTGGTGTACCTCCCAAAGACCTTGAGCTGAGCGACCACTCATGATCGCTCCCCAGCCCGTGAGGGATGCATCTGTCGTAAGCATTACGCGACGACATGAAGTTCCCAACACGGGTCCCTGGGACAGGAACCAAGGCTTTTTCCACATGACCAGAGCACGAAGGCATCGCCACGTGACTTTGATCATGCGAAAAGGATTTCCCCTCGGAGAAAACCCCTTGGTCCTGAGCCACCACTGTAAGGGTCTCATGTGCAGAAGGCCAAAAGTGATAACGTTGGACGCAGCTGCCATCAGACCCAACAGTCTCTGAAACTGTTTTACAGTGAGTGACCGGCCTAACTTCACCCCATTCACAGCCCCGAGAATGGACGTCACACGAGCGGGAGACAATTGCGCCCGCATCGTGATCGAATCCCAGATTACCCCGAGATAGTTGGAAACCTGACTCGGAACCAGCACACTTTTCTTGGCATTGAGCCTCAGCCCAAGCCTCTTCATGTGCGACAGCACAACATCTCGATGTTGAGCTGCCAGATGTTCTGTTTGAGCTAAAATCAACCAATCGTCGATATAGTTCAGCACGCGGATGCCCTGGAGTCTCAGAGGAGCCAAGGCTGCATCCACGCACTTCGTGAACGTGCGGGGTGATAATGATAGGCCGAAGGGAAGAACCTTGTATTGGTATGCTTCGCCCCCGAAAGCAAACCTGAGGAACTTCCTGTGAGAAGGATGGATGGATATGTGGAAATATGCGTCCTTCAGATCTATCACCACAAACCAGTCCTCGGATCTGATCTGTGGGATAATCTGTTTGAGTGTAAGCATTTTGAACTTCAACTTCTTTACAGATCGATTTAGTATACGTAGATCTATGATCGGACGCAACCCCCCATCCTTCTTTGGAACAATGAAGTAGCGGCTGTAAAAGCCCGACATTTTGCTGGGAGAGGGAACCCGTTCTATAGCCCCTTTTTGCAAAAGCGTCGTAACCTCTTGTTCCATTACCAGAGACTGCTCTGGAGCTACCACTGTGTGAATCACTCCACTGAACCTGGGCGGACGAGAACCGAACTGGATTCTGTAACCCTGTTCTACCATGAGCAGCACCCATTTCGAAATATTCGGAAGACGTTTCCATTCCCCCAAAAATTCTACTAAGGGAACCAGCCTCTCGAGACTGGTCTCTGGTGTTTTTTGAGCACTTGGCTCGTTTATCTGGAGCGGCACACCGGCAGATAAGCGAATCACGTGCTGGCCGATCCTCCTCGAAGGATCGACGGGGACTGCTGCGCCCTGTCGCACACTGGGTGGCAGGGTTGGCAGAGCAGCCCCCTGAGGGCACCGATGGGGAACGATAGATATCAATCGTCGAACCCCTTCAGAGGGGACTGCCCTCAGAAACCCTGACCCATGAACGTCAGGATTTCTTTTGGGAAGCCTTCCGGGAAATAATGACGGTCCTCAGATCCACCCTACCCCCAGAAGGCTTCTGCTGTACAGCACGCACCGGTCCCCAAGCTTTCCGCGGGGGAGCACGGGCGGCCACACTAGCCTTTTGCTGGGACCTGTGTCCCGAGGAGCCGGCTGTCGGCTGAGGCTGCTCCCGCCCAGCAGCCTCAGGGGGATGAGATTTTCGGGGGAGGAATCTTTGGAACGCCGCTTTCTGTTTTTTCGTCTCCTCGAACCTGTCGACGACAGTAGCGACTGCGTCACCGAACAGGCCCTCGGAGGAAAGCGGCGCATCCATAAGAATATGTTTATCTTTATCCTTGATGTCTGCAAGATTGAGCCACAGATGTCTCTCCGTGGCCACCAGGGCTGCCATAGAGCGGCCTACTGACTTGGCCGTCTCCTTGGTGGCACGGAGAGCTAAATCTGTGGCTTTTCTCAACTCTTGAATTGTCTCAAAAGTAGCCTCCCCAGTCTCATCAATCTCCCCCAGCAGATCAGCTTGGTATGCCTGCAGTATGGACATTGTGTGCAGACATGCCGCAGCCTGACCCGCTGCCGAATAAGCCTTGCCCACCAAGCTCGATGTTTGCTTTAGTGGTTTGGTGGGCAACGTCGGGGATTTCAGGGACGATGCAGACTCGGGCGAGAGATAGCTTGCAAGCGTCTCCTCAACCCGAGGCATCGCCCCATAACCGTGTTGCTTCAGCCCCGTGATGTTGCTGTACATTGATGTCTGTGGGCTGAAGACACGGTACTGCACGGGTCTATTCCACGACCTCGACACCTCGATGTGGAGGTCGGGAAAGAACGGCAGTCCCCGACGCTGGGGTAGTGACCTAGCTGGGAGGAAGCGTTCATCTAACTTGCTTTTAACTTTTGGAACGCTTTCCTCCACGGGCCAGCTTATTTTCAGTTTTTCTACTGCCCGGGTCACTACCTCCATAAGCTCCTCATGGGCTGGAGATGAGGATGACGGTCCCTCATCACCACCCTCGACACCTTCAACATCAACCTCCTCGGAGGAAGATATATTCAGTGTCGGTGCCTCCCTTTGAGGGGAAGAAACCGCAGCGCGTGCTTCCACCACCAAAGGAGAGACACTAGATCTAGCAGGTAAGGGGAGCGATAAGGCAGAGCCCGTCTCTCCCCCCTCTGCTAAATCCATTTGTGAACCCCACGAGTGCAGTCTTCGCTGTGCCTCGGCAGCAGCGGGACCAGACCAGCGGGGAACACTTGCCGCGGCGCCCTCCTCAAAGAGCGCCCTGAGAGTGAGCTGCTCACAGTGCACACAGCCCCCTCGAGAGCTGCCTGTGCGTGCTCAACTCCCAGGCACTTCACACACATCTCGTGTGTATCCCCCGCCACGATGAATCGCGGGCAAGGAGGTGCACACTTAGTGAAACGCTGGCTTTCCGTCATTTTATATATATGTGTATGTGTCTTATTCACTTGTTTTGGAAACTCTTGTCCTCAGACGAAGAGATCACTTTTTGGCGAGATGGTAGACAAACAACAGTAAATAAGACAGACAAGATACAAATAGCGCTTACTGAAGACAACAGAAGCTAGCGTTCTTTGTTTCCGGGCATGCTTTAAAGGTTCCGGTCCGTGACGTCACCCGCCTCTGACGTCGCGTTCTCTCATTGGTTAGATACAATAGTGCTTCACGAACACAAAATGCAGAGGATTCCCATCACGTTACTGACGTAGCGTCGATAGTTCCCACGAAAGGGAACAAACCCTACTTAGCAGTCAGATGTCCATGAACAAAGGCACAGATGCCAAACAGGCCATATCTGCTGCTAAATCTATTTTTCTAAAGGCATGTTTTTTAAAAGTTGAACTTCTTTTAACTTAAGCGCTGCGTGTTTATAATGCATCATGCACGAGATGCTGCAAAAGACACAAGCACAATGGTCAAACGTCCGTCTACCACACATTTACATAGAAAAACAATGGAAAAAATATGCAAAGGAAGCGGCCTTAACACATTTCGCACTGTCATGCTTATTTGTACCAGAACAGTGGATTGTGGCTTTAAAACTGAATGCATTTGGACTTGTTCTTCCAAACTGTCTGTAGTTGTCAGGAAAACACTATAACGCCTTGAAAGACACCTTCTATTCACCTGTCGATGTCTGCTGTGTATGAAGGAGCAGCCCAAGCCCTGCTTTTGACACGGAGGCCGATAAGATGACAGAGGCAGTGTGATCAGTAAAATGTTGGTGACATTCATTTTTGTGTAACCATAATGGGCAATATATCGCGTCACCAAAAATTATTGAGGTCATATCCATATATCCATACGATAAGTCGGTATATTGATTATCACGACAGGCCTATCTCTGATAGGCCATTGCGTTTATGCGCTCAACAAATATGATTATGATTGGCTACAATGCTCAACGCCTTTAAAAACATGCTGTAAATAGAAACCTTTGACGCTCAGAGCGCACAAAAACAAATGTGAACAAGAGCATTTGCAAGCAGCGTCTATCAGGTACCGAATATACCCAGTACTGCAGAAATGCTGGTATAGTGTCGATTTTGTGTTGATGTTGTGCTGAATTCTGACCCTGACAGATTATTACCCCTGCTAAATCCCCAGTATAGGTAGGTTTAGGATTAGGTGTAGGGTTATGATTAGGGTGTTGGGATAGGATTAGGCAATCATGTAGCTGTTTCAACGGGGTGGGGCGGTGGGAGGTGTAATAATTTGTCAGGGAGTTGAAATTCAGCATAACACCTATACTTTTGACAACCCTACTAGTTTATGCAGATCAGTTCCTTCCTGTAACAACAAATTTACTCCAACTGAGGAAAATATCAAAAATGTTATTTAGATGCCCATATAACTGTCAAAACTCCACACGGTTTCATTTTCAAGAATCATTTGGCATCATAATTCAATAAATTGATACTTTGCTAAATGCCTTTTTGATTTATACAGATTACACATACAGAATCTCAAATTCCACATACCACTTATATAGGAAAAAAGAGTAATAGAGAATGTGAGCAGTCTTATCTCAAACCATCTATTCCAACATGCCACACAACAATACATGAAATATGCATTCATATTGATTTTACATCCACTCTGAATGAATTAACCTATAGGTTTACACAGATCCTCTCAAAATGCACCCATATGACTAGACAAATAGGCTAAACAATGATACTGGCTTATATATATAATTTACACTGGTCTCCATTTCACTATCTGTTCACACATGATGAAATATACTACTGACTAAAGCATCTAAATGTGCTGCAGGACATTCCACACTGAGCTGTTATGATCACCCATCAGTAGCAATGGATATATCGTCTGATCCACCAAGGATCAAATGAAAGATTTCAAGCAGATGATTAAATGATTTGCCTTCAGGACTATACATGGACATTTTAAAGGGTTTTGAGAACATCTAAACTATTAAAATCTCAAAATCAGATTCTGTCATAGTATACATATTCAAAAGCAAGTTTTTAAAAAAGATATTAAGACATCTATTCAGCAAGAACTCATTAAAATCAAAAGTGACATTAAAACATTTATAATGATGCAAAAGATCAAGAAAAAAAAAAATTGCATTTGTTGTCAACAGAAGACTGAAGTAATGCTGCTGAAAATTCAGCTTTGCAATCACAGGAATAAATTATATTTTAAAATAGATTAAAATATATAAAAAAATATTTTAAATTGTAAAAATATTTTGCAATATTACTGTTTTTACTGTATTTTTTAAAAAATAAATGCAGCCTTGGTGAGCATAAGAGAATTAAGAAACTCATTCCTGGTTTAAATTACATAAATCAAACACTATTGTATTTGATAAGGCAGAGAATATCCAAAACATTTTTTCCAGCTAGTGGCATTGCTTTGAACTGTCACTGACATGAATGAGAATACTAATGGATCTCGATCTCTCTCTCTCTCTCTCTCTAGCTATCATAGATGTCCTTGCTTAGTGCAGATTAAACAATGTTTGTGACTAATATATTTAACTGAAATGTTTCTGCCTTTGTGTTATTACATTAGAGGTCAATAGCCATTGATCACCTCACGCTCAGTTATGGATCAGACATAAAGGAGAAATTAAATAAACGACCCACAAAACAGTAACACAGAGCAAACACTGACACGCAGCATGTGATCGATTCTAAAATGTTCCTGCAGACATGATATGAATGTATACTTTGGTCATAAGCTGAACTGAATTTTAAGATGAAGTTTATTGACTGAATACGATTTTACTTAATCTGGTGTGCAAACTGAACACCCACATGCAAGTCAGCACTTACACCCAGCAGGTCAAATCAGTAAGAGACTCTGACTCATCAACTAAGAGCCATTTTAGTGTGAAACTGGTGCCTGGTGTAAACAGCTTTATTGGTTTTATTCCATCAGTTTTGCTTCATTACACCCTCCCAGGCACTTGATATCCTTGTATATGATTAAACCCTCTCCCCATCAGAAACCACATACTGAGAGCCAATTCAATGTCCCACACTCTCAAAGTGTGCTCTAACAATCAGAATATTTACAAATTCAGCTCTTTATGAACTGCATGAAACTAATGCTGATTTAGATGCTTCCCCAGTTGTTGATGATTATGTTCAGAATAAAGAATGAATATTCCTCACACGCTAGTAATCACTGACCATGTTTACTTTATTCTGAAAGAGATTCACATGCTTTACAGCTACTGGAATATTCCTGTAAATTTGATAATCAGCATATGAATAAATTAAGCATTAAGCAGCATATGAATTAATTTATTTATTTTGCTTACTTTTTTAATAAATTTATGAATGAATTAGTTTTCAAAAGAAAACGTTAAAGGATTAGTCCACTTTCAAATAAAATTTTCCTGATAATTTACTCCCCCTCATGTCATCCAAGATGTTCATATCTTTCTTTTTTCGGTCGAAAAGAAATTAAGGTTTTTGATGAAAACATTCCAGGATTATTCTCCTTATAATGGACTTCAACAGTTTCAGTGCAGCTTCAAAGGGCTTTAAACGATACCAGACGAGGAATAAGGGTCTTATCTAGCGAAATAATAATAATAATATTATATATTATGAATCATCATTATTATTAGTAGTGCATTTACCAGCTCTGCGGGGGACCATGGGTGGTGATGCTCACTTTCTGAAATCAATGCCGTGGGCAAATCAATAACTTGCTGTAAAGATCATCTACTAAATAAATCATCTGTCAAGACTCTTAGATCTGATAACAACTTTTACCTCATACAAAAATATAGCAGTGAGTTCAGCAGTGAGTTTAAGATGAGTTATCAATATTTTTGGTCTGTTTTACCCAGAAGAGACAGACTGTAAAGTTGAAATGTGCACATCTCAGTTCATTTTGTAATCTTTTATGAGTACACTAGCATACAGATGTCCTCAAAGCTAAGACACATGGAGTAAAAGTACACTCAGAGTCACGTACACTCAGAGCTCCTGCTGTTCAGAGTCTTATTCAAAGACTGTAAATTGTGAAAACGTAGATCTGAGATCTAATATGTTAAAGAACAGCATGGGGTGAGGAGGTATCAGGCTTAAAGATCGGAGCTAGTAACCAGATGGTTGCTGGACTGCTTACTCCTGGTAAGGAGCAGTCACCACAGTGCCATTGAAAAAGACACTTTAAATCAGGTTTCACCAAAGAATAAAAAATAAATTGCTTTGGATAAAATAAATAAATAAATAAATCTGTGTGGCAAGCGGGACGAGGCAGAGGACCATGAGAACGGAGTGAGGCCAGTGGCGTGATTGATAATGAGCTTCACCTGCATGCCACACCAGTCTCGTATCTCACGGCAGAGCTTCGGAAGCATAAAAGGAGGAACTATGACGGTGAAGGACGAGAGAGGATGTTTTGTTTACCCAGCAATCATTGGCCTGACGGCAACTTTGTGTCCCTGGCCAAAAAATTGTGGTAGGACGGCATAAATCATTAAAAATATGTAACGAAGAACATTTCCTAAAAAAAAAAATGCATTCAGATACATTTGCACATGTCTACAATTCTCTGGGGTTGCATGTATAATTGTTACTTTGACTTTTAGCTACGTGTAGTATATATTTTAATTAATTAATTAATTAAAACATAACCTTCATAACACATTCAGAATGAAGAAAGATTCTTCCAAATAAGGTTAATTAAAGGATTAGTTCACTTCTGAATTAAAATAATTTACTCACCCCCATGTTATCCAAGATGCTCATGTCTTTCTTTCTTCAATCGAAAAAAAATTAAGGTTTTTGAGGAAAACATTCCAGGATTTTTCTCCATATTGTGGACTTCATTGTGGTTCACCGATGGAAGGTCCAAACTTCAGTTTTAGGGCATCATTTCACTATACAAGACCCTTATTCCTCGGCTGGGATCGTGTTGAGCCCTTTGAAGCTGCACTGAAACTGCAGTTTGGACCTTCCACCTGTTGTACTCCACTGAAGTCCACTATATGGAGAAAAATCCTGGAAAGTTTTCCTCAAAAACCTTAATTTCTTTTTGACTGAAGAAAGAAAGACTTGAACATCTTGGATGAAACGGGGGTGAGTAAATTTTCAGGAAATTTTAATTCTGAAGTGAACTAATCCTTTAACCAAGAAGTGGCTTATTCACACTGATGACTGCTGAAAATAAATCTCAGGATTGGATCTCTCTTCCACAACAAAATAATGCATCGTCAACCAACATTTTTGAATCACATGCTCAAATGAACATCACACACTATAACCAAATGAATACACACATTTGGCTGGCGTTTTCTTTAGCATCTCTTAACAGCATTTTTTTTTTTTTTTTTTTTTTTTTAAAGTATCATAAAATCCTTGGGTGATTGTATTTCAACAGCTCTTACGTTACTCTGCGTTAAGTATGATACCCTGAGGCCTGACAATTTTATGCTTAAGTTTATTGGCTGCAGTAAAAGACAAGTGAAAACCTCCTGCCCTTGTCATCTTTAGCAGAGGATCCGTCCCGTCCGTGTAAATGTCTGTATAACTTACAACCTCGTTTGCTTTCAGTACCATCATGACACCTGCATTCTGCACCACTTACGAAATGTGAGCCTATAATGTCTTGACAGGATGGGAGGAAAGGGTTATGAGTCTCCTCTGGTGTGTTAGGTCATCATGACAAACTGCATCTCCAGACCATGTCAAACAGCTTCAATTCATACTCTTGCTCTCACCTGAATGCAATCTTAAGTCCTTGAATTATGGATTTTTGAGGAAAGTCACAATAGCAGCTAAATTCACACTGTAATTTACCCACAAATACACTCTTGAGCAGACTTAAAGACATGGGCAATTGAAACAGCTATTACTGGAGTCTGACCTGCTGCAACAGAATCGTTCAGAGAAACTGATCCAAAACACACAGAAAAGATTTGCTTTTTTTTTTTTTTTTTTTGCTTTTTTTGCTGTTATAGCCAGTAACTCGTATAATGTTTGTGTTTTTTAAAAAATTATACACATCTAACCATGCATCAGTTTATCAGCATTCTATATTAATGCACCAAGTTACTTCAGTGCTTGGCAAAGTGAAAAAAAATGATTTTACTTTTACACAAAGATTGGTAGGTCCAGGGCTTGACATTAACTTTTTTGCTCACCAGCCACTGTGGCTAGTGGTTTTCCAAAGTTACTAGCCACTGAGCGTTTTCACTGGCCACAATTTTGATGTTGGTAAATTACATTTTATATGATTAAAGTTGACTTTATTTTGAGTCATTTTACTTGATTTAGAAGATTTAAAACCCTTTCAAACTTTTAAATGCAGATTGACCACCCAAATCAAGACTACATTGTATATCAGCTGGTATGTACAGGTGGGCAAGAGGTGGACAATATGAGCATGGGCTAATATGAGAAATTGTATAAGTTATTTGTGTTAGGCTATATAAATTACAAAAACAATAGTAAATTAAAAATAATATTTTTTCAGATTATTTAACATCTTTCGTTGTTTGATTAACATTACAGACAGGTATTTAATTGGGCTGCTGAATGCATGGACGTAACTGACGCATATCCAGTTATTACTCACCTGTTTACGTCCACTTAAGCCATAACCGACTGTATTCACGCGAGATACTCTACACGATGGACATTTAGACATCTGTGTGCACTGTTTAACTATTCAGGCGCGAGGAGAACTGATCGCGCGCGACAGAGCGCTTCTGTTGTGTGTCATTCAGCGCAATTCCGCCTATCCCTCATTCACTAACTGCACGTAGCCTAAATAACGAATTGTGTGATTGGATTGTAATTTTGTGCTACGACGATCTTCGACGATCATTTGGCTGTAAACTGAAATTATATTCAACCCGCCAAAGTGGCTAGTGGGAGTGGCTGTCTTACCCGCCACAGCTGAAATCTACCCGCATTTGGCGGGTTGGCGGGTGTTAATGTCAAGCCCTGGGTAGGTCTATTAGTTAAATCTGTCGACTTTAGCAATCTTCATTATATGCCAACAGTGACAGTTCAAAAATGGCAAAAAGCACTACTTGTGTTTTTTGCCTCAAGTTTGCATAATTGTAACTCTAGTTTTACAGACAGGGCTTAGCCTAAACCATGATTACGCCTTAGTTCAATTAGGACATTTAAGTAGCTTTTATAAATGTTCACTAGGGGAAAAAAAATAAAAATTCTGGTGTGACAAAACAATGGCACTGACATATTTTAAGATATGTCTGTACAAGATATTTTTAGTTAATACAGCTCAAACATGCATTTTAGTCTAGGACTAGCTTAAGCCTTGTCGGTGAAACCAGGGGGAAAAATATTAAAGAACTTAATATCCTTCTAGATTCTAGTTTTTAACAGGCTTTTCTTTTGGTATCTTCATTTTAAAGGTCCTCGATGATTCAATCCCAGAGATTTGGACATGTTAATGTGGCTTCATGAGTAAACTGGTCAATTGTAAACATATTCATTGGTCAAAACCCAAATGTGGGTCACTTTGCATACAGCTGATACTGTTTTTCTTTTAATGAGGAATATCTAAAGAACAAATTATTTTAAAGCTAGAAATGTTTTTTCTATCAGCTCTATTGCAAAGAACATACCTGTATGAGTGCCGTAAATATTATTTTTCTAAAGTTGTCATGCCTGTAACTCCAAAGGTATTCAAGATATCTTTAGATTCTCAATTTTAAATAAACTTTTCTTTTGGAATCTTCATTTTTAAGGCCCTATATAGTTCCCATAGATATTGGGACCCCAATGTGACTCCATGTCCAAATTGTTGAATTTTACCCATTTCAATGTTTTTCAACCCATCATCTAAACAATTTAATACAACACACCTCTCTGAGTTCCAAAAACAAACATTTTTCCAAAGTTTACATCTCTTTAATTCAATAAGTGTTAAAGATATCTTAATGTCATTTTAGATTCTTGTTCTTAAGAAACTTTTCTTTTGGAATCTTCATTTTTATGGTTCAATCGCTTAGATATAGGGATGTTATTGTGGTAACGTGTAGTTATGATACCAACCTGTTGTTAAAATTAACAAAATCCCATCTTTCAAATATCCCTAAAACTGATTCAAATATAGATTTTTGTAATTACACTTTTGAGAGCACGTTAATATGCCTCAACCATTTTTAGTGGATTTTTGTCATGTTTTATGCAATTCTTTTGATAGAGGGAAACAAGATACATTCTGGTTTAAACATTATTTATTCTTCAGACATTCCTCTTTAAATGCAATATGTATCAGCTGTGTGTAAAGTAAACCACATTTGGTTTTCGATCACTGAAAATGGGTAAAATTCAACAATTTGAACAAAATCACTTCACCTGAAGTAGCCTTATACATGTTTGTTTGTTTATTTATTTATTTATTTATTTATTTTGGTAAATGTTATACTTATTTATACAACAGTTCTGTCTGGTTCTCGAATCTGATTGGTTGATAGCCATGCGATATTTCAGTGATAACAGCACTCCTACTGCCTTTTCACCGTTTGTATCACTCCGCTTAAAGTGACCGTCATGGCGGCCGATCAAATCAACCGTAATTTTTACAAATACTACTTCTTGTACCACGAACTGTAGTTTTAATAGTTTTTTAGGCAAGAATGTAGTTGTTTAGACCTGAAATATGTGACTCATATGTAATAACAGCGCCTATTTTACAATTTGTTTTGACGTTTTCGGAGATACGATCTCGAGTGCGTCAGCGGCCGTTCAGTGCTTCTGTAACCGCCGAGAACAGCTTCATCTCGGCCAGTGCCTCGGGGATTTGCCGCTGGCTCTTATAGTGGTTAAACATGAGACATAATTCAATTTGAGTACATAGAACGGGCAATCTTTGGTCTTATTAATCTATTATTTGTTCCAGAGCAAGTCGAATTGTGCTATATTAAATTTGATAATAATAAACGTTACGTTACATCCTTATATAGCATATTGGCTACAACTAGACGGGACATATCAGACTCTTCATCGCTCTTTAAATACGTAAAACATTAAACTTTATAAACATATGGTTTTTTGAGTAAAGAAAACGCTTTACTTTTTTTTTTAAAACATCAGATCTTTATTTACCTTTGCATTGCACAGAGGAGATGTCCAAACTGCGTGCGCACTTCATTCAGGAGGTGAGGCAAATTAATGAGGCTTGATTGACAGTTTGAGGATCCAATGGAGTTAGGAGGTTTTGTCACAAGCGCTTTAAAATCCTTTTCATTTGTTAAATATTTGTAAAACCCACATACAAGCGTAAATGGTGACCTATTTTTTTTTTTTTAATAACTAGTGCTTTATGTTTGACTGAACTGTACAATTGTGCTTATTTGTTGTTCAATAAATATGATTTTATATAAATATGTCGATTAAGTAATATGGATTGAGTGAACGTTACATTAATACACCATTAGATGGCGGCAACACTTTACAGGAGAATGAGTCAGTGAAGCACAAGAGACTTTTAAATTGAAAGGAACTTTTGCAAAAGGAAGTTGTTTTAGCGCTGTGGTGTAATGTAATTTCTTTTACTGTCTATGGTAATGGATGCTATGGAAAATTCCCAAAGCTGTAAAAAAGACAAAGATCGCTTTCCTCAGCGGACATTCAAACGGACTTGTATAATGATAATATTATGGACATCGACTTGAAGAATGAATGTAATGCCATATACCAGACACAGGTAATAGCCTACTCTCTCTCTCTCTCTCTAATACTGTACAAAATTCAATGTGTTTCAATGAAGCGACTCAACGTTCCTTCGTTACTAGTTCTAAAGTGACATTTTAGAGTTAGTAACGGAGGCTTGGTTCAACTGACAACTTGAGTTTTGAAACGTTCCTTCGTTACTACTTCTGAAGTGACGTTTTAGAATTAGTAACGGAGGCTTGGTCCAACTGTCAAATTGAGATTTGAATCTGTGGCGGAAGGAAGTAGTGCTGCACAAAAGAGGGTTTTAAAGACACTCCGTTGTTGTTCTTATTTATTTACACACTCGTGCCGTCGAACTGTTGTATAAACGCAATATCACACGTGTGATATTGCTCATATATACTCGTGTGATATTGCTCATATAAATGATTTTAACTGACAGTGGTGCCGTCATTGGGATATTTGCAGCTTTGCATACAAAATTGTGATTTGTGGTGTCTTCGTTGCACATATTTAACCTCTGAAAGCCATTTTCATCTATAGATGCTTACTGAGTGTCATGACAATTACACACACACACACACACATATAATATATATTTAAAACTTACCTAAAAAAAAAAAAGTAACACCAATTTAACTACAAAATTTTACAACAATTTTGCTGCATTACAAACACTAAGATGTGAATTTTCTGAAGGGAATACCAGTTAATTTTGTAACATGGCACAAGCATAGCGTTTAAATTGAGAAAAATAAGTCAGAATTATTATCTGCTTCGAATACCAGCGGATCAAATAACTTCCAAAAATTAAAAAATATATATATATTATACTGTGCAGTGCTGATGCTTTTATCTTCCACACAGCTTTCAATTCTCTACAATACTAATCAATAGAAATTGGTGATGTATATCACATTAGTGACATCTACATCATAACATAGACCCTGTCACCTGCACAAATACAAAAAAATGACTGATACTAATCTTCTGCCCCTATATAGAAAAGGTCATCATGTGAGCTCTTGGATTTGTCCTGAATGTCACTGCACATCTAAAGGTCTTGTAAGTCATAATGCTTATAACAGACATGCTTTAGCAGACATTTCAAATCAACACACCATAAACACAAACTGCATAGTGCACAAATATTGAAAAAAATAAATAAATAAATAAAATAAAAAAGGTACACTATGTAAATAACTAAAATTAACTAAATTTAAACGAGTCAATCATCAATCCTTCCAAAACATGCATTTGTCTCACCCTGATTCACTATGGTATGCCTATTATAAGAGTTTATATTTTAGACCTGATGGGATGGTTTTCGCTGAAAATTACGTATATACATCACTCGCCTGCACAGCTCGTCATATCCATAAATAGAGAAAAGTTGCTCCGGCTTCTTGGACGTGTGTACGGTGTGAGAGTGGCATAGGTTATTTGTCACAACGAGCGGGAAAGATTGACATGGAGCTCGCTAAATCTTGAACCTCTGTAGAATCACGCGTTTTGAAAAAACGCTGAAGAGAGGAGAGTCTGCTGACAAAAATAGAAAGCGACAGAGTTCGTAATAAAATGAGAATAAACGTTGGCTTGGCTTTTCAGAGATGGCGAGAACTGAGGAATTTGAAATGTAAAAGCAACGTAGGGGTGCTGTTTTTATTACTCAACAGGTGAACAACTTATTTTATTGAACAGATAAATTGCCTAATGTCTCTATTGCGAAGGGTCATTTTATTATGGAATGTTGTTATGCTGTGCTAGAATTTATTTTTTAATGAAGTAGCGTGATATCTTTAGCTATTGAGCTTGAGATCCTTTCCATCTAAACTGTTTATATCCCTTAAGCCTAATAGTGAATGTTTTTTAACTGAGTTGCTTATACAAAATTACATAGAAGTTGAATTTTTGTATTCTCGACTTTTTCTACATTAGTTCAGTCAACTTTTTAAATAGTGTGTGGTGTGTGTGTGTGTGTGTGTGTGTGTGTGTGTGTGTGTGTGTGTGTGTGTGTGTGTCTGTGTGTGTGTGTGTGTGCTTTTGTTTATATTACATTGTGGGGACCAAATGTCCCCATGATGTAATATAAACCTGAGTTCACCTACATCGTGGGGACCAGCCAGCGGTCCCCACAATGTAAATGGGTTTATAAATCATATAGAATGAGTTTTTGTGAAAAAGTAAAAGTTTGCACAGTTTCCTGTGAGGGTTAGGTTTAGGGGTAGGGGCAGGGTAGGGGGATAGAATGTACAGTTTGTTCAGTGTAAAATGCATTGAAGTCTATGGAAAGTCCCCACAATTCACAAAAACAAACATGTGTGTGTGTGTGTGTGTGTGTGTGTGTGTGTGTGTGTGTGTGTGTGAGAGAGAGAGAGAGAGAGAGAAATAAAAGTTGGATTTTGCATAAGCAGTCATTTGTCTAAAGATGCATGTCACACACTATGGCACTCTGGTGAAAAACTGAATTGCTGCAAGAAAATTCAGTGCTTTAGATTTCATCTTCTTGTTTTGTTCTCCCTCTCTGCCTCTCATTCACTAAAGATGAATATTTCAGCAGATGGTGCCACGGAGGTCCAGCGAAACGTCACTTCTCCAACCCTGTCAATGAGATCTTCTGAAGAGGAAAAAGTTTGTTCTACTTCCTGTGAATCCAAGATGAGAGATGTCAGAACCTTTCACATGCATTAAATCCTACAAGCCCAAGTCTTCATGACAGATCAACTCATCAGGTGCTACAGGTCCAGCTCTCTCTCTCTCTCACTATCCTGTCTCACATTCCCTCTTTCTCTCCCTCCAATCCATTTCCCATTTAAAGTGTCCTGGAATCATCCTGCAAATGTCAATTAATAGACAAATAGATTCCATCTCCTCTGCCGCACTCCTGCAGTCATGGTGAATGAATTTGACCTTTCAGTCCTCTCCATGGTGATACTGTTTGATATGTTTTGGTATTATTATTTTTTTTTTAGGAATGTTTAACAGAGTATGTTGCTTCAGGTTGTCATTTCAAAATTTTACAGAACAAAAACAAAAATGTATTTTACAGGCCCAAGGTTACAAAATTAACACTTCCCTTGTGAAAAAGAAGTGCACTTAACCCTTTAACACGTACGATCACACCGGTGTGATCAGTCTTGGCTGGCCCCAGGAGCGTACGATCACACCGGTGTGATTAGAACGTTCAGTGCATTACGTGATCAACTGCCAAATTCAAATGTGCGTGCGCGCTTTAACTGACGCTAAACCAGAGACAGACGCGCGCAGCGCTTTTCATATATCACATATATGCAGTGTTTTCAACCAAATAATGTTCCTTTCAGGTTTCAGACATTTAGATGCACATGAGTACTAACAAAACAATATATTTAGAGTTTGTAAAATACACAATGATGTCTATAGAAGCGGAAATAACAACCCTTTCCATTATAACTTGACAACACGTTTAATTCATATCAGATACACATTGTGAAAGTAACTTAAAAGCTTACTCTATTCTTCCCCAGTTCACCGGTACACTTACTTTCATGTATTTCGGGAAAAGTGGATAAATTCACGGGTTGTAAATCCAACAGATCCGATTCTCTGCGTGGTGCAAACTGACATGGCGGCGCCCATCGCTCATATGGCTCAACTAACGCGATCGTTATAAAGGTGTTTAAACAGCAAAACACATCCACTTGCACATATTTGGCAATAGGAATATTAGATATTTCATGCTATAGTTAACAAATTTGTGAATATTTTGAATAAAAAAGGAAAAATTAAATGAAAGCAGATCATCATTCATACAGTGGTGCGGTGTGTCACGTAATAAGCAATGACGCGTCACCATGGAAACCATAAAGTGATACGTTCTAAATAACGGTCGCCTTAAAAAACTCACGCTGGGGGGTCAGACAGAATATTTGAAACTTACGTGCGAAAGGGTTAATTGTATTGAAAGTGTACTTTGTGTGTACTTAGTATACTTTTTAAAAAGTGCACTTCCAGATAATACAATATAATTAAAATTAAAGGCCACTTAAGTGTACTTAAATAGAATATACTTTAATGACAATATTTATTATCATGCTTAAGTGCACTTTTTAAAAATGCCCTTTGTAATAATGTCAAATTAAGTTGTACTTAAAGAAAGTACACTTTAATGAAAATATTTATTAACACGCTTAAGTGCACTTTTTAAAAATACACTTTGTAATAATGTCAAATTAAGTTGTACTTAAAGAAAGTACACTTAAATGACAATATTTACTAACACGCTTGAGTGCACTTTTTAAAAATACACTTTGTAATAATGTCTAATTAAGTTGTACTTAAATAAAGTACACTTTAATGACAATATTTATTATCATGCTTAAGTGCACTTTTTAAAAATGCACTTTGTAATAATGTCAAATTAAGTTTTACTTAAAGAAAGTACACTTTAATGACAATATTTATTAATATGCTCGAGTGCACTTTTTAAAAATGCCCTTTGTAATAATGTCAAATTAAGCTGTACTTAAAGAAAGTACACTTAAATGACAATATTTATTAACACTTTTTTAAAAATGCACTTTGTAATAATGACTTAAGTTGTACTTGAAGAAAGTACACTTTCATGACAATGTTTATTAACACACTTGAGTGCACTTTTTAAAAATGCACTTTGTAATAATGACTTAAGTTGTACTTAAAAAAGTACACTTTAATAGCAATATTTATTAACACGCTTAAGTGCCGTTTTTAAAAATGCACTTTGTAATAATGACTTATTAAGTTGTACTTAAAGAAAGTACACTTAAATGACAATATTTATTAACACTTTTTTAAAAATGCACTTTGTAATAATGACTTAAGTTGTACTTGAAGAAAGTACACTTTCATGACAATATTTCTAAACATGCTTAAGAGCACTTTTTAAAAATGCACTTAATTTTTACCTAATTATGACTTTATAGTGTTTTAAATAAGTAAACTTATTCTGATGTATTGACTTATATATTAAAGCACATGAAAAATAATTAATTTTAATTTCAACTTAAGTGTGTTGTCCAAGATGACATTTATTAATGTATTTTAAATGTGCTTAGTCTTTAATAAATACTGTGTGCATTAATACACTTGAAATTTATTTTTCTGAATTTCAAAACACTTGCTTATACAGTGTATAATCCTGTACAACTTATTGTTGAAATTTTTATCACCAGCTCCTGCTCTAAACTCGACTAGTGTCAGTTTTCTACATAATATTTGACATAAAATGTTTTTTTTTTTTTGTTTTTTTTACGGAGTGCTGTATTTGTGATACTTAATGCAACAGTGCTGTACTTTACATATCTGTATAATACTTATAATATCATTGTTGTTCTAAGTTGATTAAACCTATTTAATTGCAAGCAAAAGTTTAACAGATCTAAAAAATAATTTGAATTCATATTCAGTTAAAATACATTTAATTTTAATCAGACTAAACTATAAAATAATTGAATTTCAGTTAGGTGAATGAGTCAAGTTCTGTAAACGTACAGTCTAACTACAACAATGAATTAGAAAAACTTCCAACTTGAACAAATTTAATCATGCGCATGCGCCACAATACTACGTCATGACGGCGCATTACTTCACCAGAGTTTGAAAAATGCACCTTCAGCCATCTTTCTGTGATCGCGATGCGCGAGGCAACTTTGCTGATCAAAGAAGAAAACAAAGGAGCGCACGTTTGGATGACTACAGATGAGACGTTATGTATTACAAATAAAGAAGCAAGTAAGTATCTTGATATATGCTCTCTTTATTTTTATTTTTTCACCGGAACATAGCAGTTCTTATGAGTGTAACTTATTTAGTTTAATCGCAATATGGAGGTGAATTAATCATGTTTCCTGTAATTTATTTATGATTGCATTATAATAATTTCTTATACAATATGAACGTGGTCGCGTGTGTGGGCGTGTTCAAAGAACACTGAACTCTGACTTTTTAAATCATTTTAAATGAATTTAAGTTAAATTTGCAGAACTAAATTCAAAGATCTGATCTTGTAACATTTAAAGACAATACATTTAATCGCTATTATAACCACCAGTAATGCTTATAATCTATTTTTCTTTTTGCATTTGAAAAGTTAGTTGTTCAATTACTGTTTGTGTTTGTAATATGTAATATTTTTGTGCTTATCTGTTGTTTTATATATTCATTTTGTAGGATCAGTACAGATTTGTTATTGGAGATACAGTGCAAGCTGTGTGGAATCAAAGACCTGTATTGATGAGGTGATGTTCCATGTTTTTCCATTAATTCAGCCACCCTGATCACACACTACAAGCTAAAACACTGCCATCAACTGTCCTTATAGCTTTTAAATGCTTTGAATCTTTTCTGTTTGCAAGTAATAAATTCTCACCTGTGCACTTACAAATCCCCATCTAATCATTATATATTTATATTTATATATAATGATATTATTATATAATTATTTTCAAAGCAAAACCCCTCAATTTGCTTGGGTCTTAGGTTATTTATCTGTATTTGTGTAATTGATAAAGTTATGTTTAATTCCTTGTAAAGTAGGAATAATAACATTTATAAAAATGTTCTCTATTTTGAAAGGCCAGTGTCAGTGAAGATGGTGTGGTCACTGGAATCCTGGTGTTTGTGGGAAATGTGAAGGAGCTTCTCCCAGGATTCTACAACAGTGTTGTCCTGATGACTGAGGTAATTCATCTTGGGTGATGCAGTTGCGGTCAAAAGTTTACTTACACCTTGCAGAATAAACTGCTTCATCAGGGAAGTACTAAATAAAGAAACAAATACAATGCTAATTTGTATGATTTGTTTGTTTTATAATAAAGTTATGATTATGTAAACTTTAGAATTACATAATCATATTTCTACTCTAAATTGTTTTTTGAAATATAAACATTTAAATTGTAGCTGTCATAAATTATGTATTCAAACATTAACCCTTTGAGCGGTACGGTCCCACATATGGGATTTTTATTTCAGTGCCCCTGGGCGTACGGTACCACATATGGGATTTCGAACGTTCAGCGACGTCACATAACTGCCAGATTCAAACTGTGCTTTCGCGCTCTGGCTGCGAGACGGACGCGCGCAGCTCTTGTCATATATCACAGCTATGCAGCGTTTTAAGCCACATAATGTTTCTTTTAAGGTTTCAGACATTTAAATATGCATAAGCACCATTAAAACAATACATTAAGAGTTTTATAAAATACACACTGATGTAGAAGCAGCAATAACAAATATAATTTGCCGACATTTATTCATATCAGACGCACATAATGGGCCTAAGTAACTATAAAGTTTACTCTATTATTCTTCCAGTTCACCAGCCACTTACTTGCATATATTTCGGGAGAAATTGATGAATTCACCTGCTGTAAATCCGACTGACAGGACTCTGAACTGCAGCGCAAACTAAGATGGCGGCGCCCATCTCGCATTATAGATCAAGATAAAGATCATTTATAAAGGTTTTAAAACGACAAAGCACACTCACTTACACATATTCGAGAATCGGAATATCATATAGTTGATGACATGGTAAGCAATTTTGCGAATATTTTAAATATAAAAGGAAAAACTAAATAATAGCGATCCATCTGTCATACAGTGTTATTGTTGCTGCGTTCAGCGCTCGTGACACGCAAGACGCGTCGCCATGGAAACATTAAAGGCAAACGTTCTAAAATAACGGTCGCCTTAAAAAAACTCACTCTGGGGGGACAGTTAGAATATTTTAAACTCACGATCGAAAGGGTTAAATACATAAATTAATTATAAAAAAATATTTAAAATAAAATTATAATGAATATGTAACGTGGTGCATATAATTAGCAGAATGCTCCTCTCTATAGCTGACTAATGAGTTTATGCTGAATATGATTTTTCTGAAGTAAATGTGATGTTACGTGACATTGTTTACAAGCTGTTTCATTGACGTCTTTCCACGCGTTGAAACACTGATTGAGCGATTAAATGTGACATGTTATGGATCAGTTGTACTGTATCTTGTAACATACCTTCAGATGTTCATTCATATTTATTTCACACTGTAACTGGTATTAAAGTGGAGGAAATTATCAGTACACAGTAAACATCTTGGCCACAGGCTTCAATCACTATCAGCAACTCTTTGCCTTTAGGGAATACCAAATGGGTTTTTATTATTTTCAAACCTACAAAGGTGGATATAAACTTTGGAGTTCTGTATATATATATCTATATCTATTGATTTCATTCGATTGAACCAATTATAATAACAGACTGACTCTTACTTCTTTTTTGTTTTTTTTCCTCCAGGTATTTATTTTTTTTACTTTCTTGCCTCTTTGGAACATGTTCATTTATGCATGCTGTGTAGAGGTGGTTCGCAGCTTCATGGACATTTAAGGTTTTCTGCCGATGAAGAGCTTCTGGGACATTGACATAAACAGCACTTTTTCATACAACTTAAAAAAAGGTGGTGACAGACAATTTTGGTTTTCTTGTTTTTGTGCCTTTGGAATTCATTGTTTTTTTTTTGTTTGTTTTGTTTTTTCTTTTCAAAATTACATTCACTGTAATGCTGGAGTAAGATTTTAGAAGAAACCTTTTTGTCCTGTTTAATGTTTGTGCTAGTAAGGGTTGCAGAGCTTATAAGTAACAAGGTTTACAAAAGGTAACACTTTACAAAAGGTCTCGCTTGTTAACATCAATTAATATATTAGATAACATTATCTAACTATGTGCATTGACTTTTTTTACAGTATTTATCAATATTTGTTAACATTAGGCAATAAAAAATGTTTTTTTCTCAAGTTAATAAAATGTATAGTTATTGTTCATGTTAGTTTACAGTGCATTATCTAGTATCATATGCAACTTTTGATTTTAATAATGCATACGTAATATTAACTAGGATTTATAAATGCTTAAAGTATTTTTCATTCATAGTTCATGTTAACTAAAGTAGTTAACTAATAGAAAATTATTGTACAGTGTTACCCAAAGTTTTGAATCTTTTCTTTTCTTTACATTTTGTTTGTATTAATTCATGGGTGTTATCTTATTTATCATCTTATACAGAATGATTTTATCTGAAAATGTAAAAATGCAGAAAGATTGTGATGGTAGGTTTAGATACCTTTGTATGTGATGGAGAAAATTATAGTGCATATAAGCCTCACTGTCCTCCAGACTCTTTCTAAATGAGAGTTAAAGTGTTGTAATTGTTTGTGATTGTGTATAGTGTTTCTTGGGTTTTTCTTGTGCATCAACAAAAAGGTTTTTGTGCATTTGTTTTAGAGATTATTTTGTCAGTAAATGTAGAGGGTTTCAATTTGCATTTGTGTTGATTGTAATATTTTGAAATATACTAAATTGTAACTTCATTATTATATGTACAAAAAATGTCATTACAAATGTATTAAATTATATAATAGTGTACATGTAAATTACATTAAAGTATATTTAAGTTCGCATTAATTGCTTGTCAGTACATTCGGAAGTATACTTTTACCATATTTTGAAGTACATAAAAAATTGTATTAAAGTCCTACTTAAGTGCTTTAAAAAAAATCACTCAGAAGTTCAACTTATTGCATTTAATATGAACTTAATCTGTGATATATTTGAAATTAATTACAAATAGAATGCACTTAAGCGGCTGAAAACATTACATTTAATTCACACTTAAGTGTATTGATAACTGATATTAAAATATATTTTAGTTCACATTAATTGCTTGTTAGTACATTGGGCAGTGCACTTTAACTATATTTTAAAGGTACTAGAAGCAATTACGAAGGTTGTCATAAAGTTGTATTAAAGTACCACTTAAGTTGTTCAAAAAAATCACTCAAAAGTTCAACTTATTGCATTTAATATTAACTTAATCTGTGATATATTTGAAATTGATTACAAATAGATTGCACTTAAGCGGATGAAACATTACATTTAATTCACACTTAAGTGTATTGATATCTGATATTAAAATATATTTTAGTTCACATTAATTGCTTGTTAGTGCATTGGGCAGTGCACTTCAACTATATTTTAAAGGTACTAGAAGCAATTACGAAGGTTGTCATAAAGTTGTATTAAAGTACCACTTAAGTTGTTCAAAAAAATCACTCTTAAGTTCAACTTATTGCATTTAATATGAACTTAATATGTGATATATTTGAAATTAAGTACAGATATAATGCACTTAAGCGATGAAAACATTACATTTAATTCACACTTAAGTGTGTTCTTTTAAAGTATATTATTTTTGCAATAAGTACACTTTATAAAAGTATACTAAAGTGCACTTTTTTTTCACAAGGGTTGGCAAGTGTCAAAATTGGCTCAACTCAAAATTGGCTCATGCAAGGAAAAAAGCCAAATAATTCATTTGCAAAAAATATGCTTTTTAATAATAATAAAAAAAGAAAGAAATTAAATGTTAGAATTTTGAATTATAGAAAAAATATATACATAATATTAAATAGTTTCATGGCCAATAAATTTCTCAATTCATCTAAAAAGTGTAACAAAAAGTTAATATTGTTGGACCCTTGCAGTGCCCTTGCCATAATGCAAGGGAGTGAAACTGAAAAATTCAAAGAGAGAGGCTTGATGAATTGTTATAATTAGTTTTTTTAACCATTTTTAACAATTAATTATTATTATAATTAGATTTTTTTTTTTTCTCTCTCTCTCTATAATATTAATTGAGAACATTCAGGATGCAACGCCCATTGTGTGTGCCGTTACTGCTGTACTTGAGCCTGGAGCATGTGTGTTGCTGCTCTCTTTATGCCCTTGGTCTGTTCACTGATAAAAGCTGCTTTACAAACCACTCACTCACATATTCTAGAATGACGTCTGACTCACACCTAAACAAAGCTGCTTTGTAGATATGAGGAAATTAAGTTCAATATGAATCTGTCGGTCTGAAAACATAATCATATACTGAAGTACTCCAAGGTGTTTAGTTTAAATAATATAGAGAGGTGAAATCTTAATTTATTGGCTTAATATTTCACTTATGGCTCAATATTTCTGGTTCTGTTTAATATATATATATATATATATATATATATATATATATATATATATATATATATATATATATATATATATATATATAAGCAGGTGTTTGAAGCTGCTTTTGATTTTCATTGATAACTGATTATTGCACTGTGTTCAGACCTAAAGAATGTTACTATAAAATGTTAGTAATAATATTATAATTATTAATAATATATATATATATATATATATATATATATATATATATATATATATATATATATATATATATATATATATATATATTTGTAATTGTATTGTTAGTGTCATTAAAATGTTTTGTTAGTGTGCTATAGAAACAAACACTCAGACGTTTTTGCCTTGGCTCAAACAATGTAGGCAATAAGAACGATCCATTTCTTTTATAACAAGCATTCCTGACATTTTGTGAATAGATCACCCTGAAATTTATTTTAATGTGAAAATGTTTTAGTCTTTTGTAAAACATTTGAGGACTCCTCAATCCTCACAAGCGTGTGTCATCTTTAGTGGTTTTAACAACTATTAGAGATGACATATTCAAAGGTATTCCTGAGCAGGGACATGCACAGACATTTTGGGGGGCAGGGGCTCAAGTGGAAAAAAGGGCACTTCTCATAATTATTTATTTAAAAAAATAATAAACCCTTAAATATATTAAGACAACTCTGACTTCCTTACCAATTTATTTTAATTTTCTCACACTCACACAATTGTTTCATACTCCACAGATTTCTATAAAATAATCAGTTCACACAGAGACTATGGTCTTCTTTAGTGTTCACTCGGTTTATCACAAGAGGAGGCAACAGCAAAGGACACTAATGCCACAATGTGCATGTTTTCCACACTATATTTTCAAGTAGCTATATATTTACTGCACCGAGGAGACAGACATAGTTTCACTAATAATTTGTTTATTTTGCACAAATCAATAAATCGTTTTAATTCTTTTGGTGTTATTGGAATACTTTTTTCATGTAGTGGACAATTTTAAGATTTTGGTCCATTTTTATTGCCATGTCTTTTACTCTAATGGAAAGAAAACTTAACCCTAACCCTACACAATTAGATGGTGTTTGTTTTAAGCCTACTACCCTCCATCTGTTTGCATCTGTAGATTTCTTCTAAATTAACCAAAACAAGCTAATCTGCATATTTAAATTATCTTTGGGGTCTATTTGCCCCACGCAATGTTTAACGCCTCTAAAAATATGGTTGACATATTTTTTTTTTTTTTGCTTCATATTTGATGACTTTTCGTCATTTAATGGTAGTGTTGTTTTATTTAAAGAGCTATTTGAGTAGTCAATGAAGAAACAAAGTACCTGATACATAAACCTTTGAAAATAAAACTTTTATTAATGTATTCTCCTGCGTAAGCATAGATTTAAGAATAGCATTATGTAATGCTGTATTATGATTTTTAAATAGTTTTAATAAATTGTGCATCCTTAGAAAACTGTCTAATAATTCTGTTCATGGATGCTCCTCTGCTGGTATTGACAGCCCTACAGATATCTTTAACATGGTTCAAAACGCAATGCATAGCACATTAAAATAATTGAAATTATAATATTACATAAATTGCATTAGTATCAAATCAGGCAGATGCGTTGCTGGTGGTCAAACTATTAACGCGGCGTTAAACGTATAAATAATCTCACCCTTAAAGGTGCTATAGA
Organism: Ancherythroculter nigrocauda; assembly: GCA_036281575.1. Lineage (NCBI taxonomy): Eukaryota > Metazoa > Chordata > Actinopteri > Cypriniformes > Xenocyprididae > Ancherythroculter > Ancherythroculter nigrocauda. The sequence continues at coordinate 374,098 of VTFQ01000703.1, forward strand.
GGATGTTTTCGACGACTGAAAAACCAAAGGCTGTTAGTGAGTTTTTGAAATGAGCGCATGCGTAAGAACAATCCCCCTCCTTCACAGCTCATTTCGTGGGAACGCCTCCCAAAACTCATGCACGAGTATTGGAACACAAGTGTTTGTTTACCACAGGCATTCGCTGTGTCGTGTTAGTGGATGCATTATGTCGGACTCACCGCAGGTAACTCATAATCTGCAGTTGTTACTCCTGACAAAAACATTGCATGCGGCGCCTGTGGAAAGTTACTGGAGCGCACACGTCTCTCACAAGAAACGTCATGGCAGTGATTGACAAGCCAGAGGGCCAATCATTTACGCAATCATACGCTGATGTTTTTAAGGCCCTACCTCGTGCACAGATGATGTATATTAATATTATTCCTTTCAGTGCACCTAATAAATAGTCTTTTATCAGTTAGTAAAGACAGTTTCAAGTAATATTGCAAAAATGTATAAAACAAAACATCCTCTGTAGCTAGTTTCACAATAGTTTCACAAATTTCACATTTTTGTGAACATACATAGGCTACCTGAAAGAAATGCACGGGATGGATCCATCTAGCGCTTCTCATCGCCAGACAGCAGTTGTATTTGACAGCGGGCATAGTTGTCACAAGTTTTCAGCCAGCAGCGAACATGAGGTGCGGGAATGAATGGCGTGTTGCGGAGGGAGGGGAGCTGAACTCGACAAAGCCGACCTGATATATAGTATTTTTTTATTTATTTATTTGTTCAGTAAATATATTTTTGACAGGGAAGCTGTGCGCATACAGGAATATATTCATTTATTAAAAAAAAAAAAAAAAAAAAAAGGCACTTTCTCTCGAGGAAAAAAAGGGCAGGGACTCAAGCCCCCTTTTATGTCTATGTGTGCACATGCCTGTTCCTGAGAGGGGAGGAGCTTGAAATTGGTAAAGAGTTTACATATTTTGGGGTGTCTTTGGATTCTGCTTTAACTTTAAAAAATGAAAAAAGTTGTATATATGTAGTTCAGTCATGAAACTCTAGACGGTGTAGGCTTTTTGGGTTAGATCTGTCATTCTGTCATTAATTACTCACCTTCATGTCGTTCCACACCCGTAGGACCTTCGTTCATCTTCGGAACACAAATTAAGATATTTTTTGATAAAATTCGATGGCTCAGTGAGGTCTCCATTGCCAGCAAGATAATTAACTAGGGCTGGACGATTATGGCCTAAAATCAAAACCTCGATTAATTGAACATTTTACCTCGATTACGATTAATGAACGATTTTTTTTTTTCTGTTTTTTTTTTTTTTTTTTTTGCCCTCATAGTTCACTGACAAGGTTTGTACTGTAAGTATGATTGACTATTAAAAGGTGGGATATTTTTTTCCTATTGAAAGAGCGATCTGACATCATAGCTCACTTTCAGCAGTTATTTTATTTAAGTTCATAACATTTCTTACAGATTTCTGCTCGTTGTAAATCAGATAAAGATAAATTAGCACAGTACCAGTATGAGTGATTGCGTGTGAATTAGTTATACCGTCTCTCTATTAATTGTTAAGCTGTGGGTTGTAAATAGTTCCTTCAAAAGTAGAAAAATATATACTATAATAAGTTTTGAGTTTCTAAGCTACTTTAGTGATAAATCACAGGACAGCGCTGACAACTAGTTTCTGTGTTCCTCTCTGTGCGCGCAATCTTCACGTTTTGCGCAGCTACTGTTTGTATGAGTGTTTGTGCCACAATGCAGCTGCGCAAGCACGGTAGCTTAATATAATAATACACATCCGATCGTCTAATCACTTGAATGTCCAAACCATAAAACAAATACAACTGACAAAGTTTAGTGAAGACGCAAGGCTCACTGCTCGCGCGCCATCACTATGAGTTGACTTGGCGTTCACCTCCGTGTTGCTTTTATGCCACTGACTGGACTGGGCAGAGTCATGTGGCTACAGAAGCGGTAGTTTTTAAGGGGTAAGTATTAACAGGATTAAAAAAATGAAATAACCGACATGGGAAAATTACGTCGGTTAGAGGTTCTGAATTTCGGTTTTGATTACTTTTCGATTAATCGTCCAGACCTATAATTAACACTTTCAGATGCCCAGAAAGCTACTAAAAACATATTTAAATCAGTTCATGTGACTACAGTGGTTCAACCTTAATGTTACGAAGTGACGAGAATACATTTTGTGCGCCAAAAAAATAAAATAACGACTTTATTCAACAATATCTAGTGATGGCCGATTTCAAAACACTGCTTCATGAAGCTTTGAAGCTTTACGAATCATTTGTTTTGAATCAGTGGTTTGGAGCATGTATCAAACTGCCAAAGTCATGCCCCCCAGTGGTGAACCATTGATATTTCGAAACACTTCTGATGTAACGAAGCCTCGTTTACTGAAATCACGTCACCTTTTGATACACGCTCCGAACCAATGATTAGAAATATATATTATATATATTAGACCGACTTCGAAACCAATCGGTACTGAAATTTTAAAAACGTCACGCTTTGAGCGCTGTTGAGCGGATTCGTAAACACCTCTGATTGGCCATTGTGTTCACACGCTCATCGGATATGTCTGTGATTAGCTACAATGATCAACGCACGGGAGCATTTGAAAGCACAGGGAAGTGTTTGAATTTGAAAGCAGGTGTCTATCAGAAGACTGGTTCAAGATAGATGCCTGCTTTCAAGCGCTCCCGTGTGTATCTGTGCAAGTGTTCAGTGAAGAGCTTCATTGATGACTATTTACAACGTTTTTGAAGCGTTGATCATTGAAGCCAATCACAGACATATGAACACCATGAACACAATGGCCAATCAGAGGTGTTTACAAATCATCCTTGAGATGGTTCTACACCTTTATTTGAGTCCAGCTGTGTTTGATTATACTGATTGGACTTGATTAGGAAAGCCACACACCTGTCTATATAAGACCTTACAGCTCACAGTGCATGTCAGAGCAAATGAGAATCATGAGGTCAAAGGAACTGCCTGAAGAGCTCAGAGAAAGAATTGTGGCAAGGCACAGATCTGGCCAAGGTTACAAAAAAATTTCTGCTCCACTTAATGTTCCTAAGAGCACAGTGGCCTCCATAATCCTTAAATGGAAGACGTTTGGGACGACCAGAACCCTTCCTAGAGCTGGCCGTCCGGCCAAACTGAGCTATCGGGGGAGAAGAGCCTTGGTGAGAGAGGTAAAGAAGAACCCAAAGATCACTGTGGCTGAGCTCCAGAGATGCAGTCGGGAGATGGGAGAAAGTTGTAGAAAGTCAACCATCACTGCAGCCCTCCACCAGTCGGGGCTTTATGGCAGAGTGGCCCGACACATGAAAGCCTGCATGGAGTTTGCTAAAAAACACCTGAAGGACTCCAAGATGGTGAGAAATAAGATTTTCTGGTCTGATGAGACCAAGATAGAACTTTTTGGCCTTAATTCTAAGCGGTATGTGTGGAGAAAACCAGGCACTGCTCATCACCTGTCCAATACAGTCCCAACAGTGAAGCATGGTGGTGGCAGCATCATGCTGTGGGGGTGTTTTTCAGCTGCAGGGACAGGACGACTGGTTGCAATCGAGGGAAAAATGAATGTGGCCAAGTACAGGGATATCCTGGACGAAAACCTTCTCCAGAGTGCTCAGGACCTCAGACTGGGCCAAAGGTTTACCTTCCAACAAGACAATGACCCTAAGCACACAGCTAAAATAATGAAGGAGTGGCTTCACAACAACTCCGTGACTGTTCTTGAATGGCCCAGCCAGAGCCCTGACTTAAACCCAATTGAGCATCTCTGGAGAGACCTAAAAATGGCTGTCCACCAACGTTTACCATCCAACCTGACAGAACTAGAGAGGATCTGCAAGGAGGAAATATAACAAAGAGTGAAAAATTTAAGGGGGTCTGAATACTTTCCGTACCCACTATATATATATATATATATATATATATATATATATATATATATTATACACACACACACACACACACACTTTTGACACTTATTGTACAATATTTTACACGCATTATTGCCAACCACATTACTTTTTCTTCAAAACGAAAATAGTTCCAAAACCTGGATTGTCCAAACCAGCCAAGCAACACAGTAGTGGTGTTTTGTTCCAGAATTACAGAATAGTGTTTGTTTAAAAAAACAACAACAACAACAACAAAAAAAACGTTTGAGTGATTAATTCAGTGACTCAATTATAAATACACTTGTTTTGTTTCTGAATAAATCAGTGTTTTGAATGAATAATTTGAACCAATGAGTCGCTCATAAAGACTTGTTGCCACCTACTGGCGTAGCATTGTAAAACACTAATGACTGTCTGAAATGGGCACATACTGTATAAGCTTCGATGCTTTACCCCTAGAATAAATAGCATATCACTTCTGTTTACATTTTAAGATTCCATTTTTTTGTTTTTACACTTACTGCAAACAGTATCTACCACTATTTTCATTTAGTGTATCATCTAACTTCTAATGCACTCAGTGTAAATTGCTTCTCCTGTATTTGAGAGCTCGAGTTGCTGCACCTGTTCTGATACCTTGACCTCAGTTATTAAGAAAGCCAGTACAGCAGAGCATCTCAGTAATTTCATTTCCTATGCTTCCTTATCTTTCCTTTGCTTCATTCACCTTGGTTTTCCTCATTATAGACATGTAGAAAAGAGAAATGCTTACATTTTGCTTTGTTCATTTTTACCCTTGTCCTGACTCTTCCATTATAATAACCATAAAATCACATCATGTAAAATCCATTAAGCTTCCATGTTTTATAGTCCTGAGTGGCATCTTAATCTGCAGAAGTATGAGTCACTCACAATGCTCTGGTTGAAATGATTGACATATTTGACCTTTTTTGTTGTTTATGTTTGTCCTTCGAAGCAATAATGTAATTTGCTTATAGAGACAAATTAATCTATCAAACACTTCTGGAAACGTCAAGGCTTCTCTTGGAAATAGACAGTGAATTATATTTGAATACTATGTAAAGGTTTAAGAGTTTTTATAAAGAAAAAAATCTGAACAAGTATCTACATGAATATTATTTAATTTTAATGCAACTACAACAGAATACAGGACTATCAATAAGAGCTAGTATTATTTAACCTCAGAATGACATTTATATCATTCAAAAGATTCATCTTTCAAGTAGATGCAGAACAACACGAAACAACACGAAACAGCTCTAATAAGTCACCTCCTTCATAATCTTTATCAACACACGACCAGTCCCAATGGATTTTATTTACAAGGCTTTCATGTGAAAATGCCATAGAAATGCACCTCAGAGAACTGCCCTGGATTAACCTGAGGTTAACGATCTTGCTCAAGGCCGCATGGTCACAGCTAATGAATCACTCTTTCAAATAATCAAACCAACAATGATCTGGTTACCGCCCTGAGACTGAACTGCTACACCAAGTACTGGTGTGATAAGAACCATATACATTCATCAAACTGAAGATCTACAATAATATCAGACCTGGAGAACCAAACATAAGAAATGATGTCCCGGCCTGTTAAGATGATACATTGAGAAACTTTTCCATTGGTCTCATACGACTAATAAAGATGCATTAAGAGCATTGCAAACCTCAGCAAAAGTGGTTATCATACTTTTAAAAGCCTGGTTTTTGTGAGAGTGCAACCACAGTGGCATCGTCAAACTGAGTTCTGTTTAGGTTTTTAAGAGCACTTCACAGCAGACAGCACTGTGTGTTTTATGTCCAGGAACCAGTAAAGGTTTGCCTGAACCATAAAACAAGAATTTTGAACCCTGTTGACCATATCTGCTGAAAGTACAGCTAGAAATTCCCAATTTTCTATAGAGAATTCAATGGAACTGAACCTTTGCTATAGAGTCCTGCCTTAGCAACCATTGCCATATGACATTTAGACAATTGTTTACTCTTTTCTAATTTAGGGAAAACCCTATGTATGTATGTTTGGATAGATTTAAAAAGGAGTTTTATAGAAATGATTAAACATAATTAGCAAATGTTCAATGATGGAATGTGCTACCTATCACGGGTAAATTAACATGTAGGCTATACCAAGTAAAAACTCCTACATTTTCTCCAAGGTAATTTAATGTTGTTATTAACTTAACATTAATTCATATTTGTATTTAGTCATAAAGGCTACAGTACCACAGCAAATTCTGTAGGGCAAAAATCTTTTACACCGAGTGGTGAATCTACATCCTCAGGATAAAATAAGACGTTCCTGAGTTAGCATTGCGTGTTGAATGTGATGAGATTAAAAGGGTGTGTACCGCAAAACAACAGCAAGAAAATATATTTTTCCTATTAAAGGGGTCATATAATGCCACTTTTACATGATGTAAAATAACTCTCTGATGTCCCCAGAGTGTGTATGTGAAGTTTTAGCTGAAAGTACCCCACAGATCATTTTTTATAGCATGTTAAATTTATCACTTTTTGAGGGTGAGCAAAGGCGCTCCGTTTTTGTGTGTGTCCCTTTAAATGCGGGTGGGGTTTCAAGAGATCATGTTAGCAGCGCTGATTACTTCAGACTCACTGAAAATGTCAGCCTTTTACAAAACGGAGTTGGACAATGATGGAGAGACTCATGAAGTGACAACATGTAGAATGCAACATGACGTTTCTGAATGGTTAATTTATGTCGCTGATGTGGTGGAGTTAACTATCTTGATTAGCACATTCTGTCATGATAATCAGTGTTGGGTAAGTTACTTCAAAAAAAGTAATTAATTACTAATTACATCATCAATGTTGTATTTAAAATACTTTTCTAATTACTCTATCTGAAAGTAATTTATTACTCAATAAGTAATTCAACTCATTACTAATTAATTCATAAAATCCCTATAAACCTTGACCAGATAGACAATAGAAAGGAAACTCTTTTAATAATTTAAATATGAGTCAAACTGAGTCAAACGAAGAATAGTTTAGCCTTTTATAGCTTTTTAAAACATTTTAGCTTACTACTAGAATACTTTTTTTAATTTTTTAGTAGCAAATAGGGCTGGCACAATACCAAAAATCTAGTAGTCAGTACCGATACCACCAAAAGTGCACAATACTCAATACCAAAGTCGATACCATGGTAAAAACATTTAAAGATACAAATAAAACAATGCTATATATTTTTTTCAGGTAGGTCTAATAGTAGTAAGTAAAAATACCACAGAAATTGAATAATCAAATATAAAATAACTCTGTATAAATTAAATATAGATTAATCCTTATTAAAGCTTTTCTTTTGTTGTTTGATTATCATTTATAATACAGACAGCCAATAGTAGACAGTAGCATGTTTTAAAGGCTGCTGTCACTAAGACCTAATGGACGGAGAAAATATACTGTTACACATGCTGTTCACATTCACATACCAAAGCGAATATACGCCAAGACGGGCATTTTGACATAACTGTGTGTGTATTTGAACGTTTATGTGTAATAAGCCGCGAAAATCTGACACTCGCGAGAGGCGGTTATGTGTGTGCGCTTTGGTCGAGAGCGCACTGACTGAAGACCGTTTCTCAGAGAGCGCGCACAGTTTTTTCTCCCTAGGACATATTTAGCTTATATTTTACCGTAATGTTCTTGCCTACCTGTGTCAAAAAAGTGAAGTAATTGGAATATTTCCATTCTGCAAAACAACCACTCGGTTCTGCCGACATCTTCAGACAGCGACTAACGTTACACAGCGAACTGGTGCAAAGTTTCAAACTCACGTGCAACTGAGCTACAGCTAACGATTTTAAAGAGGCAGCGTTCGCTTTTACCTTTAGACGACAAATTTAGATTTTAAATTCAATATTGATTTATACAGCACTGTTGAAATAATTTACAGTATGTAACGCAAGTACATTATAAGTAACTGTTATTACTTAAAAACGAACAGTAATCCTTTACTTTACTTTTTCAGTGGATAAGTAATTTAAATACAGAAACGCGTTACACCCAACACTGTTGATAATCTTTAAATCGCTAGTGTGGGAACTAAGATCCTACAGAGCCAGAGAATATATGCTGCATGAAGATAGAACAGGTATAGTTTAGCTTAATTACGGTTATAAGTTGTGTTAGCCTACTTCATTTGTGTTATGTACTGTATTGCAATAGGCCTCACCCCCTTTGTTGCGTGTTCTCAGGGGCAGGGCTTATGTAAATTTTAGGGTTAGTGATGTCACTAACCCGGGAAGAAGCTCGTTGTAGTCCTTACCAGCCGTTTGTTGTAGGCTTTAAACAGAGAATTCTTTAAAAGACAATATCTCCCTTTGCACTGAAATTTGGCACATCCTGATATTGCTGAGTTAGATGCGCTCCTAGGTGTAACGAATCGTACAGGTATTTAATAAATTTATGGGTGAAATATATGAATATAATAAATCATAAAGCCTTACGATTAATTATGATACATATATCGACCCAAGAGGGAATTATGCACGTATATTGTGAATTAATTACAACGAATTATAATCAATTACATATATGACTAGTTCTAGTTTAATAGTTATTTAGAAAAAAACTGTCCTAGTTTGTCCAGCAAACCTTTAGTTTCTCACAGACTATTAGAAAAAGAATGTTATTCTCTGGCCACGAGAATAACTTCCTATTATAGCATCAAAGCGTAAAGCAATGTTGCAGGATCAAAATGTAAAAGTGACTTGGGTTTTATGAATGAGCAGCAGAACAATCTAGCATGAATATAATGTGTTTAATATATGAAAACTACTACAGAGGTTAGACATCTAACTATACACAGAGGATATACATATATACAAAACGAAAGTAAAGGCAGGAAAAGAGAGGTGATCAAAGATTGGCAAATTACAAACAGTTAACCTTCGAGCGCCAGCAAAGAAAACTCACACAAATCTTAAAGAAGTTAATACTTTGGGTGCTGTAGAGTTTCAGAGCTCGGTTCGGTAATTGGTCCTTCTTCAGGAGGGTGTCCTCCAGCGGGTTTTTCAAATGAGGTTTAAACTGAAGAGTAACATAACCGGAAAGAAAGAAGAGAGAGAGTCCGTCTCCTAGGTGATGGCGGATGATGGCTTGACAAAAGCAAAGCTTGTGAAAATGGTCGTCCCGGGAAAGAATAGCGCGCGATGGAAGCGCGGTCACCTGAGACGTCCGGAGACGTGCACAAGAGGGCGATGGACAATTCAGAGACAAACGAGAGACAAAGGAAAAGTTGCGTGTTGTCTTTTATGGAAAACTAAGCCAACACGCCTCCTTGGGTGAAACAGCCAATAGATGCATGGAAATGTTGGCGGGCAAAACTTTCCTTTGTCTTGTCTTGTGGCTCAATTTGCATAATTTATGATACCTCGGATCGGGGTGTATTTTCTTCACAGTACCATTAAAAATAGTACAATGCATTTTACAGTTATGTGACATACATTGTTGAATGAGGCATAATGAGAGCTTTATAACGAAACCAAACTTGTCATGTAAGAAACGCATATAAAAGAAGTTATAGTTTACAGGCAAATTCCATCATTAAAACTGACACTAGCACAACTACAATCCTAGCTAAGCTTATACAGTAGGGATACCTATATGCAATTTGAAATACAACAGCGGGTACACTTAGGCATAGTCATATTTTGCACATATAATCGTCAATACGTGTTTGTGTGTGTGTTTGTGTGTCTGTGTGTGTCCGTGTGTGTGTGGTGTGTGTTGGAATTTGGCTGGTCTGGCACTTAATCCACATGAGGGGCCCTTTGATGTCCCAAGAGCTGGGAAATACGGTTCTCTGTTTAACCTCAGCGGGTCCACAAAAGTGCCAAAGTGCCCGTCTTTCTTAGACCGGCCGGAGCCGATCCGTGATTTACAAGCACAGTTCAGGAGGCTAAAAGCATTCTGAAAATTCCAAAGTTGGTTGGCTAAGACTGATTCTTGTACAGACGTTACATGGGTCAACATATTTTGTTGATCCTGGAACAACATTCTAGTCTGAAAATTTAGTCTTAACCCTATTCCTACCCCTAAACCTAACCCTACCCATAAGTTATCCCAAAAATTTAGAGGGAAATGATAGATGAATAACAATGATGTAGAAGCACCAATTCATGATTTTAAGCCTAAACTTGACATAATCTGTAAACTTGTCCCTCAAATCTGATTGGTTGATTTGAATGTTGTTCCAGGATCAACAAAAATGTTGACCCAGGAACATGTTGAACATGTTGCAATATCAGGTTATGCTGAACTTTGAGCAGATGTTGTTTACGCTCTAACAGCAACATTACACATTAACTAAAGTTAAAAATGTGAAATCATAATCAACCACCCCTTTATGATTACTTTTTCAGATTTAACGGTTGTTTCTCAATATGCATTCTTCAGCGATCTTGCGTCCTTGTGTTCTTGCTCTATGTCATCATCAACCGTCAAAGTTCAGTTCCAGTACTCAAGAACGCAAGAACAGAGGACGCATGAAAGTACCCGGATGTGTTCTTGATATTGAGGATGCATCGAATGCAAACTTGAGAGAATCGAACCATTAGAAATCCCAGAAGATGCTGCGGGCGGTCGACATACGGAAGCCTGTAAGCTTTAAAGTTCTCGTTCTCACTTATGAGATTCCCGCTAAAAGCTCGCAAATACCTGATGGCTCATGAAAGTAAACAATTTGTTTTGCTTAATTTTAATAAAGTGATAACCTGAAAAAAGTCTGCAGTATTTTTATTGGAATGTAAAAACTATTCTTAACATTGACAAAGAATGTAACACAAAGGCTACTTACATTTTCATAAATACACGCGGTGAAATAAAAAGATATAAAATGATATGAAAACAATGTCTAAAATAATATGAAAGAAATATTTTAATAGGTTATGACAATTGTTTGTGATGTTATGTTGTATTTATTGTGCATTAGCCACTTATAATATGCTGGGACGGTCAGTTGAGCAACAAGATCGCAGCACATCTCAATTCTCAAATGATGCGTTCTGTGTCCTCGCGTCCTTCTGAGTTCGTTCTTTCAAGGCCGCCTGGCAAGACCGGACTCCACGAGAACACAAGTCCGTTCTCTGCGTTCTTGGAATTGAGAAACAGCCAACATCTCTGCATTCTCTCCATATTTATGATTCTTTGCATCCTTTAGCCACTGCCTACAACTCGCTGGATCCTTCACCGAAAGTAACTCACTCCCACTAAACGTTTACTCTTTGAATTCTTGCACCAGGGAACAGTGTTGTAGTCGAGACCAGCTCATTCAAGTCCGAGACCGAGTCCAGAGAGGGTCGAGTACGAGTTGAGACCGAGACCAGAAAGGGTCGAGTCCGAGTCGAGACCGAGACCAAAGAGGGTCGAGTCCGAGTCGAGACCAAGACCAAAGAGGTCTAAGACAAGTTCAAGTTCACATAAGGTTGGGTCTGAGACAAGACCTAAAGAAATCTAAAAACCTAAAAGAATGTATATGTTTGATGGAAACAATAAAATTGTTACCATAGGCCTACTCATCAAATATACCATGGCATGTACACTGTATTTTATGTACTTAGAGTGATATTGGTTTAAAAAATATTATCAGTTTCGGGTAAAAAGGCCACATAGTAGCTGGTGTAAAAGCAATTTGTTAGAAAAGATTTCCATTTTGAATAAATGCTGTTATTTTTAACATTTTTAAATAAAAGATTTTAAATCAATTGACTGAAGGAACACAGCATGTTATAAAAAATATTAAGCAGCACAACTCCACTTTCCATCTTTGAAAATTAATCATCATATTAGAATGATTTCTGAAGGATCATGTGACACTGAAGACTGGAGTAATGATGCTGAAAATTCAGCTTCGCATCAGAAATTATATTTTAAAGTACATTCAAATAGAAAACCATTATTTTAAATTGCAATAATATTTTTAAAATATATATTGCTGTTTTTTATTAGATAAATGCAGGCTTGATGAGCATAAGACACACTTATTTCGTAATGCCGCATAAGCTAATCATTACCAAAAAAGGTAATATTCACGTCAAAAAATTTCACCAACCTACACATAATAGGCCTGTAGGTGGCACTTTGACTTCATTAACTATGATAGTTTCATCAGATGCTAAACGATGTATATTAAACACTAAATTAATTGAACACTACTTACCATTAATGCGACTTCTCACTTTGTGGTCAGTTAACATCCATTTTGTCAGCGATGCAATTTAATTTATAAAATGAGACAAACAGCAGAAATCGCTCATCTGTCCATGTAATTTCCACTTCAAGTTGTCTAATGAAATTTGAACTTCTTGTGCCAGCCAGATCACGATTGGTTGGGGTGTTAAACATGACTAACCGGCATTGGTGATTTATGTAATATTTTAAAATATATAATAAATAGATTTTTAATTAAATCGACACAAGCTTCCGTCGAGCCATAGGCACTCAGTGAAGGAACCATATATGGCTAGAGAAGTTTCGAACACTGTGGAAAATCAGTCAGTCGCACATGCACGCAACCCATAGCAACGCGTTATGGCAACGCCTCACACTGACGAATTTTCCGACTTTTGAGCGATTCGTTACTATTGTACACATTGTCATGTTAATTATAATTCAAATGCATTTTGTTTTATTGACCACAATATTATCATTGCTCTTTGCCCCCGAACATTAAACATGAAATATTTTGAATGGGACTTGACTGGTCTCGGGAATGAGTCCGAGTCCTAATATGCACGAGTTCGAGTCAATTCCGAGTCAATATGCACACGAGTCCATGACAAGACCGAGACCGTTACAATATGGTCTCAAGACCGAGTCCAAGACAGAGTCCGAGTCTCGAGTACTACAACACTGCCAGGGAACATTACAAGGCGACACTATTATGACTAAAAGTTTGCTAAGAAGTATTTCCTACTAAAGCTAGATGATATTTGATTCTGGTAAGTGTAAACATAGCAGACTGGTGGGAGTGGCCTTGGATGGCAACATGCTCAGTGCATCATGTAAACTCTTAGCAAGGAAACGACTGACACATTTGCAATACATTTCAAAGAGCTCTGTTATTTATGGAAGCCCGTTTCCGCCACTAAAAAAAAAAAAAACTCCACTAAAAAAAAAAAAAAAAAAAAGCCACTGAAAAAAAAAGGATGAATTGCGACTTTTTATCTCAGAATTCTGACTTTTTAACTCGCAATTGCGAGTTTATATCTCACAATTGCGAGTTATAAAGTCAGAATTCTGAGATATAAAGTCGCAATTGCGTGATAAAAAGTCAGAATTCTGAGTTATAAAGTCGCAATTGCGTGATATAAAGTCAGAATTCTGAGATATAAAGTCGCAATTGCGTGATATAAAGTCAGAATTCTGAGATATAAAGTCGCAATTGCGTGATAAAAAGTCAGAATTCTGAGATATAAAGTCGCAATTGCGTGATAAAAAGTCAGAATTCTGAGATATAAAGTCGCAATTGCGTGATAAAAAGTCAGAATTCTGAGATATAAAGTCGCAATTGCGTGATAAAAAGTCAGAATTCTGAGATATAAAGTCGCAATTGCGTGATAAAAAGTCAGAATTCTGACTTTATTTCTCGCAATTGCGACTTTATATCTCAGAATTCTGACTTTTTCTCACTACTGTGAAACGTTATTTCTCACAGTTCTTACTTTGCTTGCGTTTCCTTTCATTGCGACTGACCATCAGGATTACTGCTTTGTTATTATTATTATACATTAAATAGACCATCAGGATTGCTGCTTTGTTATTATTATACATAAAATAGAGGACATCATAAAGGATTATTTTTAGCGCCGATTTACCAATAAAGAAATATTGATTTTACTGGAGGAGACACATAAAGATTAGTCTCCGGACATATGCATTATGCAGGAATATGCATATAGAATGTTTCCACGGTAACCTTGTACACAGCGTTTCAAGGAGAAAAAACAGCTTTTACTGCCATCTAGTGGGCTTAATACTAAAACAACCAATATCTATCATGTTTCATTAACTTTGCAACTCAAGGGTAGAATCATGCAATTCTGCAAATTACAGTCGAGGTATTTGGGCAATAAAAGTTGTTTTTAACAGAATGGATACACTAATGAATTTTACACAATAATAACAATATAATAATAATCATAATAATAAGAAGAATCAGCTGTGGTGGAGGCGCAATAAATCAGACAAAGCTGAAGTGGCACATTTTATACACCAACAGCTTCAGACTTCACGGCAGCACGGCTATCGTTGGATGCACTGTTACAGACAGAGATACTGACCATCAGTTAATTGCGAGAAAAAAAGTCAGAATTCTGACTTTTTATCACGCAATTGCGACTTTATATCTCAGAATTCTGACTTTTTATCACGCAATTGCAACTTTATATCTCAGAATTCTGACTTTTTATCACGCAATTGCGACTTTATATCTCAGAATTCGGACTTTATAACTCGCAATTGCGACTTTATATCTCAGAATTCTGACTTTTTATCACGCAATTGCGACTTTATATCTCAGAATTCTGACTTTATAACTCGCAATTGCGACTTTATATCTCAGAATTCTGACTTTTTATCACGCAATGGCGACTTTATATCTCAGAATTCTGACTTTTTATCACGCAATTGCGACTTTATATCTCAGAATTCTGACTTTATAACTCGCAATTGCGACTTTATATCTCAGAATTCTGACTTTTTATCACGCAATTGCGACTTTATATCTCAGAATTCTGACTTTATAACTCGCAATTGCGACTTTATATCTCAGAATTCTGACTTTATAACTCGCAATTGCGACTTTATATATCAGAATTCTGACTTTATAACTCGCAATTGCAACTTTATATCTCGCAATTCTGACTTTATATCACGCAATTGCGACTTTATATCTCAGAATTCTGACTTTATAACTCGCAATTGCGACTTTATATCTCGCAATTGCGACTTTATATCTCGCAATTCTGACTTTATATCACGCAATTGTGAGATATAAACTCGCAATTGTGAGTTAAAAAGTCAGAATTCTGAGATAAAAAGTCGCAATTCATCTTTTTTTTTTTTAGTGGCTTTTTTTTTTTTAGTGGAGTTTTTTTTTTTTTTTTTTTAGTGGCGGAAACGGGCTTCCATAGTTATTCGCCCCACAGTAGAAAATGAAACTTTATCTGTACCGGCGTATCTAAAATGGATTGGAAACACGTCATTCAGATGGAATTAAATTAGTACTTTCAGTGTCTTGCTCATATTTTTGAATAAAAGAATGCAGCCGTCTCTTGTCTAAATTTCAATTAAGTGTCTCAAATGAGTCTAAAGATTTGAAAAAGTCTTGAAAGTGTCAGCTGATTCTGTCTGAATCCTTCATTCATTGAATTTGTCAAGTTCTTATTACTTCCAGTAATAGATTATTTAATAGGCTTTAGCCTGTTATAGGATGGATGGGTAACAAGTTAGCAGGTTCACTGTGTAATTTTACTTTTAAATTTACTTAAAAAATAAATAAATAACAAAAAGGGCTGTAACTGAAAAAGGCATAGGCTTCCAGGCAAATTAATTAATCACATAATCACAATCAGACTTCTCTCTTTTTAATTTGTGGTGTTTGCCTCGATTAAAGTGTGGAGACTCCAAATCAAATCATGTCAGTGTAGAGAAAATGGCAGATAAATGCTTGCAATGTCACTCTTCATTTCAGCCCATGGAGGAATAATATCCATTCAATAGTGACCACTTTAAGAGCACATTTACATAGGCTGCTACACGCAGCTGACAGAAACATCCAATAGGGGAATGTCTATATCGCTTCAGTAAAATGCATCATATAATCATATAATTATTTACAAACATTTTGAAGAACTCTAACCAGATGGGCAAAAGTTCAGAACTGAATTAAGATTATGGCATTGCTTTGATTCACTTAATAAATTATTTGGATGTGCATGTTTGAGCACTATGGGATAAAGCTTGTCATTTTAATAAAGAATCAATTCCAGTTTTAATTAGTTTTTCTCTTTTCCTCCTGCCCTCCATCTCGATCTTGCCATATATTGATTAACTTAATCACAAATCACACAAACGCTCCCAGCATGATCAATGGACATACCAACACACAATACTGAAATAAAAAAGCCCATCCAGAATATGTGCAAGTAAAACTGTTTTCTCAAGCCTACTACTGTCTCTCATCCAGGGACGTGCACAGACATTTTGGGGGGCAGGGGCTCAAGTGGAAAAAAGGGCACTTCTCATAATTATTTATTTAAAAAATAATGAACCCTTAAATATATTAAGACAACTTTGACTTCACTTACACTCACGCAATTGTTTTATACTCCACAGATTTCTACAAAATAATTAGTTCACACAGAGACCATGGTCTTCTTTAGTATTCACTAGGTTTATCACAAGAGAAGTCAACAGCAACTATTTTCAAGTAGCTATATATATTTAGAATAAATGACTGCACCAAGAAGAGGGACATAGTTTCACTAATAATTTGTTTATTTTGCACAAATCAATCAATCGTTTTAATTTTTTGGTGTTATTGGAATACTTCTTTCATGAAGTGGACAATTTTAAGATTTTACAATTTTACAATGTAAAGGTCCATTTTTGCTACCATGTCTTTTACTTTAATGGAAAGAAAACTAGGAAAGAAAACTAAGAAAACTTAACCCTAACCCTACACATTTAGATGGAGTTTGTTTTAAGCCTACTACCCTCCGTCTGTTTGCATCTGTAGATTTCTTCTAAATTAACCAAAACAAGCTAATCTGCATATTTAAACACATCAAGAGTTTTTTTTCCTGAACTGTTAATACATTATATATTATAACAAATGCCTGCAGAGGACGACAAAAGCCTGCTGATTTGTGTTGTTAGACAGCACAGCACGATCAAATCCACGATCAAAGCCACCATGATTAAAAATATATTATTAGTTAAATAATAATATTCGGCCACTTCTTTGTGATAGAAATGCTACAGCCACTGTAATTTCTTCAACAAGAATATGTGGACAGAGCGAGGGTTTAAACTTGTATTGATGTATTATCCTGTGTAAGTGTAGATGTAAGAATAGCATTATGTAGCTGATGCTGTATTATGATTTTAAATTTCCATGGATGTGCGTCCATGGAATGCTCCTCTTCTGGTATTGACAGCCCAACCAATATCTTTACCATGGTTCAAAACGCAATGCATAGCACAATAAAATGACTGAAATTATAATATGACATAAATTTCATTAGTATCAAATCAGGCAGATGTGTTGATTGTGGTCAAACTATTAATGCAGTGTTAAATGTATAAATAACCCTTAAATAGACAAAACTTTCAGGTTTATGAACATAGGCTAGCCTACCTGAAAGAAATGCACGGGATGGATCCATCTAGGGCTTTTTTCTTTTTCGCTTCTCATCGCCAGACAGCAGTTGCATTTTTTTGCGGGAATAGTTGTCACAATTAAGTTTTCAGCCAGCAGCAAACTCGAGGTGAGGTGGGGCGTGGCGCGCGCGCGTGCGTGCGGCCATGAATGGCGTGTCGCGGAGTGAGGGATCTGAACTCAACAAAGCCGACCTGATATAGTATTTTTTTTTTTTTTTTTTTTATACAGTAAATATATTTGTTTGACAGGGAAGCTGTGCGCAAACAGTTATATATATTCATTTATTAATAAAAAAAAAAAAAAAAAAAAAAAAAAAGCACCCCAGAAAAAAGGGCACTTTCTCTCCAGGAAGAAAAAGGGCAGGGGCTCAAGCCCCTTTTTTGTCTATGTGTGCACGTGCCTGCTCTCATCTCAAACAAACTCCCACAAGTGTCATAGACATAGATCCCAAAGCAAAATAATCAAGAGCTCTTTCAGATCAACACATAGAAAGCAATATGATAACCACATCACGTACACCGCTACATATATCATGAAATGCTTTTTGTTTTCCACTGAATTTCTTATCCGGATCTGATGCCAATGGATGGAGTTGTGAGCTTTCTCCATTGCTACAGTCTTTCAATCTGTGCGGTCACAGGAGCCACAGCGCCACCAAATGAAAATGTGGTGAACTACACACACTATAACGTTGATTAGTACTAGCTGTACAGGCAGAAATATGTATGTATGATTTATTAATTCAGAGCTGTGAGAAAAACATGAAATGTGTCCCTGTACACAAATGCATTTCAAACACTATGAACATGCTTTAAGGATCAAAGATTTGGGAAAGGTGAAAAAAGAAATAAAAACATTGTCAGCTGCTAGAAAGTGAGATCTTAATCCAATAAATTCAGGGTTTTTTTTTTTTTTTTTTTAAACCTCTTTAATGGATGCCTCTGAGCTGAGCGTTTCTGGGGTGTTTGCTGGGAAATTGCTTCTGAGGTTCCAATTATATTTCAAATTACATTCAAATTAGGAATAATAAAAAATCCCTGCAGTTTAAAGAAGAGCAGGAGGACAGATTGACACTACGAAAACTGTAAATGAAGAAACGCAGCAGGACAGCAGCTCAATAACTGTGAGCTTATCCACATGAAATGATGCACTTCACTTCAGATACTCATTTATTTGTCTGTTTTATCTATTTTTAAACAACATAATTATTATGCTGCTAACGTCTTTTATTTTGACTCGCTTGATCAATTTTAAGTATTAAAAAGAAGTGTGATGTTTTTGAACATCAGTACAAATAATGAGTTCATTAAGCATCAGAAGAGAATTAAAATAATTGTTTTTGGTCCTGTTTGCTTGCACATATAAGTAATCTTGGTTTCTCATTGTTGCTACATCTACATTAAAAATGCAGAGCATCTCTAGAAAAAAGAAAAAAAAAAAAAAACACTCTGGGTTTGTCCAATCACTAATAATAAGAACCGTTTGGGAGAATTGTTGCTCATGTGAGAGATGGTTTATGGATAATAACAAACTTTTACAAGAAAACCCAAAGTAGCCATTAGGGGAAAGGTTAGTGAAGAATCTGAAGCTTCTGCAAAGCTAAATTTATCAGCGTTGTCACAGGAATAGAGTGCTTCTATCATTTTTAAAGCATAAGAGAACATTCAAGTGTTTTGTTGGTAGAACATTTTATGCTGTACAGACATTTTTATTCCATATTAGACTTTTGAACAATTTAGATTTAGGTAATTTGGGATTAAAAGTCAAATGAATGTAGCTTTAAAATGCTATTAGAAATAACTTGATTGGACCCAGCAGTTTGGTTAAAGATGTAATATTAGATGTAATATAATTTTAATATTAGATATAATAAAAGTCTCTGGTGTCCCCAGAATGTGTCTGAAGTTTCAGCTCAAAATACCCACAGATCATTTATTATAGCTTGTCAAATTTTAGCAAAAACATGCAGTTTTTGTGTGTGTCCCTTTAAAGGAGTTCAGTACATGGAAAAGACATGCAGTGAGTCTCAAACTCAATTGTTTCCTCCTTCTTATATAAATCTCATTTGTTTTAAAGACCTCCGAAGAACAGGCGAATCTCAACATAACACCGACTGTTACGCAACAGTCGGGGTGTACGCCCCCAATATTTGCATATGCCAGCCCATGTTCCCAACATTATGAAAGGCATTACACAAGGGCAGCCAGTATTAACGTCTGGATCTGTGCACAGCTGAATCATCAGACTAGGTAAGCAAGCAAGGACAATAGTGAAAAATGGCAGATGGAGCAATAATAACTTACATGATCCATGATAACATGATATTTTTAGTGATATTTGTAAATTGTCTTTCTAAATGTTTCGTTAGCATGTTGCTAATGTACTGTTAAATGTGGTTAAAGTTACCATCGTTTATTACTGTATTCACAGAGACAAGAGCCGTCACTATTTTCATTTTTAAACACTTGCAGTCTGTATAATTCATAAACACAACTTCATTCTTTATAAATCTCTCCAACAGTGTAGCATTAGCCATTAGCCACGGAGCATAGCCTCAAACTCATTCAGAATCAATGTAAACATCAAAATAAACACTGTACTTATGCGATTAGACATGCTGCATGACGAACACTTTGTAAAGATCCATTTTGAGGGTTATATTAGCTGTTTGAACTTTTTTTATGTTGTTTAAGGCAAGCGCGAGCTCCGTGGGCGTGGAGCACCAGATTTAAAGGGCCACACACCCTGAATCGGCTCATTTCTAATTATGCCCCAAAATAGGCAGTTAAAAAAATGAATTAAAAAAATCTATGGGGTATTTTGAGCTGAAACTTCACAGACACATTCAGGGGACACCTTAGACTTATATTACATCTTTTAAAAAAAAGTTCTAGGGCACCTTTAAATGCAAATGAGCTGCTGCTCCCAGTGCGATTTTCAAAAGAGGATGGAGCTTTAACAGCTCATGCTTCAGTTGCTCAACAACAACAAAGCTGGAGAATCTCACACAGCCAAAATGACGACTGTCAGTAACGGTGTTCAGCCTTACATTGTTCAAACTGGAGTAAGACTCTGATGGAGAGACTTCTGAATGGTTAGTAGAAAAATGTATGTAGTTGCTGTGGAGTTGATTCAGCTCATCAACTAGAATGTGCTGTCATGTTAATCTTTTGTGCAAATCCATGACCGTCGTTTGTGAAGCAGTTTATTTAACTCATCTTTTGATTAAAAATTACTATATGGCTGGCTTAAAATGAACCCAAAATTGGTTGAAAAACAAATAGTTGGGTAAAAACAACCCAATTGCTGGGTTTGTTCATATTTAAACCAGCATTTTTTAGAGTGAAGAATGTCAGCAGCACCGTACCTGTCAGATATTTCTTTACGGTTATCATTTTGAATTTTGCACATTCAATGTCACTTATTAAGAGCATAAGTTGCATGATTGCAGGCATAACCCACCTTAAAGCTGAAATATTAATGACTGCTCATTGCTTATTCTGTGTTATTCAGCAATACATAAAGAATACCCACTGTATCTGTTATCAAGCCTTTATGTAGGGCTATGATGTAAACAAAACAAACAAAACAACAATGCATTTTGTTGTATGAATCCAAATTCATATGATAAACATTTAACGTGTTCTTAGGAAGTTTTCTTATTTTTAAACAATAAAACTTCTAAAATAATTTAATATAATAAAATGCATTCTTTTTACAGATTCTTAATGTTTAAAAAAAAAAAAATACATTTTTAAAAGATACACCAATGTGGTAAAAGGTAAACAAATTTAAAAATACAAATCTAATTAGAATTTACTTTGGAATCAGAGGAGCAATAAAAACATCAATAGTTGCATCAGAAGTATAGTGACATCAGTAAGTGTGTTTTGATAAAATAATCATAATTATTTTATTATGATTTTTCCCCCTGAGGTCTATATAATTTTAGTAAATTATTTAGTTGTTGACAGTCTTGACAGCCTTTTTTATAGGGTTTTGAGTTCTGAAAATATACACTATGTTTTCATCATACAATGAACTCTTTTATCTCAAAAAAAAAAAAAAGAGTTCATCAAAAAATGTAATCAAGAAAAAAATATGCCTATAAATATATAACCCCATTTTCCAAATTAATTTAAAACAAAAGAGAAATATCAGACCAGAGAGAGAGAGAGAGATGGACTCTCTCAGGAGGTCAAATGTCAATCCTTTAGTATTTCTTCTAAAGTTGAGAGAAGATTCCTCAGTCCAAACATGTAGCCCTCATCTGGATTGTTGCTGGGAAATACATGAGCAAAATCGATCATCTTCACCTCCACTGCCTCCTGTCCAAACTGCTTCTTATCCCCCATTCCAATTTCCTCATGTTCCACTTCTACACTTCCTACACACATTCCGTTAGTGTTCCTCTCATGGCAGTACGGATGACTGTGTGTTAAACTGCCCTGAACGCTCAGAGCCTCCCGGGGTTTGTTACAGTTGCTCTGTGGCTCCCCCTGCTGATGTTCTCTTCCTTTCTCAGCTCGCTTGTGTTTCCATCCATTAAATGTGCGAGGAGAGCCTTCATACACCAGCAGCAGAGAGCTGGCATAGAAATGCAGCTGAGTTTGACTCTCAAACCAGCGGAGAATGCTTCGGATTTTAGAGATGATCAGGGAAACTGCATGTCTCTGTAAGTCTTGACCATTATGAAAGAATCTAGTCAGGCCTGAGGGAATAAAAAAAATGACAGATTCATTTTTGAGTTTAGAGATTAGATGATCACAAAAAATTTCTAGTCAAATCATATCACTAGGAGTCAATTTTAGAGCTGAATATAATGTTTTGTCCCAGGACATATTTTCTTTTGTTTTGTGTAAATTAGTAATTATAATAAGAGGGTTATGATACAGGATCTGAATTGTTATATTGGTGTTTTGTTCAGGGTTTTTTTTTTTTCTCTCTTTCTCATTCTCATTCTCTGGCTGTGTCTGAAATCACCCTCTATACACTTAAAGGTGCTGCATAAAAATATCATAATACTGTATGTTTCAGATATTTAGGAAACATGCAAGTTCACAACTGTTTCTATCAAAAAAAAAAAAAAAAAAAAAAACAATACTACAGCCAGTTATTCTACTTTAAAATATGCGTTCTGTGTTGGAATGTCTGTTTTTGTTTTGGTCTGTGTGATCCCACCCACTGCCAATTTACCCAACAGTATTTCGGCAACTGGGTTGCCAGCTGGCGTAAAATACAGCGTTTTGCAGCCATGGAAGCCAGCAAACGAACTGGGTCAGAGTGACTATATATATAGAGAGAGAGAGAGAGGGAGAGAATCAAAATGACATAACCAATCAAAAAAATAAATGATGATTTAATGTGATATCCAGATCTGGAAAAGTCTGGAAATTTCTCTCTGTGAAAGTCATATTATAAAAGTAAAATTATGTAGTGATTTTTTTCCTGAATTTCCTTTGCCCGAAGTTTGATTGACAGGTGATCTAACCAATCATAACGCCGAATCCACCGTTAAAGCAGTATGACAAAGCAGTCAGGGGAGTTAGTAGATTAATGTTGGTGGACTTGAACTTGAAAAATGGTGTGTACTGACATCTTTCTCTTTCCATGTTTGAAACAACATTCCTTCTGATGTTCATTCATGTTTATTTGATGCTATAAATTAACTAACTAATTAACTAGTAGGAAGAGATGATCGGTTCACGAGCCGCTTGAACTGAGGCACCACAGCGATCTGGCACGACACATTAAAGAGCCACAAAACGGTATTTATTGCTTAAAGGTGGAGTAAGTAGATTTTCAAAAACACTGTTTGGAAGTTAGTCGGGCCGACACCAACAACAAACGTGTAACCAATCAGCATTAGGGGTGTATGACGGTCAAAGAGACAGAACGGGCAAGAGGGAGATTTGAAAGAAAAAAAACTGAGAGATGGGACACAATTCAAAAGAGCTCAAAAGAATATCACTGGAATGAAGGTTTATGACTGGGTAATCGCTTTAGGGCGTTAATATTAAAAAAAAGCTTTCCAGCGCTGTAGAGAGCTTGAAAACGAAGGCCTGAAAACAGACGCGGAGGCTGCTTTGATTCCGCTTCACATGTGACTACACTGGGTTGTGATTGTCTGGAGTTGCTGTGCTGTTGGCGACTAACAACAAACACTTTGTATTTACTCTTGTGTACTGTATGTTCATTTTTTGTGCTTCCTTGTCATTTGTTCATCAACTGCACTTTAATTTTTTTATATTTCTTTATTTTTCGCTTTATTTTGCAGTGTTTAGCAACATTGTTAGTGCATTCGCCTCGCCTGCCAGCAGCGAACTTGTCGGCCATAGCAACAGTAACTAAAGGGGGCGGGTCTTTGCGAATGGTCAATTACAGGGTTCCATAGCTTTGAGCTGAATTATTATTTGTTTGTCTAATCTCCAGACCTGG
Organism: Ancherythroculter nigrocauda; assembly: GCA_036281575.1. Classification (NCBI taxonomy): domain Eukaryota; kingdom Metazoa; phylum Chordata; class Actinopteri; order Cypriniformes; family Xenocyprididae; genus Ancherythroculter; species Ancherythroculter nigrocauda. The sequence goes on from VTFQ01000703.1 coordinate 397,883, forward strand.
AAATTTCCATAACCATGAGATCCCTGCATACAAAAAATAAAAAATAAAATAAAATAAAATAAAATATGAAGTAGGAGTCATACCATTTTTAATAGTGTCCTTTCCAAGACTGCGTCCATAGAACTGGTCATGAGTAATGTAACTGTCTGAGTCGATCTGGTACACCTGAGTGAGAAGATGAGATCCATCAGAAATATTACAATAACGAAAAATATGAAAATATGCTTCAAAACTTAGTGACCTGCCTTGCTGTCTATGATTTAGCATTAGCTAAATGCACCACAAATGTAAATGCTGTCTACATAGGCATCTCACTAGGTTTTAGAACAGCACTGGAGAAACTCGCATGTATAGCATACAGACTTAAAACTGTGATGAGCCTCACTGGTTGGATCCTTACAGCCCGCCACACTACAAAACAAATGAAACAAACTGAAATAACATGGGAAGCAAGTACAAGAAAGAGAGAGAGCGGAAAGGAAGCAGAGGGGGACAGCAGCTGGCAAATATTTCCCAGCCTAGAGACACTGAAACCAATTAGGTGCAAAGAAACAAGTACACGGAGGGAGAAAGGATGATTAACTGAGGGGCTGGAGGAAGGAAACACTGAACAGAGGAAAAGAGATGGAGACTTCACACTTAATGGAACTCACAAAAACTGTCAATGATAAACATTGCAATGTAAAATACACTGCAACAACAGCATCATTTTAACAATAGACATGACTGTTTCCAGGGTGATTTTTCTGTCCTTGCTGTAAGAAAAAATTGGCACAGACAATTATACTGTACCAATGTCAAACAATTTTTTATCAATGTTTAAACAGTAAGATTTCATGGACGATGGAGCTATCCGGTGTGACATCACTGACAAAATGTAACTTTGCTTGTCATTTTTCATGGTTGGTTTCAGATTAAGAGAGAACAGATGTTAAAGCTTGCACCACCTACTGGCTGTATATTATAACACACAATCTGGGGTGCATTAAAACACAACAATGTAACTTGCTGCTTCACTACCATAGTACGATGCAGGGCACTTGCGCACTCTTCAAAAACGGTGCTTAAACCTCTTGACAAACTAAAATATGTAAATTACATTTGTATATATTCGAAATAAAAGATATACATTGTACTTAATGTCAGCTTGCTTATTTTGCTCAAGATAACAATTTATCCACATGTCATAAAAACAAGAAACTATGCTTCTAACCATAGCTCGAGAGCTGTCGTTCCAACCACACAAGTTTGCGATGCAATTTGCGAATGTTCGTTTGAACTATGGTTTTGGGAAACACGAAATCGTTGAACTATGTAAGTAATGATGGAACTTGCAATGTTAGTTGGCTAATGATGCCGAGGTCAGGGGGTTTTCAAACTTTTTGATGCCAAGGACCCCCAAATATTATGATCCAGCTATATTATATAGCTATGTTTTCATGTATAGAGACCCACTTATACTGTGTGAGGAAATATTAAAGGTGCCGTAGAACGTGTTTTCAAAAGATGTAATATAAGTCTAAGGTGTCCCCTGAATGTGTCTGAAGTTTCAGCTCAAAATACCCCATAGATTTTTTTTTATTATTTTTTTTAACTGCCTATTTTGGGGCTTCATTAAATATGCGCCGATTCAGGCTGCTGCCCCTTTAATTGCTCGTGCTCCCTGCCCCCGAGCTCACGACCACCTTAAACAACATAAACAAAGTTCACACAGCTAATATAACCCTCAAAATGGATCTTTACAAAGTGTTCGTCAAGTATGGTATTTATTTGGATGTTTACATTTGATTCTGAATGAGTTTGAGGCTGTGCTCCGTGGCTAAAGCTAACATTACACACTGTTGGAGAGATTTATAAAGAATGAAGTTGTGTTTATGAATTATACAGACTGCAAGTGTTTAAAAAATGAAAATAACGACAGTCTTGTCTCCGTGAATACAGTATGAAACAATGGTAACTTTAACCACATTTAACAGTACATTAGCAACATGCTAACGAAACATTTAGAAAGACAATTTACAAATATCACTAAAAATATCATGGATCATGTCAGTTATTATTGCTCCATCTGCCATTTTTCGCTATTGTCCTTGCTTGCTTACCTAGTCTGTTGATTCAGCTGTGCACAGATCCAGACGTTAATACTGGCTGCCCTTGTGTAATGCCCTGAACATGAGCTGGCATATGCAAATATTGGGGGCGTACATATTAATGATCCCGACTGTTATGTAACAGTCGGTGTTATGTTGAGATTCACCTGTTCTTCGGAGGTCTTTTAAACAAATGAGATATATAAGAAGGAGGAAAGAATGGTGCTTGAGACTCACTGTATGTCATTTTCATGTACTGAACTCTTATTTAACTATGCCAAGATAAATTCAATTTTTAATTCTAGGGCACCTTTAAGTAATATACTATAAAGACAACATTGTTTTCCAATTTAAATTATCAGCTTTTATATTGTCATACCAAAATAAATTATGAAAATATTATTTTAAAAATATTTCATTTGTATTAAGTTAAGTTTTACAATTTTTCAATTAAACTCAAATTTTTATAGCACTTTTTCAGAATAAATATTTTCAAAAGCAGTTTTACATATTTTATTGGCAAGGAAAAACAATTTTGAATAGTTAATACATGGCAAGGAAGCAGAGTTTTGTAAAGATATGCAGATTTGTTTTTATTTATTTCTTTTAAAAATTGGGAATATCAATACAGTTAAATAATCTCAATTAATCTCATGATTGCCAGTCTTTAGAAAGCATAATGTAATTCTGCAAATGTTAACTTTTTAAAGACATTTAAAGATATTTCCGCAGATACCCTAGCACTCCATGCTAGAACATGAATGTGTCACATTGGACTAAGTAGATGCAGATGGTGGAACATGGAGAAGTAGATCTTAATATCAGACGTTTAACTTTATTAATACACAAATCAAAGAACATAATCCAAAAACTCTATAATCCAAAAAGCTTTGGCTTCAATTCAAAGACAATGTCTCAAGGACAATGAACTAAACAAAACTCAAGGCTTAAATACACAGGACTAATAGACCCTTTTCCCGGACTGTGATGACGCATTTCAGCAGTCATCAATATGGTAAATCCTGCAAAGTTTTTTATATTTTAATTTTTTTTTTTTTTTTTTTTTTTAAGTATGTACATTTATAACACTATACTTAGTATTATAGTACTGTTGCATCAAATTAAAAAAAAAACAAAACTAGTTAACGCTGCTGTGAGGGTGTTTCTAATACAGCGGCTTTGGGAGTGATGGTAGTCTGTTTTTTTCCTCTTTTTGAAAGTTATGAAAACACTATTGTAGAGTCTTTCTTTTGCTATTTGTGCAAATGGAAACCGCTATAAAAGTTTACCCAACTATGATGACTTCCGCTTCTGAAAAACCCGGAAATGTGAAAAGGGTCTATTGAAGACTTAACCAGTACCAGGTGTGCAACATAATTAGTAACAATGATACCATTTTCAACTAAACTTTTTTTGCATTTTGGCAGTTTGGTTACATGACAAAGTGCAAGTTCTTCAAAAAGATACTGCTATTGTCTCAGTGTAAATGTCAATTTGTGAAAACGGTGACATCATGCGCATGTATATTACCAAAGCCACTTGAAGTCAAGCCTGCAAAGTTAGCAGGCTTTTTTTTTAAAATAATGCCTGTTAATGCTGTGGTACACAGGGAAGGAGACAAGAGGCCTTTTTTAATGGATGTCAATGGAGGAGAGGCTTCACTATGCTGAATAAACTGCTTTTGTGGGAAAATAGCTTATCATTTAATGAATCGACAGCCTATCTGCTAATCTTCAACATGTTTGCTCTTAAACATGCATCTTAGATTAATCTAGTATACACTGAAAAATACACTATTTTATAAGAGATGTCACACACAACTGTGCAACAGATTTTTAAGTTTACGGCACTTCTCATTCATTTCTATGGTTTTCGCAAACAGTGATTGACTGTCACACAACTCTGAACGAAATTCAGTGACATCAAGGCTGTAAAGTGATTGGTTATCAAGGTACACGTGATCCAAGTTAGCTATTACACTTTCTCCAATGGTAGAGCCACGGACCCTTGTATCTCCCAATAATAAGACCATCTCTGGTATTACATGTTAAGTCTATAGGCATTGTAGTGTTTCTTTACAAAGTGACATCGCCATCTACTGGCCTGGCATGCATAATACAGCATTTTTAATTGTTTTCGTGGATCCATGTGAACAGGGATCATTTTGACAATGATGTCATCTGTACTTGAAAAACACAAAGGAAACATTTTCCCATTTTTAGTACATCGTTGTCATGTAAACATACCCTAATAGTCTATAAAACAAAATATAAACATGACGGAATAAGAAAACGTCAGTCACTAACAATCCATGCAGTCAATGAGCATAAAATGTCATTGTTTGTATCATGATAAATGCATCAGGACCTGAAGATCTTTAGATTCAATAATGGAATTAATTTGATCTATCTCTTCTCATGTGACCTTCTTTACAGCCAGTACAGCAATACTGTGAGTACAACAATGAGATGCAGAGAGCAAAAGCAGAGGAGTTTGTGTACTGACCGCTAGTTTCATCACAATCTTGTCTTATCAGTATTCCTCAGAGGTAATTAACCAAGTCTGGATAAGCTCTGGATATTGATCATGCCTTACAAGACAGCAGATGGGGATTTCTATTCAGCAGCATTGAAAGCAAACCTTTAGAGCCCTCAATTAGGTGATCTAAGGCTTAATATTGTGTTTATGAACCCTCACAGTTTGTAATAAGGAAATCACATACTGAGGAGAGGATATAGAGATAAAACAACAGAGAAAAAAAAGATCCTGCATAATGAGTATAAGTAAAGTTAACAAATCACACACATGCTGTCTCACCCTCATTCCCAGTAACAGAAATCCGATCTCTTCCATCAGAGGATACTTGCTAATCTGCTCTTTGCGTTTTTCTTGTGACGCAAAAGGGTCGTAACTTCTTTTCCCGATCTTCACATCCAAGATGCAGGGCCGTGAGAACCTCTTCGTCACATCTTCCAGTTTCAGATACAGCTCTGAGATATGAGGGATAAAGAAGACATGGTTCTTTCACACTCAATTTTTTGTGCTCTTGATGACAGTCCATTTGATGACAGAATGACAGTGTTGTTTTAGTACATCTATTCTTGTGGCTGGTTCACGACTGGTTTTCTGTAAAGTATTCTACATTGTTGTTGCAAATTCTGCTGATTTGACACCAAGATGGCTAACACAGTTTAAAATGGCAAATGACTTGTGGTAGTCGTGAAATCATAATGTTAAACCATAACATACATACACTAGGCCTACTGTTCAATACTTTGGGGTCGATGAGATTTTTTCATGTTTTTGAAGAAACCCAGCAAACAAAAATATATTCTAAGAACGTTTTGCTTGTTATGAAGATATTATTTCAGAATTTTCCATGAACGTTCAGTTTTTTAAATGTTTCAAAAAATGTTTTTCTTGGTTAAACGAATGTGAAAGAAACATTCTGTTTTATAATGTTGCAAACATTCTATTGTTGGCTGTTTCAACACACACATGAATAGCACTTTTAGAGTTTCAACCCTCTGTCTAATTTGAGCATAAGTATTGAGACAATTGGCTTACAGATGTTTCTAAGTGATCAGCTGTGTCCTGTTGCATTAATTGTTCAGACATTAAAAGCAGGGAATGTGTCATATCCATTATGTTCATTGTTTCTGCAGGTGATCTGAGAGAAAACCAAGCAAATTGGATGCTAGATGAAAAGAGGACTTCAGTTAGAGCTATGGCTCAAACATTGGGCAAAACCAAATCAGCAGTTTGGAATGTTCTGAAAAAGAAATAAACCACTGGCAACTTGAGCAACCAACAACGACCAGGTCGGCAGAGAAAAACAACAGCAGTTGATGGCAGACAGCAGACAAGCTGTGAAATAGAACCCTAAAATAAGTGTCAGTAAAATCACCAGCAACCTCCAGGAAGCTGGGGTGATGGTCTCACAATCTACTGTTCACAGGAGACAGTAGAATTACAGAGGCTACACAGCAAGATGCAAACCTCTGATCAGCACGAAAAATAAAAAAAGTCAGAGTTTGCAAAAAAGCAAGCTTTATGGAGAGAAGGCTAAGATTAACCTTTATCAAAGTGATGGGAAAACAAAAGTGTGGACAAAAAAAGGAACAGCAGATAATTCTAAGCATACAACCTCATCTGTAAAGCATGGTGGAGGTAGTGTCATGTCATGGGCATGCATGGCTGCCTCTGGAACAAGCTTACTCATCTTTATTGATGGCAGCAGAAGAATGAATATACTAATGAATATATTAATACATATTCAATGATGGCAGCAGAAGAATGAATTCGGAAGTGTACAAAACCATATTGGCTTCTGCTTTAACCCTGTAAAAGCCAAAATATAGAAAAAAAAAATGAGGAAATTTTTTTTTGACCTCTCAGATATTGTTTTAGGAGGCCTCTGATGTAGAAATTAAAGATTTTCCAATTTATTTATTTTTTTTTTTTACATTTTAGTAAGTTTTTAGGGAAATGTTGTAATATTGCAATGTGTTTCTGTATTTGTACTCACTTTGTCTGAAAATATATATAGAGCATTTAAGCATTCATTTGCAGGGTTGATTGCTTACTTAGCCCCATAATACTATATGAGTAATAATCACACAACAATCATATTTTTTATGAATAGGCATTTATTAATAAAAATATTGAAAAAAATTGTATTTATAAAACTTTTTCTTCTATCACTTTCAATGTGGTTTGAATCAAGTGTCATGAGCCAGATTTGATTGTTTCTTTGTTTTCTGTTTTTTTCCCTTCTCCCTTCATCTTTGCTGATTCGTTTCAGCATGTTCGTCATTTCTGCCTGCGTTCGCGCTCTCACGTCCGCACCTGTTCTGTGTCTGTAGTGATTGATCTGTGATTATTTCTCCCTGCTGTCTGTTCGTGTCTGTGTTGGGTAATTGTCTAAACTGTTAGTGTGGCGTGCTACCGATATAACTTTACTTGTGTGTGTGTTATCAGTCTGAGTCCCAGTCCCAGCACCAGTTCCAGTACCTGAACTTGTGGTCCGTCTGTCTGAGACTTCTGTCTACAGGCCTGGTCTCTTCCATCCACCAGCCAGGGTGTTTTCCATCTACCTCCTGAGACACTCCAGATCGACTACAGAGCTTCCATCATGATGGGCTTCCATCAGGGAACGAACTGTTGCTACCCCCTTCTGTTCTCCAGCTGCAGCGTGCTGAGTTTCGACGCCTGGCAGACTGTTTATGTTCTGTTTTGTTTGGGACTCTAAATAAATATTGTTAACCTGCTCCTTTGCCTCTGGGTCTTCTGCAGTCGCATAACATCAAGTCTGTGTTTTGCAGTCCCTAAGACAGTTCTTTTCTTCTGAGCACAGGCGAACATTGCACTTGCTACACAGTGTGTTTGTGTATCCATTATTATATAGTGTCTGCAGCGTCCTCTCTTCGTCTTTACTGGGAAATGTGCAATCATGTCTTTGAGTACATCCAGTGAGGGGTGGTCCGATGACATCTTGGCATTCTGAAATGGAAAAAGTAAAAAAATATGTGAATAATACATATGTGTCTTATATTGAAGTAGATAAACTGAAAGAATAGACAGGGTGGTAGACCAAGTATTATAATTTCAATACAAATGCTAATCAAAATTCCACTACTACGTTCAAAAAAAACTGTCTGGCTGGCCTATCTACTTATCATACTAAAAGGAACACATGCATCCCCCCAGAACATTTACAGATTCGTATTCAAGACCATTCACACCTGTCCCTGAACAATGCAACAGGCATCCCCCCCCCCAAATATCCAGAACATTCAGAGCCTATTTTTCTATCTCCTAAAGGCCAGAACACACCAAGCCGACGTCGACGAACAAGTGGCGACTAAAGCAGACTGCAGGGTTGGCTCACGTCGGTAGTGTCTGTGTCCAAAGTTGCCCTGACACAACAAACCAACGCTAAACAGCCGACGGCCAAGTAGCACATCCGTTCTGCGCCTGCGTGAGATGAAATGCCTTCCCGAACCAGCAGATGGCAGTAGCTGAACAGCCAATCAGAATGATCAGATGGCCCGACGGACCGATGAGCTCCAACGCTGATTCAACATTTCGAATCGGCCGGAAAAAAGCCGACGAGGACCAACTTCAGCCGACGGTGCGGAACACACCGAGAAGAGAACTTAGTTGGCCAACGAAGAAAAACTGCCCGACGGCTGACCGTCAGCTTGGTGTGTTCCTGCCTTAATGCTATAAACTGCTACTTGGGCAACACTCATAAAAAAATCTCAGGATCATTTAGAAGTTAAAAAACAAACAAAAAACTACAAAGATACAGGGAGTTTCAGATACTGTTCTAGATGATGGAGTTTCAAATTCCACATACAATTTACTCCTGTGTTTAATTATGGTCTAATCTAAACTAAGTACAAATTTAACAGAAAAGCACATTTAGAACTTAGTTACAATGAATCTAACAGGTTAAATTTCAATTTGTGACCATGTGAGAAGTGCAGTGTCCTTATGTAATGTGTAGGAGCACAGGCTATTTTGACTACCACTCTAGCCCAACGTTGTAGAATTACAACATGGACTTAACAATCTCTAAATCAAATTTGATTAATGTTTTCCAAAATAACTAAATATGTATGTGTTCTAGACATTGTAATAAACAAAAAAATATGTATAGAATTTTACTTACTTGAATCTTGACAAATCCGGTCATGCAAAAAAAGGAGACGAGCTCAATGCGAAGTTTGCAGGTAGAGTGAGTTCATGACCTATAAACACTTTTCTATCCAATAGCATTGTGAGAACAAACAATAGAACCCATTAACTATGTAAATGTGGTCTTGAGAAAAAAAAAAGAAAAAAAAAAAACATTTGCAAGCCTTTTTTTTTTTTTTTATTGTTGAAAGTGATGTTGTAATTCTGCAACAGTGGGCTTTACAGGGTTAAGTTAAATTGTCCAAATACTTATGCTAACATTAGATGAGGGATGAAACTGTTAAATTGCTTGTTTTGTAAATTATTTCTATATATATATATATATATATATATATATATTAAATTACATAATAATTGTAAATTAAATTACATAATAATTAAAAAATATGACTACTCCTAGATTATTATATAATCTAAACTACAGGCCCAACTACAGTTGTACTGGAACGCCTTTAAAAATATTACTTCTTCACTGTCTGAATGGCTCACAACTGATTTCTACAATCACAGTGAACACTGTTGCTTTAAGTGATGTTTCAGAGGTCAAGCGACAGCCAACTGATAAGCCTCCACGATCAGTCAATTATTTCTGACATGTTCTTTTTCAGTGCTGTCAACTGACAGTATTTATGGTGTCATCACTGGGATGGTCACTCAACAGCAGTGTAAAGTCCAATTCTGATAAACTGAACACTCCTTTAATGTACATAGACTTCATACAGACTAAACAAACACATTATAAAGAACATGTACTTTGGACACATGGCAACACGCATAATGATGATAAGAGCGTTTTAATAAGCTTACAAAGAACATACCACTGCTGGATGACACCCCGTACCACATACCAAACCATCTATCAATTATTAACTCATTAGCAACCATCTAAATTCACCAAACATAGATAACACTAACTAGAGCTGACCTTCAAGCTTGACTGCTAAAGGAACCATTTTAATGGAAATGATTGCTGAGTTCAGCCAGGTCTGACACAACACGTCCTTAATAATTTAAAGTCAACATGAAATTGCATTTGACCTTATTTAGTTTCTTCATCAGTGTTCCTGGTCTTATTGTGCATGATTCATCTGAGCATAATATTCCATATAAAAAAAAATGTTTGCCTTCATAATCTTATCAAAATATAACAACTTGCTCCACCCCTGCAGAATATCCTATTTTGTACTTAAATACATGCAATTATGAAAGTAAAATGGGTTGCAGATGTTATTTTATGTTGACTATATCTAAATCTTGATATAACAACTTATCTCACCATTTGGCAACTCCCGTGGCGCCCATGTGCCGTAGAACTTGGGAAGATGTTGCTGCAGGTCCAGTAGCCTTGTATCTGTGCAGTCTTTAGCATATACCTGCAGGGAAAAAAGCCTTCACTCTGAAACCAGTAAAATAACTATTAGTAACTATTTGGAGTTGGTAAGATTTTTTTATGTTTTTGAAAGACGTTTCTTCTGCTCACCAAGGCCGCATTTATTTGATAAAAAACAGTAAAAACAATAATATTGTGAAATATTATTACAACTTATAATATTGTTTTTTTGTAGTTGTCTAATTTATTCCTCTAATGGCAAAACTGAATTTTTTTGCAATCATTACTAGGGGTTGCACCCAGGGATGGGCATTATTTATGATACATGTATTTCAAATACGTATATTTCAAATACAAAATAGTATTTTGTAATTTGTATTTGCTAGGGTTAATGAAAATGGCTTTGTATTTTGTATCAAAATACTTTAGTGTTTTGTATTTTTGTATTTTTTTAAAATACTTTGTAAGAAGTCTACATGATGACATCATAAAATTGTGGCCTCTGATTGGTGCCTACTCAATAGTTTGCAGAGACTTGCGATCAGAACAGAAAACTGATCCATATGGAAGAAGGTGGTCATGGTAAGAAACATGCAGGCTGCCAGCTTTCCATCAGTTTTTAACATGAATTGCTATAATTTTTAACAGTTCATGTTAAGTTTTGGTGTTCATTTTGGTAGCCTAGGCTAAATAGTATACCAATTTACATAATGTTCTTGAAAACTATTATACCGAGCAGCAGCCCCCTATATTTATGATTAACAATCAAACGATTAATTGGTTAAAAACTAGTTGCTATGAATACAGGTGCCGTCAGTTGTCTTCTTATAAATGAGTTGATGTCATTGAGTCAGTGTTGCTGATGCAAAGCAGGCCCTTTGTTACCAAACACAGAGTAACTAAATTAGGATACATTAATTAGAATACATATATTAGGAGTCATTTGCAAACATTATACTGTTGGTTACTTTAAAACTGACCTTCATCTGGGAGATCACAGGGATATATGAATATTTGGTCTGTTAAAACCACATTATGTAAATTTTCGCCTCTAAAGATCGCTAATTCAAAAAGGCGAAGCTCGTTGACACCTTTATTTAAAGTAATCATGGGATGTATTGTCTTCACATATACAGCCGGTGGAAAAGAATCGGATGGGACTCAGGCAGAAATCATGTTCATGGATGAGATTATTAACATTACAATAAGCAGAGCAGGACCAAATGCTGTGAGAGCAGTAACGAGGATTTACTAAAGACACACAGTAAACACCGAACATATCGTTTGCCTATATCTATATCTACAGGGCAACATAGCTTGGCAAACTATATTATACAGTATATGTGTATGTGTTTGTCAGATTTGTCAGTTAAATTGAGCCTGTGTCGACCCGCACCTGATGAGAACATCAGCATCAGGATTCAGCTCTGTTTATATGTGACCCAACTCTAATTTGCACTGCTCTTGGTAGATTGTGTTAGTCATTATGTAAATGATCTGACCGTGTCTGTGTTCTTTAATTTGCATGTCAGCAGATCATGTGCAAAACTTGCCACTCCCATCAACATATTTGTGGAATTGCGCTCTCACGCTAATTTGCCCTGTTTAGTAAATCTGGCCCTTAATGTGTTAAGCGATTTATAACATGATGAGTTTTCTGTCGATGAATGTATCCAAACAGTTGCTAATAAAACTCATAATATACAGTACTAAAGTGTCTTCGATGTTTCCATGGTTTTTTGACAAAATAAAACCGGAAATCGAGGGTAATGATGTCATTGATAGGCGACACACAGACACAGTGTGTGGCATGGTTAAAATTGCTTATTTCTCTGGATTTAGAATTTCTTGGAAACATTTGGGATAATGTAAGTACACACGTCAACAAAAAAATATAACATTGTTTTAATGGTTTTTGAATATTTTAATCTAAAAATCCTACATATTTGTGCCTTTAAAGGTGCTAAAGAGGATCTTTTCGTCGACTGAGAAACCAAACACTGTTACTGAGTTTTTGAAATGAGCGCATGCGTAAGAACAACCCCCCCTCCTTTCGTGGGAACGTCTCCCAAAACTCGTGCACAAGTATTGGAACACGAGTGTTTACCACCGCCATTCGCTGTGTTGTGTTAGTGGATTCATTATGTCGGACTCACCGCAGGTAACTCATAATCTGCAGTTGTAACTCCTGTCTCCGGACAAAAACATTGCATGCGGCACCTGTGGAGTGTGGAAAGTTACTGGAGCGCGCAGCCGCGCTCGTCTCTCACAAGGAACGTCATGGCAGTGATTGACAAGCCAGAGGGCCAATCCGCGCACGTCTCTCACAAGGAACGTCACGGCAGTGATTGACAAGCCAGAGGGCCAATCGTTTACGCGATGATCGCGTAAACGATTGGCTGATGTTTTTAAGGCCCTACCTCGTGCACAGATGATGTATATTAATATTATTCCTTTCAGTGCACCTAATAAATAGTCTTTTATCAGTTAGTAAAGACAGTTTCAAGTAATATTGCAAAAATGTATAAAACAAAACATCCTCTTTAGCACCTTTAACTGGTTGCATATGTCAGATTTATTGCATGACTCGGGCAAAGAAAAGCTGTTGCTATCAAACATTGTTTACTTAAGTCAGTGTAATGGTGAAGGGATAGATCAAATGGGCCAGCTGATGGAAGGTTTGTGAAGAAATTTCATGCTCCCTTGTAAAAGTATTTTGTAGTATTTTCAAAATACAAAAATACAGTAGTTTATTTTGATACATGTTGTGGCTGCTGTATTTTGTATTTTATTTTGATACATTTAAAAATAAGGTATTTGGTATTTTATTTTAAAACACATTTTGATGTATTTTTGCCCATCCCTGGTTGAACCGACTAATCGACTAGTCCACTTTAATGCTCTGCCATGACGCTTCAAGCATGATGTCGACCTCAGCTCGAGGTTGTTCACACAGAATGCATTTTTGCTTTCAAAAAAGCGAAACTCGGGCAGTGGAATACTGGAATTAATAATCTTTAGTGACAGCCTTAAATAAAAGTATTAATTTCTTTTACTGACCCCAACCTTCAGAACAGTAGTGTAATTAATTTATTTTAATAGAGTGACACATGTTATTTACTGTGCTTGGCTTTCAGGATAGGGTCATCTATATTCAGTGTGTTATTTTGATTTAGGTGTTTGTCTCTCTGACATTATCATCTAAGTTACCTGTGTGTAGAAGTGCATCTCCCGTGGGCCTCTTGGAGGAGGTTGTAGCTGCTTCAGAATTGTTCCATCAGGATGCTGCAGAACACCTGTGCAATTATAGTGAACCAAACACTGAAAACCTGCCAACACTTTATCATCATGACAACTAGTGACTATTTTGAGTGTGAATGCTTTTATGGCAGCCAGGAAAACATGTGAAGGAAAACTTAGGAGAGAATAAAGCCACATAAATGTCATTATAAGAATTAGCTCTATTAAATGCCAACAAATCAGGATTTAATAAATAGGCTACCTAGGGGTGAGAGGATGTTGTACTGATAAGTGAACTTTTTTTTTTTCTTTCTTTTAAGCATGTCTTAACTAGGGTTGGGTATCGAAAATCAATTCCAATTCTGGAATCGGATACTTAAGGTCAGGAATTGGATTCTTGTAATAAAATTAAAAATTTGTTTCTGCTTATTGATTCCTGTGTGTGCATTTTAATGTGATTTGAAACCATTTTCAAGCGCAAGAAGACACAAAAGAGAACTCAACACGCACCATGTGCTGTTTTCTTTGGGTACACATCCAAAGCGCGCACAGAGAGCTACTGAATTGAGTTTACATCAAAATATCCTTGTAAACACAGTCAGTTTTGTCTTAAAAGGGGTCTATGTAAGATTTTTACTTTAATAAAGCATAAAAATACCCCGATATGTTTGCAGATATTTAGGAAACATGCTAAGTTCACCTGCTTGTTTCTCAGAAAAACATTGCTACAGCCAGATATTCTACTATGAAATGTGTGTTCCTTGTCGGAATGTCTGTCTTTGTTTTGATCTGTGCGAAACTGTGTGCTGCCAGTTTATCCAATAGTATTTCAACATCACAGGTTGCCAGTTGGTGGAAAACACAGCGTATTGCAACCATGGAAACCAACAAACAAACTGGTCAGAGAATCGCAGATTCTACTTGACCTAAAAAGCCTCTGAATCCATCTAAATATCTCTATGAACAACAGCATATTAAAACAGATAAATCAACTCATCAGCTTACAGTGTGCTCCTCAGCTTTCATTGTCAATTGCGCTCCCTATTGTTGCTGGCAACCCGTGTCTTTGAACGAGGAGGCGGGCCAAACAATATTTTGAATTTGGACTGCAGTACCTATTTTGAACACTGGGTGTCATTCCTACATAGAGCCCCTTTAAGTGAAAGTAAACAGTTGCGAAAGAAAACGGATGTTTGACAGTTGGGACTACCAAAAAGTTTTGGCCAAAGCTATTTTCAGTTTTAGGGTGAAATCAGTGACCAAAAGAGTTCTCTTATGCTCACCAATGCTACATTTATTTGATTAAAAATACATTAAAAACAGTATTATGAAAAAAATATTATTACAATTTAAAATAACTGTTTCTTATTTTAATATATTTGAAATACAATTTATTCCAGTCATGGCAAAGACAAATTTTCAGCATCATTACTCTAGTCTTCAGTGTCACATGATCAGAAATCATTCTAATATGTTGAATTTGGTGCTCAAGATTCAAAAAAACATATCTTATGATTATCAATGTTGAAAACAGTTGTGCTGATTAACATTTTTGTGAAAACCATGAGACTTTTTTTCAGGATTCTTTGATAAGTAGAACTTTCAAAAGAACAGCATTTATTTAGAATAAAATTCAAATAAAACATATTTTTAATCAAAAGTTCTCCTTTTAAAAACAATATGAGTTTGGAACATAATGGTAAGCTCTACAGAATTGTCATTTTAGGGCGAACCATTCCTTTAAAGAAAAGACAAAGTGCTGACCACTGACAATCTGACAATCCATCAGATAACAGCTCACATCTCATTCATTCAGAAAATCCCCATGACAGAGCCACAAATGACACATAAGAGTTATTACAACAGAGGAAATGATGTCATCTGTCATCTTGTTTCATAGAAATCACTATGACAAATATCCCACGTTAAACAAATGTGACAACAAATCCTGTGAGCCTTTAATAAACTATAATTAGTTCTCAAATTCTTCTACCTAACTCATCCCAACAAGTATGTTAGGAAAACCTGTGCAAAGTCATCCACATGTCACAAGTAGCCTAAATTTATCTCAGCAACATGTCCTTTAATGAAATGTGTACAGGATTTCTGTTGGAATTTCTATCTTAATTTATAGCAACCAGTCCTGCAGGATCCTAATGGTGATAAAATGTCCTATCATTAGTGAAGCAATTTAAAGAAAATCTTTTAGGATTGTAAAATTCCTATAGATCAAGCTGAGATTTCCTTTATTATTCCAATAATTTCGGTTTATCCAGTAGGATGTCATTTGATTCTTATAGGATTCTTATTTGATTTTTATAAAATTGGTTTGATATTATAGAAATAGGTCCAGTAAAAACTTTTTGATTATGGGTGTTCATCCTAATCCAATCCAAACAGTAATCTAACAATATAACTAAAGACTCTAATAGATATTCATATTCCTTCATCAATCCCAATATTCCTTAAACATTAATACAGCATTTCTAAAAAAAAAATAAAAATAAAAAAAAAGATGATCACATGAAGAACATTACAGAAGTTCAGACTAAACTGACCAGTGTTATTGATCCCGCACTTATGTCCGGCCACCTGATGAGAGAAGGGCACACATCCATCCAAGAGCACCTGCTTCACTGACCCTTTCTTTTTATTGTCTTTTTCCAGTTTTTCCAGCGTTCGAGATAATGAATCCATGATTTGACCATCTGCAGAAACGTTCAGCGTCATCTTGTCCAAGTTTAACTTCTGTTAATGATTTTCCATATCTGACAGTTACTCTACAAGAACACAAACATGTTCATTAAAACTCAAAAAGTCTCTTTCAGCTGATCAGATGCGCGTCTGGAGCACTGAATATTTTCGTTCATTAACTCACATATGTGTCTTTAGTTTTTATCTACACTGCTGGAGCGTGACGCGTCCTTAGGTTGCTGAATGATTCGTGACGTGAGCACGCAGTCTACCAATCAAAGTTGGCGTTCTCAATGGTTGCGTTCTTACGCGACGCGTCGTTCTGGTTGCTGAATGGGACGTGACGTCAGCACACAGTCCACTAATCAAAGTCGGCGTTCTCACAGTTTGCGTTCTAGCGTTCCGTCCGCGCTATTTTTTAATTGTAGGATTTACTTTATAATTTTGACTCCGCTAATGGCAACAAAACAAAATGTTTACACAATTTAAACTCTTCCTTTAAGAATCAAATTCGCAATAAATAGGGCCTTTAAAACAATGCGATGACTTTCAATTGCTTAAAGTCGTTGATCAGCAAGAATTGCATTTTATTCAAGCAACATAAACTGTGAAAACCAGAAATGTTTCCTAAAAAACAAAATCAGTCTCACAAGGTAAGTTTGACATTGTTTATTAAACTTCAAGCTTGTCAGTGTACTTTTTTTTCTGAGAGAGAAAAAAAATACAATCATTTCACAGAAAAGACTAGGTCATCAAAGCATGATTTTGCTCTATGTAACATTTTCTTTTCTGCTATAGAAATATATCTAGCCTTTCCGCAAGCACAGGCAAAAATATAGCCCACCAAATTAGATTTTATATGACATAAAACAGTATCTATCAGATTCAGTGATTCAAAAATAGAGAGATTAGAGGAGAATGCCACTCAAATGTCAGTAATCAATAAAGGCCAAATGTGAAGTTTAATAGGTAACACACACACAAAGAGCAAATGAGAAGGTGGTCATTTGGTTTTCATACAAATTTCACAATCATATTTATCTCTTAAAACAAACCACATTCAGTTCAAACTGTTGTTTTATTGTAATTCAGACTGTTTTTATATTCAAGTTTTAATCTGTAGTGTATCTACAGTAATATGACCAGTGTTTAAGCACAGAAACATGTTTAGGAGATGTTGGCTAAACCAATACATCAGTCATCCCATAAAGTCTAATCAGATAAAAAGAGAAAATAGATATGTATTGCTTAACAGTATACATATATATTATATATGCACACACTACTGCAGATCACTGGAGCCTGTCAACCACTATATGATCAAACACAAATACACAGGATAATATAATCACACATTTAATCCCAGCAGCCCTGACCACACATAAGCGAAGACACATATTCTGTATCGCTGAGTAAGGAGGACTGTCACGAACAGTGGAAATGCTCAGGCCTCCTTGCGTTTTATGATCAGAGGGCCAACGTTGTCTCCCGTTTCCTGATTGTGTTTAGCATGTGCGCCATCACAGTATGGAAACTGTAAGAAAGAGATTAGAGAAAACAATTTCATTACAGATGTGTTACGACAAGTTTGATGTCACTGAAAACCACTGAATCTCACGGCTCATGTGATCTTTACCATTAGGCTTGCTGTGGTAGTCTGTGTTCGGCCGTAAACCGATTACATTACTTGGCCACCGCTGCTTTTTATATATATATAGGAATGAAAAACATTTTGCTTATTTGGACAATGGAGATGACTGACAAGACAATGGTGGAGGATTTGGTGCGCAACAGATCCTGAGCATCATTGACAAATATCTTATCTTGTAAAATGTGCAATCAGTACGGCTGCTCCCTAACAAAGTCCCTTTAAAGGTGCCGTAGAACGTCTTTTTAAAAGATGTAATATAAGTCTAAGGTGTCCCCTGAATGTGTCTGTGAAGTTTCAGCTCAAAATACCCCATAGATTTTTTTTTATTCATATTTTTAATTGCCTATTTTGGGGAATCATTAAATATGCGCCGATTCAGGCTGCGGCCCCTTTAAATCTCATGCTCCCCTCCCCCGGAGCACACGCTTGCCTTAACCAGCATAAACAAAGTTCACACAGCTAATATAACCCTCAAAATGGATCTTTACAAAGTGTTCGTCATGCAACATGTCTAATCGCGTAAGTATGGTATTTATTTGGATGTTTACATTTGATTCTGAATGAGTTTGATAGTGCTCCGTGGCTAAAGCTAACATTACACACTGTTGGAGAGATTTATAAAGAATGAAGTTGTGTTTATGAATTATACAGACTACAAGTGTTTAAAAAATGAAAATAACGACAGTCTTGTCTCCATGAATATAGTAATAAACTATGGTAACTTTAACCACATTTAACAGTACATTAGCAACATGCTAACGAAACATTTAGAAAGGCAATTTACAAATATCACTAAAAATATCATGATATCATGGATCATGTCAGTTATTATTGCTCCATCTGCCATTTTTCGCTATTGTTCTTGCTTGCTTACCTAGTCTGATGATTCTGCTGTGCACAGCTCCAGACATTAATACTGGCTGCCCTTGTGTAATGCCTTGAACATGAGCTGGCATATGCAAATATTGGGGTGTACATATTAATGATCCCGACTGTTATGTAACAGTTGGTGTTATGTTGAGATTCGCCTGTTCTTCGGAGGTCTTTTAAACAAATGAGATTTATATAAGGAGGAGGAAACAATGGTGTTTGAGACTCACTGTATATCATTTCCATGTACTGAACTCTTGTTATTTAACTATGCCAAGATAAATTCAATTTTTAATTCTAGGGCACCTTTAAGACAAGTCATTTCACTCATCTCTGAAATGCCTCCGCTATTTCAGTCATGCAAGTACAGCTCTTATCTCTGTAAATGGGGAAACATCGAGCTGTTCACTAAGCTTAATTAAATGTTCATATTTGAAATCACCAATGAAATCTGACATCAACTGTCTCATAAATTTAGTTTCTTATGCTCACATAACATTAAAAAAACCTTATTTTTCAGGCTAGACCAGCCAATACGCATATGCAGTCCTAAGGGTGCATCTGACGCTGTGTCCAAAATCAAATACCTCCCTACTATACAGTAAGTAAAAAACGGTACGCCAAAAGAGTAGTATGTCTGAGTACATAGTATTCGAAATACAGTAGGCTAAAAGTCCCCAGATGACCTACTACTTCCGGCGAGATTTTGAAGTGTGCATTCGATGGACATTGTACTATCCCATGAGGCCACGGGAGAGGATTTGTGAATGGAAGTGAAGAGACGCAACTGACGCTGGTAGGTCACGTGACAGTAACAACATGGCGGATGTAGTACATCCGAATTTCATTCATACTACCCATATTCATACTATATAGAACATATTTTTAACGTTTGCGAAGCAAATTCAAATTCAAATGTAGTAACTCAGTACACAATTTGAGTTATAGCAAACGGAGCTTCTATCTGCAACTGCAATGACACAATGACTTTACCAATCGGCAGCTGGCTCTTTTATTTAGAAGGTTGGACGTATTCTACCATATTGTGCGTTGCACTTTCTCCCATTCATAAGTAATAGCAAAGACATATACAAAGATGGTTCACTCATATCACAATGAACGGAGAAAACTGCAACGCACAATATGGGAGACAGTGATAGCTGCAGGTCGGAGTAATGGGTGTGCCGAAAGGTGAATTGCTACAACAGAAACTAACACCTAACCCTACCCCACACCCTGACAGACCAGATTTTACTACCAATTATAAAGACCTTTCTCCATGTCCCTACCTTACGACAAGCTCATTACTCCAACCTGCAGATACCCACACTTGGAATATGTTAATTCTAAATAAAAGAGCCAATCAGCAGTTGGTAACGTCATTGCATCACTTCAGCTGCTGTTAGAAGTTTCAGTTCCTATAGAACAGTGGTCACCAACCTTTTTAAGCCCAAGATCCCTGACCTCGACCTTTTTGAAAGACAAGATCTACT
This sequence comes from Ancherythroculter nigrocauda, assembly GCA_036281575.1. NCBI lineage: Eukaryota > Metazoa > Chordata > Actinopteri > Cypriniformes > Xenocyprididae > Ancherythroculter > Ancherythroculter nigrocauda. Next base: position 417,953 of record VTFQ01000703.1, read on the forward strand.
TGATAGAAAAAGACAGCCCAGATTGTATTTAGTATTTTTTCCGTGGCCAATGTAGATTCTGATTTATTTATTTATTTATTTTTACAAGCAAATTGGCCGATTCTGATACTGGTTGCAGATATTCATTATTAATATTATTATAATAAACAAAAATACATAGCCATTTCAAATTGGGAACCACTGCTTTTTTATCACAATCCAAACAAAGATACAACTCACGTTGCATGAGCAGTTATTTTTTTTGTTTTAATTAGATTTAATTTCTGGATTTAAAGCAGAAACAGAACAGTCTGACTTTATCTTTGTGAAACTGTAATTTACAATTATGCTACATACACAAAAAAGCATGAAACAAAAACGTAAATTCAACAGCAGGTGGCGCTTATGGAGCAGCAGTAATACAGTGTTTCCTTGGTTACCGCTGTAAACAATACTGAAATGCGCTAATAATTAGCTACTATATTCTAAGGTAAGAGGAAAATAAAATGCCATTGCCATCGAAATCTTTCTGAAGACTGATCTCCTTTTAAAGATGCATTCATATAAGCCCTCACCCAAATTCAATATTTATATTTTCTTCCTATATTTCGAGCATCGTTAACAGTGAGCTGATCTGCCTGCTACAGAATTGTCTCCTCTTTGCGTCCGTCTTCAGCGTCTCTGGCCTCTTGTTAACGGCCGTTTACAGACTCAGAAATGATGTGGGCTATTTACATTTATCTGTCTGTCCCAGTAGCTCCCAAAAATAAAATAAATACAAAAATACAGTACAAAGACTGGAGATATTTCTGTTATTTTCGCGAGCTACTGGAACAGTGATAAAGATCGACCGGTCGATCGCGATCGACGGGTTGGCGACCACTGCTATAGAAACTTAAGACTCACATTTAAGACCGCATGTGCGCATTGGATGGACCAACCTGAAATGTATGCTTTTTTAAAGCCATTTGAGCATATAGGAAACAACATTTATGAGGTAGTTTATATCAGATTACTACTATTGGTAATTTCAAATAAGAAATGTAATCATAAACTTGGTGAGCAGCTTTGGTGAATTTGATGTTTCCCCATTTAAAGAGATAGGAGCTGTACTTGCACGACTGAAATAGCTGTCCGAGAGGCGTTTCAAAGATAGCCGCAGAGTGAAATGACTTGTCTTAAAGGGACTTTGGTAATAGTAATATGCTGTCTTTGTACATCTAACGTCTTTGTCCTTGTACACAGAGCAGCGTGATTGCAAATTCGAAAACAAAAGTGAAAAGTGAGCGTGCATTCGAAAGCGATTTCAATACCCCACATTGGAGTTGTCAAAAGTACCGACTTCGCTACCAAGTCGGTACTAAAATTTAAAAAATGTGACGCTTTGATTGATGTTGAGCGGATTTGTAAACACCTCTGATTGGCCATTGTGTTCACACGCTCATTGGATATTTCTCTGATTGGCTACAATGATCAACGCATGGAAGTGTTTGAATTTGAAAGACTTTTCAAACACTCCCATGTGTATCTGTATAAGCGCTCAGAGAAGAGCGTCACTGATGACTATTTACAACACGTTTTTGAAGCGTTGATCATTGAAGCCAATCACAGATATATCCGATGAGCGCGTGAACACAATGGCCAATCAGAGGTGTTTACAAATCCATTCAACAGCACACATTTTTAAAATTTCAGTATCGACTTGGTCGGTACTTTTGACAACTCTACCCCGCATATATAGCATCTCCCTGATGGCCGCAAATAATAGGTCTACACCATAGACTATAAAAAAATATTTGTTTCCCCACAAAATTATTTAAATTGTTAAATTAAATTATTAAGCAGCACAACTGTTACATAATAATATGTTAAATAATAATAAGAAATGTTTTTTGCGCAGCAAATCAGCATATTAGAATGATTTCTTAAGGATCATTTGACACTAGAGACTGGAGTAATGATGCTGAAAATCCAGCTTTGCCATCACAGGAATAATATGATCAAATAGTTATAACAATATTACTGTTTTTTTTTTTTATTATTATTATTATTATTTGTTTGTTTTTCTCGATGAAATAAAATGCAGCCTTGGTGAGCATAAGAAACTTCTTTCAAAAAACATAAAAAAAATGAAAATTTTCTAAAAACCATGACTTTTTCCCCTTTAGGGACTATTTCCCTTCTGCTGCCTTTATGCTCCTGTGGTTCCAGAATAGTCTCATGGAATTTAGGAATTTAAGATTCAGAAGTGACTGACAAAAACAGAATTCAGGAACCCAGTACCCATGACCAAAGACAATGACAGCTTGCAAGTAACCTGTCGCAGGGGCAGGTCAATGACAGTTGGGCCCGCCTCTGCATGATATGAATGGGAATGCTAACAGACAGGTTCAACGTAAGCACCTCTGTGAATCAATCACACCCATATGTATTATATTTACATAATAAACATTTCTCCTGATTTCAATAAGTTTGTTTTCAGATGGCTTCTGCAAGACATCTAATTTCAGTTTCTCCAGGAGGATTTGAACATGCTCTGGAAAATGGACAATTATAAACAAACCCTCACATTTTCTGATCCAGCTGTTTCTGTATTTTGACTGTCAATGGTTCAAAGTTAAACGTTTCAACCCAATTTCTAATGGCAGTTTGTTATAAATTTTAATTAAGTTCGTTCTCACGTTTTTGGATCTCCAGCACCGACAGTACACGGCTTTGTCACCCAGGTCCTCAATGTCAAACGCGTGCACCACTTTGGGGTTGTCTTTTTGCAGATCAAGGTTGACTTTAGGCTTCACACATTTGGCTTTGCTGAAAAATGTTTTGTAGATGAGGATTCCCACTGCTGCAGCTCCAAACGTCACAGACACTGCAGCGATGATCTCAGCTAGAGGAGGACAGACGAGATTTTACCATACAGACATTCTACTGCAATTATATATGCTTGTATAAGATATTAGATGTTAGAAATATGTTAAAATAAATATAATCAAAATATTAATATTGTTACATTAATCATATAATGTAGGCCATAACATTTTACCACTCACAGATTCTACAAGCATTTTACTCCAATAACTATATTAATATTGTTACTTAAAATAAATGGAATTAACATTTTACGTTGTTCTGTGACTTCAATAACATCACAATGACCAGTCTACTGTTTAACGTTGAATGTTCATTAAATAAATAGTCACGGTAACTAAATCAATGTTAGTTATTGAAACTATATTTAATTTAAAGAAACCTGATACGAACAGAGTTTATTAGATTCTCAATGATACAGCGAGCACAATTAGCAAACGGATACATCTAGAGAAGCTCTTTTAGACAACCTGATGATGTGAATCGCATCTTAAATTTTTTTATTTCATTAGTTTCTATTAAACTACCGCTAAATTCCGACCATAAACAAACAAACACATACAGCATGAGCACAATATCACATTTACTTATACAAAACATCTTTATATATCTCTAATAAGATCTTTACCTTTATGGAAGGAGTTTGACGCGCTCATGTTTAATTGTTATTGTTTGTATTATTTATTATTATTATTTGCTCATAATTTAAAGATCTTCAATCGTCCTCAAGGCCAAGTGGAGAGTTCAAGATAATTAACTGAGCGCTGTATTTACGCAAAATGCGAGTTACTGCGCAAAAGTAGGACTTTTACTTTGACATAGTCTTCAGTTTCAGCATGTTGTGCTGTGAAGGATGAAATAAGGATGATCGTTTTTACAGGTCAAACAAACGAGTCTTCCGTCCAAAAGAAAAGTGCCTGTGATTTTTTTTTCTTCTGTGTAATAAAGTGTACTAGGTTTATTACTTAGTGATTTAACTAAACGAAATAATTTAATTACATTACATTTTCTTTAATTTTGTATTTAAAAGAATGCCAGCATTTTCACACAATGAAAATGGATTGTTTTAAATGCCAAGCTCCAAAAAAGACGAAAAGTATAGCCTATTTATAATATTATATGGTGAAACCATTATAGGTAAACAATAACGCAGGTTTATGTGATGTTTGTTTAATACAGGATACAGTAGAGCATGTTTGATGGTGTGTACTGCATATGAAAGAGAAATGAGTCTCAATGAAGAATTGCAATCAGGATAGCGAGAATTCTCAATAAGTAATATCCAAAATCATGGACCAAATGCGGGAAAACAAATGAATGCAATTATGAGATTCATTAGGATCAGATGATTTAAATATAAAATAGGGATTACGTGAAACATGTAGAATTATTCTCTTCACACTCCATCACAGTAGGCTTGGTGGTGTGCAACAATGAAATAGAAAACTTTTATTTTGAAGTTGGGCAGCAGGAAGTTGCGCTCTGTTGCCGAAATCACGTTGACAAGCACGCACATGTGTGCACAGCAGCATGGATCTCTCCAAGTGGTGTAATCTAAAGCCCGAACCGAGTTTAAAGCACTTGACAGAGGCAGGGTTCGGTGTCCCGAAAAACAAACAGCACCTGCCCGTGCAGGAGCTGGTGAAGGCGCACATTGATTCGTTTGATCAGGCAGTTACTGATGGATTATGTCGGGTTGTGGAGGTGAGACACACATACACACACCACATGTTGATTCTCATATAGATTCTCTATAGACAAGTGCTGGCTACACAAGCAAAATATATTTGTGTTCAGGGCATTCCTCCGTTGGAGTTCATGTACAAGGGAGACAGAGTCAGTCTGTCTTTCGTCGAGGCCATCATTCACCCGCCAGCGATTGCTAAAGGAGGAATCAGCAGAGATGTGCGGGTGTTCCCTGCCGAGTGCAGAGGCAGGCGCTGCACATACAAGGGGAAGCTAGTGGTAAGTCTGAGGATTAAATATGGTGAATTGATTGTGTTATTTCGGTAGAATAACTGCTGGTTTCCTTGTGTATGTATGCATGTACGTCTGTCCTTTTTAATCCAATAATAATAATACAATGACGAATCTAATTTTTGAACCATAAAACAGGTCGTTCTTCAATTGGGGTGGCAAACTAGACACACAAGTGTATACAAAAAAAAAATAAAAGTTTAAAAAAAATTGTTTTACTTTTAAATAATAAAATGTAATATGCTGTGTCCAGTGAAATGAAATCTTGAGGATTTTTTTTTCCCACATATAAATATTCATCACCACACACATCAGTTGTGGTAAACGGAAGCTCAAGCATGTTTGCTTGATATGCGAGAACCAATGAGGTTCGTTCTTGTGCATCAAGCAGGTTCGGTTGAGCTTCTGTTTATGTTTGCTGATCAATGTTTATATGTGAAAAAAAGCATAAATTCAATCTGTTCATCATATCCTGTAGTATTCAACTAATCAAACCACAAATTTTTCCAATTTTGTGTTCCTTATGAATAAGAGGTTCAGCCAGTGGTTATTTCTAAGGCTGAGACTAGCCCTGCGTTCCAATCGGAAGGGCCCATCCCTATACCCTAATCCCTTCAAAGGGTTTATCCTCCAGAGTGAGAGCTTCGAAGGGATGAAGGGTGTTTGTTTGTTTGTTTGTTTGTTTTTTGGAACGCACTTCTGCGTCATCTTAACGAGACAATCTAAGGAGGCACCTTTGTCTTTTTTCCCCTGGTGATCACTTTGAATTAATACGCATTCATTTTCTGTAGTAACATTATAAGCTACTGCTGGTCTTTTACGTTAAATATAGTGTATATTGTGTCTGTGTATTTGAAACATTTGAATGGGCTGATAAAGGGAGCTGTAAAGTATTTTTGTTGACGTACAATGTCGTTTTGACCATAATAATGTACAAAATCTAATATAAATATAATATATATTACTACTGTAATATAAATATTACAGTAGTATAGAAAGATACTATACATACGTTAATAGGTAAAATCGAACTACGAGCCTCCTGTACTCGTTCTGTGATGCCTAACAACTTCCTTGTGCGAAGGATAATGGGGGCCTGAAGTGTCCATCAGTTGTACCCTTCGAAACCTTCATTCCAAAGGGCTCTTTGAAGTGGCCAGTTTTGAGCACTTCGGTTTGGAACGACCTATCAATATGGAGTCCATGATTGTTTTCACTCCGAAGTGCCCTTCGGGAGCGCTATATCCCGTTTGGAACGCACCGTCAGTCACTGCTTGATTCATTGGATTCTGGGTCCTGGAGCCAAAACAGTTGACAGCCACTGATGTCAGTGCTTTGTGTGTTCACAGGCGGATGTGAGCTGGTCTATTAATGGCATTCCCAAAGGAATCATCAAACAGACTCTGGGACAGCTGCCGATCATGGTCAAATCGAAACTATGCAACCTTCATGGTCTCTCACCCAAAGAACTCATCCAGCATCATGAAGAAGCTGAGGTATAGATCACTCATCACAGAACTGCATGTAACGCCACCATCATACAGCTGTCTCTTGGACAAAATAACACTTAGTCTTGTTTTACCGGTAGGAAATGGGTGGTTATTTTCTGGTGAATGGCATAGAGAAGGTGATTCGTCTTCTTATCATGCCAAGGAGGAACTATCCCATCACCATATCAAGACCAAAGTTTAAGACCAGAGGACCGGGCTACACTCAATATGGTGAGTGCTGCATCTTTTCCAGATTGAATAATTGAATATGATTTATTAAATACACAGATTGATTTTAGTATTAACTCTTTGCAGGTGTTTCAATGCACTCTGTAAGGGATGAACACACAGCCGTTAATATGAATCTTCACTACCTGGAAAATGGAACAGTGATGGTGAATTTTATATACCAGAAAGAGCTGTTCTTTCTTCCCTTGGGCTTTGCACTGAAGGTAAAAGGAAGTTGTTGTTGTTGTTGTTGTTGTTTTTTTTTTATTATTATAAGCCGCCTGAAGGTGTTTCTTTTGTGATAATGACCAGGTGACATTACCCTACTTATTACCAGGTTTATTTTAGTATTATTTGGCCTGGTTTCACAGACAGGGCTTAGATTAAGCCAGGATTAGGCTTTACGTAAATTAGGTAATTTAAAGTGTTAGTTCACCCAAAAATGAAAATTGTCATTAATTACTCACCCCCATGTCATTCTAAACTCATAAGTCATTCGTTCATATTCAGAACACAAATTAAAGGATTAGTTCACTTTCAAATAAAATTTTCCTGATAATTTACCTGATAGTTTAGCAGTCTTTCTTTCTTCAGTCGAAAAGAAATTAAGGTTTTTGATGAAAACATTCCAGGATTATTCTCCTTATAGTGGACTTCAATGGCCTCCAAACGGTTGAAGGTCAAAATTATAGTTTCAGTGCAGCTTCAAAGAGCTTTAAACGATACCAGACGAGGAATAAGGGTCTTATCTAGCGAAACAATCGGTCATTTTCGAAAAAAAAATGTAAATGTATATGTTTTATATAAACAAATGATCACCTTCCAAGTGCTTCCGCCAAAATCACACTTTTGTATTCTTCAAAAAGCTTACGCTGTATGTCCTACGCCTTCCCTATTCTACTTACGGAAAAAATGGAACTGGCGCCGCGTTCGTTCCGTAAGTAGAATAGGGTTTGGTTGAATCGTGCTAGAGTTCGTTGTTCCCCTTAGTGCAGTTAGTTTGGGCAGATGTGAATGCAGCAATCGCACTCGGGTGCGCACCAAAAGCATACCGAGACCTTCTTGAAGAGCTGGTCTTGGTACACTTTCTATCGAACTCTGGAGCGGTTCGCTTGAGAGGTGAAAGCATTATGACTCAACGGACCAACAAACCAAGCAATATAATAATTCATGACGGGAAATGTCAAATAAAAAGTAGTAGTGTCTGATTCTGTGATTGAGCACATCAATTACTGTAGGTGAAAACCAAAGAGTGCCTCATCATCTTAAAACGTTGTGTAATTGTGCTTCTCCGTGCAAGAATACTGTCTTGATGAAGCATTGATTCTGTCTCTTCCTGCATTATAACGTTCATATGGTCTCCACACAGTTAGCCTAGACAGTGCTGGGAGATCCAGAGAGAGCACGCTTGAATTTGACGCAGTATTAATAGGAAAGTAATTTTTATATATATATATATATATATATATATATATATATATATATATATATATATATATATATATATATATATATATATACTATACTTGTCAATCATTTTGATGGATGACACTGATGACCAATAAGAGGACAGTTGTACTCGCATGTGACTTGCATAAACACATTTTGGTACGCTTTTAAATGTTGCCTTGTGAAAGCGAACCAAACCAAGAACAAAACAAAACAAATGATCCATAGCTGTGAAAACACATATTTTTGATGAAATCCAAGAGGTTTCTGAACCACACATAGGCAGCAACGTCATTGCACCTTTCAAGGCCCAGAAAGGTACCAAAGACACAGCCTTGATGTTATGAAGCGACGAGAAAAAGTATTGTTGTCACGTGAGGGTGAGTACTTAATGACAGAAATTTAGTTTTTGGGTGAACTTAACCTTTAAGTAGCTTTTCTAAATGTGCCTTGGACATAAAAAGTGGCCTGGGACAGTCACAGTTTGAGCACGCAAAAATTCTTCACACACTGCAGCTGTCATATCACCATCCTGCTCTGCAGCATATTTCAATAATAATAATTCCAAAAATACAAAATAACAAAAATAATTCAAACTAATATACAATCTATTCCACTTTTCTGCTACACTGCAGCTTTAGTTTATATGCCATGACATATCAATCTTCTGTTGGTCGTGTCTTAATGTGATACAAATTTGCAGTCTTCCACAATCACATGCGTATGAATGGCAATCAATGGAACAAAAAGTGTGGTGGTACTGCCTCTTTACAAGGTTTAGCAGTCATTATACAAATATGACCACCTCGGCTGACCAATCAGAATCAGGTTTTCCAGAGAGTTGTTTATTATTTAGGTACTGGTGCATAATTACTTTTGAATGAAATGTTTCAAATGCCTTTCCTTTTACCCCCAAAGGCTCTAGTGGATTACTCAGACTACCAAATCTACCAGGAGCTGATTAAAGGTCGAGAGGAGAACTCTTTCTTTAAGAGCTGTGTCTCAGAAATTCTGCGTATTGTCATGGACCAGGGCTGCACCACTAAAGCCAAGGTGCTCCGTTTCCTGGGCGAGCGTTTCCGGGTCAAACTCAACCTCCCAGAGTGGTACACTCACGAGCAGTGTGCTCACTTCCTGTTAGAGTAAGTCCTAGGTGTTACTGAACCTACACGTTTTGTGTGTTTGCTGTAAATTGTTGGTATAAATTCATGTATATAGGTTGGGTGATGTTAAGTATTTCTGACTTGAATAAAATAATTTAGATGTTACCATTTTTTTTTTGTGTAGGATTTCATTTATATGTGAGATTTATTGGAAGTAGAGCTGGCTGATATGCCCAAAAATAATTTGTATTATTAAATCATCTCAATATTGAATCTTCAAACAAATTCCATCAAACAGTGCAGTGTGTTTTACAGTGCCATCATTCTGTTTGCAGTGAATGTCTGTGTATTCACCTGAAGTCAGATGTGGAGAAGTTCTACATGTTGTGTATGATGACACGGAAACTCTTCAGCTTTGCCAAGCAGGAGTGTATGGAGGAGAACCCTGACAGTCTGATGTTCCATGAAGTTCTCACACCAGGCCAGATTTACCTCATGTTCCTGAAAGTAAGATCACCTTTATCATCTCTTCACCTGTCTGTCTTGCACAATCATGTCAATACTCATTTCATATACACCACCATTCAAATGTTTAGGGTCGGTAAGATTTTTAAAATGTTTTTGAATTAAGTCTCTTATGCTCAAGGCTGCATTTATTTGATCAAGATATGGTAAGAAATATTGTTAAAATTTAAAAGTAACTTGTATTTTAAAATGTAATTTATTCCTGTGAAGCAAAGCTGAATTTTCAGCAAATGTTTTGTAACATTATAAATGTCCTTACTGTCACTGTTGATAAATTTAACACCTCCTTAAGGCCAATTCACACTACGTAGACCAATGCAGACAGTTACCAGATTACAGCAGGCCACTTCTCAGACATTCTAACACCAATTCAGCATGTTCAATTGATGAAAACAAGCTCTGCCAGCAAACTCCGAAAGGGGTTAAAAGGATAGTTCACCCAAAAATGAAAATTATCCCATTATTTACTTAATGTCAAGCAACCCTAGGTGTATATGACTATCTTCTTTCAGACGAACACAATCTGAGACATATTTAAAAAATATCCTTAGTCCTCCAAGGTTTATAATGGTTGTGAAATTTTTAAAAAAGTAATCCATACGACTTCAGGGGGTTAATAAATGTCTTCTGAAGCAAAGCGACAAGTTTTTGTAAGAAAAATATCCATATTTCAAACTTTATAAATTCAAATAACTCTCTTCCGTTGGACAAGCGTACACAGAATGCGCAAGTCGATTTGCGGCGGAAGAGTATCCTTTGACCTGACACACAACATACGTAGAGGATAGAGCAAAACAAATACTTGTCATGGATTATAAGTCTAAAACGGTCATTTTTAAAGAGAAATGTCAGGATTTCGAGTATAAGAGAAAAGGAGCTTAAATTTGTTGCACAGCCCTATTTGTTTGAACCACGTGAGGCGTCTAAGCTTACAATACTCCTACATCCTGCGTCATACATCACGTCAGAGGATTACTCATTTGGCGCAAGTCAACTTGCACATTTTGTGTATGATCATCTGCTTGAAGCTAATTATTTGAATTGATAGTTTTAAATATGTATATTTTTCTTACAAAAACGCATCCCTTTGCTTCAGAAGGCCTTTATTAACCCCCTGGAGTGTTTTTTTTTTTTTTTTTTTTTTTTTTTATGGATGGATGCATTATTTTTGGCTTCAAAACGCCCCCCCCCCATTCACAACCATTATAAACCTTGGAGGACTAAGGATATTTTTAAATATATCTCCGATTGTGCTTGTCTGAAAGAAGATAGTCATATACACCTAGAATGGCTTGAGGGCGATTTTTGGATGAACTATCCCTTTAACACACTTAGAGTTGTCAAAAGTACCAACTTCAGTACATGTCAGCTTTGAGCGCTGTTGAGCGGATTCGTAAACACTTCTGATTGGCCATTGTGTTGACACGCTCGTCGGATATTTTTCTGTGATTGGCTACAATGATCAATGCACGGCAGTGTTTGAAAGCACACAGAAGTGTTTGAATTTGAAGCGTTTAAAAGCCGGACCATTCCGCTGATAGACGCCTGCTTTCAAACGCTCCCATGTAAATCTGTGTAAGCGCTTGGTGAAGAGCTTAATTGATGACTTAGACTATTTACAACGTTTTTACAGCGTTGATCATTGTAGCCAATGGCACTCAAAGCATCACGTTTTTAGAATTTCAGTACCGACTATGTGCCGAAGTCTGTACTTTTGACAACTCCAAACACACTGATTGAAAATGTGCAAATGCAGCACATCACAAAAAAAATAAATAAAAGTTTTACTGCTTCAAGAGATTTTTTCCAAAGCTGTTCTAAATGCTTCCTAGGAGAGAATGGCAGGCTGGCTGGTGTCGGTGAAATATGCCATGGACAAGAGAAGTGAAAAACTGGGAGCGTTGACCGGAGATACTATAACCAAAATCTTCAACAAGGCTACAGATCTCACTAAAGCCTTCGAGTATTTGTTAGCCACAGGAAACCTCCAGTCCAAGACAGGTACGAAACTGGTATTGCAGCTTGCTGCATCAATACAGAATGAAGTCACAGGCTTTTACTGTGCTTATTCCAATTTTTTTTTAAAAAGCTAACATTTATCTTTTTAACCCAAGGTCTGGGCTTGCTGCAGAACACCGGACTGTGTGTCGTAGCGGATAAGCTGAACTTCATCCGTTACCTGTCTCATTTCCGGTGCGTGCACAGAGGAGCCAGCTTCGCTAAGATGAGGACCACATCTGTGCGTAAGCTGTTGCCAGAGTCTTGGGGTTTCCTGTGTCCGGTACACACTCCTGACGGAGAACCGTGCGGCCTTATGAACCACATGACTGCCCATAGTGAGATTGTGACACAGGTGCATCCCACAACCACCCTGCCTGCCCTGCTGTGCTCTCTGGGTAAATAACATCTTATCATCGTTAAATAAGATCATCAGTTGGCTCTAGCTATATGTAAAATGCCTGTAATTAGGGCTGCGTGGTTAGTCGAAAATTGCAATATGGATAGTGCAATTATCAAATTGCAAAGGCTGTGTTGTAATTAAATAAATATATGCACTGCCTGCCAATTAGATTTTTTCCCCCAAAATCAATTTTTTGCAGCCCTACCTTTCATATCCAATTCAATGGGATATTACTTGCCTATTCACCAGGGGTACAACGGTTCAGATTACTCACGGTTTGGTTTGTATCACAGTTTTAGGCTCACGGTTTCGGTAAGGTTTGGTATGTCAAATAAAAATAAAGAAAATAAGAACAAATAATCAAATAGCACAAATTCAGTAAAGAAAAGATACAAATAAAGCTTTTCAGGTTTTTCATGTATCCAGTTTTAAGGTACAGAAATTGAATAACGTATGCTTGCTAGGATACTCGCCAAGACTAGGGTTGGGAATCGTAAGAAATTTTTCGGTTCCGATTCCGGTTCTGCCTAACAATTCCGGTTCCGGTTCCATTAAAATAATTAAACAACTAATTAAAAATAGTAGTAAGGGAAAAATGCACAATACTTGACTCAAACAGTCCTTTTTAGGGCCCGAGCACCGATGGTGTGAGGACCCTATTGGAATTGCTCAGCCAATTATTATTCTTCTCCAAAATGAATCGCATTTTTGAGGGCCTAAACGTTCTCAAAAACTCATGAAACTTTGCACACGCGTCAGAAGTGGTGAAAATTTACATCTGATATGGGTTTCAGAATTAGGTGTGGCAAAATGGCTCAACAGCGCCACCTACAAAATTTCAATTAAGCGCCCTTCGTGCTACGTTTCACGTACAGTCATGAAATTTGGTAGACAGATGTAACGGCCCAATACCTACAAAAAAGCCCCTGGGTGCAAAGTTTGTAAACCCAACAGGAAGTGAGATATTTTGAATTTTCTCTACAAAATTTTGGCAGTTTTTGCCATTTCCACTGTTCGTGGCGGCCTGGCAAAGTTCGATGTTTCGCCATGAAAAAGGAAGTTGTTGTAACTCGGGCATACAATGTCTGATCTGCCCCAAACTTCACATGTTTTATTAGAGTCCTGACCTGAAGACATCTATATGACAATATTCAGTTACAGTCATAGCACCACCTGGGGGCAACAGGAAATGACATGATTTACACTGTGATTAACTCCTCATAGAAATTAAACCAGATCAACATCATATATGGCCAGTCTAATCTTAAGGCCTTTGAGATGTTAAATCGCAAAGATCTTGAGTTTTCGTTGAAGGGCGTGTCCGTGGTGACCGACAAAGTCTGATGTTTCGCCATGTAAGGTGAATCACTTTTTTGAGGGCCGAAACATACTCGAAAACTCATGAAACTTTGCAGATGCGTCAGAAGTGGTGAAAATTTACGTCTGATGTGGGTTTCAGAATTAAGTGTGGCAAAATGGCTTGATAGCGCCACCTAAAAATTTTTAACAAAGTGCCCCTGACACTACGTTTCACGTACAGGTATGAAATTTGGTACACACATCTAACAGCCCAATACCTACAAAAAAGTCTCTTGGAGTGAAATCTGAAAACCAACTAGAAGTGAGATATTTTGAATTTTCTTTGCAAAATTTGTGCAGTTTTTGCCATTTCCAGACGTTGTACTTTAATGAACTCCTCCTAGAGCTTTAATCAGATCAACATCATATTTGGTCAGTCTAATCTAAAGGCCTTTGAGACGTTAAATTGCGAAGATCTAGAGTTTTCGCTGAAAGGCGTGTTCGTGGCGGCCTGGCAAAGTTCGATGTTTCGCCATGAAACAGGAAGTTGTTGTAACTCGGGCATACAATGTCTGATCTGCCCCAAACTTCACAAGTTTTATTAGAGTCCTGACCTGAAGACATCTATATGACAATATTCAGTTACAGTCATAGCGCCACCTGGGGGCAACAGGAAATGACATGTTTTACACTGTGATTAACTCCTCATAGAGATTAAACCAGAAGCACATCATATATGGCCAGTATAATCTTAAGGCCTTGGAGATGTTAAATATCAAAGATCTTGAGTTTTCGTTGAAGGGCGTGTCCGTGGTGGCCTGACAAATTCTGATGTTTCGCCATGAATGATGAAGCTGTTGTAACTCAATCATACAATATCTGATCTGTTCCAAACTTCACATGTGTGATAAGAGTCCTGGCCTAAAGACATCTATATGACAATATTCAGTTAGCCATAGCGCCACCTGCTGGCAACAGGAAATGGCATGCTTTACACTGTAATTTACTACCAGATTCACGTTTCATTATGCCACAAAGTACCAAACATGCTAGAAACACGTTAAATTATGCAACACTTGGCTGAGTGCTAATGTATGCAAATAACGCCACGAAAGAAACAGGAAGTTGTTGTAACTCAGGCATACAATGTCCGATCTGTTTCAAACTTCACATGTTCGATGATAGTCCTTGCCTGAAGACATCAACATGGCAATATTCAGTGATGGTCAAAGTGCCACCTGTTGGCTACAGGAAGTGTGGCATTTCGAAATGACTTTGGCATAATTCTCCTGTATTCACTCGCTTACATGCATGTCGCCCACTGTTCGCTGTTTTCCTAAGGCCAATGGGTGGTGGTGAGCCCGGGTGCGAGGGCCCTTTCATCGCTGCTTGCAGCTTTAATTGTGTTTATTATTCTTGTAAAATGAATTTAACAGACTGCTAATCTCATATTCGCTAACACTTTACAATAAGGTTCATTAGTTAACATAAGTTAACTACATTAATATGAACTATTAATTAACTGCATTTCTACAGCATTTAGTAATCTTTGGTAATATTAATTTCAACATTTACTAATACATTATCAAAATCAAGAGTTGTATTTGTTAACATTAGTTAATGCACTGTGAAGTAACATGAATAAACTATGAAAGGCTGTATTTTTATTAATATTAACAAAGATTAACAAATACATTAACAAATTGTTCATGGTTAGTTCATAAATGAACCTTATTGTAAAATGTTACCACTAATTAGACAAGATGTTTGAACACACATGTAAGATTCAGACAGGTGAAACAGAATATTTTTGTAAGTTGGATTCATAAAGACTTGTTTCTGAAAGAATGATTCAGTGATAGACACATTTTTAACAGCAATTTGTTGCCACCTAGTGGCGTAACGATGCAATCGATACAGTCGTTATTTGAAGTCCAGTTACTTCCAGAAGGTAATTTATTATATTTTGATCGGTAACATCAGCGTTTCTATCTGAATAATAAACTTTTGTATACTTCTGTTATAATTGGAATATTTGTCACACAGAAATATGATACTGTGCGTTTGAAATGATTGTTTGTGAAGCTGTTTATATTAAGCTGGTTCTTGGTTCCCAACCCTAACCAAGACAGGCATGTTGATGTAATTTTGAGTGAATTTGTCCGTTCAAACACAAGACTTGAAAGTGACCTCAATTTTTGCGCGCGGATGAGTGCACAAATCTTCTCACAGCGCGTACGTAAGTTTACTTTGGCGGCTTTCACTCGAATGTTTAAATTGGCAAGGCTTAAATGAGTTTAGTTTATATGCAGATAGCAACGTGTGCTGTTCAGGTCTCACCTGTGTTTGCACGCTATCAACACTCGGGTAATGATGGCGTAAATGACTGGTCATATAAAGCATACAGCACTTGCAATGAACACAGTTTAGGGGAAGCCAGAATGCGTGTCCATCGACAGAAACATACATTAGCCTAACTCTGCTTGTCTGTTTTACTTATTTTCTACAAGCCATATTATAGATGCGTATGCGTCGTCAGATAGAGATTAACCGCGGTACAAGTGCATGCTGAACGGAGTGTGCAGAACGGTACGGTTCGTTTTTTTTTTTTATATATATATATATATATATATATATAAAACCGAGAACCGTTTCAACCCGACTATTAAAATTATTTTTATCTAACACTAGGTGTGACTGCTGTAGACGGTACCCCCGGTCAGCCGTATTCAGACTGTTATCCTGTCATACTGGACGGGGCCATGGTTGGCTGGGTGGAAAAAAATGTGGCGCCCTCAGTCATCGAATCTCTCCGCAGATTTAAGGTGGGAAATGATTTTGTTTCTTTTTGTAGTTTTCTTATCCTTGATCAAGTCATTTAGGTTGAGGGTTTTATGTTATAAATTTTAACATTTGTGTCATCTGCAGGTACTGAGAGAGAAAAAAGTGCCGCCCTGGACTGAGATTGTTCTGGTTCCTCAGACGGGTAAAGCCAGCTTGTACCCAGGCCTTTATCTGTTCACCACACCCTGTCGCATGGTGCGGCCCGTCCGGAACCTTGGCCTGGGCCAACAGGAGCTTATTGGCACCTTTGAACAGGTGAGAAAGCTGTTGTAGGAAATTTGTTGAAACTCATTTGTTGATAATCAGTGGAAACAAATTTGGTTGGCTTGACTAAACTGCAGAAGTCCCAAAGGGGTCTTTTGTTTGGGCAATTCTGATTCTTCTAAGCTTTTAAACTTAGCACAGACCTACAGCCTGTTCCGGCTTAGCATGTCCCAGCAATGACCCCAAATACATTAGAAATCACTCAAAACACTTTAGCAGCCAGGCCTACATATTGAATTCCAAAGCTTTGTCAAGCCAACATTCAAAATTGATTTTTAATGATGACTTATAAACCTTTAAAGACAGATCTGCTGTGAGCTCCTAAGTTTGTTAATCAATGTTAATTATTTTGTAGAAGCCGTCAGTCTGCATTATTTTAAAGGTGCCCTAGAATTAAAAATTGAATTTATCTTGGCATAGTTGAATAACAAGAGTTCAGTACATGGAAATGACATACAGTGAGTCTCAAACTCCATTGTTTCCTCCTTCTTATATAAATCTCATTTGTTTAAAAGACCTCCGAAGAACAGGCGAATCTCAACATAACACAGACTGTTACGTAACAGTCGGGATCATTAATATGTACGCCCCCAATATTTGCATATGCCAGCTCATGTTCAAGCATTAGACAAGGGCAGGATGTCTGGATGTGCACAGCTGAATCATCAGACTAGGTAAGCAAGCAAGGACAACAGCGAAAAATGGCAGATGGAGCGATAATAACTGACATGATCCATGATATCATGATATTTTTAGTGATGTTTGTAAATTGTCTTTCTAAATATTTCGTTAGCATGTTGCTAATGTACTGTTAAATGTGGTTAAAGTTACCATCGTTTCTTACTGTATTCACGGAGACGAGCCATCGCTATTTTCATTATTAAACACTTGCAGTCTGTATAATTTATAAACACAACTTCATTCTTTATAAATCTCTCCAACAGTGTGTAATGTTAGCTTTAGCCACGGAGCACCATCAAACTCATTCAGAATCAAATGTAAACATCCAAATAAATACTATACTTACGCGATTAGACATGTTGCATGACGAACACTTTGTAAAGATCCATTTTGAGGGATATATTAGCAGTGTAAACTGTTTATGCACTTTTTAAGGCAAGCGCGAGCTCCGTGGGTGGCGAGCGTGAGCATTTAAAGGGGCCGCAGCCTAAATCGGCTCATATTTAATGATGCCCCACAATAGGCAGTTAAAAAAATTAATAAAAAAAATCTATGGGGTATTTTGAGCTGAAACTTCAGACACATTCAGGGGACACCTTAGACTTATATTACATCTTTTAAAAAGACTTTCTACGGCACCTTTAATGTATTTTTTAAATCATGTTGGCAGTGCTTCATGGGATTGTAGTTCTTTCCCTCATTAAAGCCATTAAGTTCATTGTCTTGCACCTTTGTCTTTTTGTCCAATTTTCAATGACTTTTTTGCTTCAAATCATAGTTTGTAATGTTGTGATTCACCTCATACCTTGTTGGTTTGGTTCTTTGCTGATAAGTCTTTAACAAAGACTTTTTTTAAAAATCTCTATGGGAAGAATACTTCCGGAACCAAAGCCACTGAGGAAAAGTGGGTGGACACTGTTCATTACTCATCTAATTTCAAGTTTTTAAACTCTTTAATTGTTTTTATTTCAGGTGTACCTGAATGTGGGCATCTTCGAGGAAGAGTTAGAGGAGGGAGTGACCACACATCAAGAGCTGTTTCCTCACAGCATGTTGAGCGTGGTGGCAGAATTCATTCCTTACTCTGATCACAACCAGAGCCCCAGAAACATGTACCAGTGCCAGATGAGTAAGAAACTCACTTCCTTTTGTGTGTTTTTTGATAGTTTATATCTAAATACAGGGTACTTATGTAGTTTGGAAAAAATATGGACTTCTATTTGAGTAGTTTTCAGGTCTGGATAAGTATGGAAATTTTTTTTTTCTAAAATATGAAATTCAGAATTTCTAAAATAAATTTATCATTCAAGCAGTGTTTTTATGGAAAAAGTTTAGTGATCCTTTAGTTATTGTCACACAAGTGAATACATTCAAGGCACACATTTTCATTACACAAAGCTTTGTCTTTTACCATTGTTACGACCCCTGGCTCAAGGGAAGCAACAAAAACAAGGGACACACGTAAACCAAAGATTAAGCTCAAGAAGATGTTTATTTACTACTAAATTAAGGCAACATTAAATAATAGAATGAAAACAATCAAAGGAAATCACAATGTTTCTGTGTCCATCATTAACATCAGTGTGTAAAGCAAAGTGCATGGTTGAAAGTGTAATGTAATGTTGAGGCATAAATGCAAAAAACAAATCAAGCAAAACAAAGTCCAAAAAGCCAAAGTTCCAAAATCCCCAAAGTTCCTCCTGGCTCAACTGGAGATTGCTTTTTAAAGGAGCGCCTGAAGCACTGATGACAGGTGTATCCAATAGACTGCTAATTTGTGAAAATGGGTACTGAGCAGCTATACCCAAGACCACCAGCAGAGGTCGTCACAACCATAAGTGAGACTCTTTTGAACTTCACTAATCGAATGTGCATGCACCACTCAAACCAGCAACAGATAAAGCAGCAAATACTCATCTAAATCAGACTGTACTTTACTGTTTGGTGTTTATTCAACATCAAATCACATTTACAGTATCATACTGATTTGTCAGAGGTGAATATATGCAGGTTATAAAGTGTTTTAGGTTTCTTCTCATCATGTAAGTGATGTCATCATTTCGAGAAAACCACTGGAAAAAAATGACCAAACGTAATGCTGAAAATACTGCTGTATTCTGAAAAAGTAGGGAGTTTTGAAATAGAAAATGTGTAGGAAATGTGTAAATAACTTCTTTCTGCCATAACATGTCTGCAAATATCAGAAAACAAATAAACTATGAGCTGCAACTTACATGACATCATCCTGTCTAAGGTAAACAGACCATGGGCTTCCCGCTGCATTCGTACCAGGACCGATCCGACAATAAACTGTACCGTCTGCAGACCCCCCAGAGTCCTCTGGTCAGACCCTCGATGTACGACCACTACAACATGGACAATTACCCTATTGGCACCAACGCAATAGTTGCTGTCATTTCTTACACTGGCTACGATATGGAAGATGCTATGGTAAGCATAGCTTCCCATTAGTACATTCCAAAACGTTCTTTTGCATTTGTTAATATTGTTCATCCTTTCTAACTTTTTCCAGATCGTCAATAAGTCCTCATGGGAGCGTGGCTTTGCTCATGGTTCTGTTTATAAGACTGACGTCATAGATCTGGCTGAAAAGTTCAAAGGTCAAGACGATATTGTGTTTGGGGTGAAGCCAGGTGACCCCAAAGTAAAGGACAAACTGGATGCAGATGGATTGCCATTTATCGGCTCCGTGCTGAAGTATGGAGACCCTTACTACAGCTACATCAATTCCATTACCGGCCAGAGTCATGTGGTCTTTTTCAAGTAAGACATCACTTTAGTTTCTTGCTTTGGTTTAAAAAAAAAAAAAAAAAAGCCTTTAAATGTAGTCTTCACAGTCATTAATTATTATATATATTATTATATAGTCATATATTATTATAGTGTTAAAAATATTTTATTAGTTTGTTTATTTATATATGTATATAGGGCCCTATGAAATCTGTTTTATTTTCTCCTAAATTCAGTTTTATTTTTTCCCAAATTCCGTTTTTTCCGTTTTAATTTTTCTGGATTCTGTTTTTTTTTTTTTTTTTGGACTCCATTTTAATGGTTAAATTAAATTTTAGTAGTAATCAAAAAGCATGTCTAATCAATGGAAATAATGAAACTTATCTAATTTACCAACAACTTATGAAAAGTTTAACAAAAAATTAAATTTTTTAGGGCACAATGATAAACGTTTTATTCATTTTATATATATATATATATATATATATATATATATATATATATATATATATATATATATATATATAATATAAAGCATATAAGCATTTTCAATTAACAAAAAACAAGGGTTAATAGTTTAACAATAACAACACTGCTCTGTGACAAATACTTTTAGTTGAAAAAAGTGCAAAACTATTTTAATAATTCAAACATTTTATAATTTTTTTTACAAATTTACACGTATGAACTTTCAACAATGAGTGCGCTATTGTAATACATTTGTATTATGCTTAAAGTTGCTTGTATTCACAAAAAAAAAAAACGTTTTCACATTGTGACTTAATCATATACTTTTTAGATTTTTTTTCTTTTTTTTTTTTTTTTCTTAAAGCTGCAGTTTGTAGCCTTTTTTGGTTAAAAATGATCCAAAATCAATTTGAGCAATTACATAACTAACCAGTGTTCAAAACTATCTCCTTAACTTAGCCCGTTTCACATCGGTAAGCTTGTTGTAATGTTTTCTAAGCCAAGTGGCACTGGTAGGTTTCCGTGGAAAATTCGAGCTTGCTGCTACAACAATTTTGAGAACAAAGTATAACAATAATAATTTGCATGATTTGATGTGATATGAGCTAAGCAATCGTTAGATTTAATCACCATTGGCAGCACGATTTATTGTAATGCTTTTTTCCCCAGTCAGAACAAAAATGGCAGATTTGTTACTTCAGATGACATTTTCTGGTGAAAATTCTTATTTTGGTCATATTTCCAAGATACAGAATCTGTGATTCCGAAGTACAGTATCCACCGGTACGGTGACTGACAGCCACAAATACTCAAACATTAGATTCATCCGTGCTGAGGAGCTGTGCCAATGCACAGCCCACGTAAAGATGATAATTCTGCAAATAACTGCAATTGCAGGTTTCAAACAGAGATGCCGACAAAGAGGCAAAACTTACGGATTGCAGCTTTAAGAAAGATAATATTAGTAGTAGTGATTTTTCGTATCATTAACAAGATCAACACTGCTTTACTGACTCAACCAAGTACTGCTCAAATTTTGTTGAAGTGTTAAAAACTATTTTAAGTTATTATAAATAATTATATTACTATTGAAAACAAGGCGATGTTTTTATATTCTAATGTTTAGTGCAGCTGTAAAAGTGTTTATTTATTTATTTATTTATTTATTTATTTTTTTTTTGTGAAAATACCTTAAGCTTGTGTTAACCACAGACCTTATTCCAGGCTTTTAATCAAAAACCCATTGACTTCAGGACAATGGAACCTGAAGTACTAAAATGCTAACTTGTTTCTGGGTTTTGGCCTACAAAAATGTCATCCCTGCAACACTTTGTTAGGTTTTATTGATTTCTGAACCTCTGTTTCTCCTCAGGTACCAGGAGAGCTGCATTGTGGACAATATCAAGGTGTGCAGCAATGACACCGGCACTGGCCGTTTCAAGCGTGTTTGCATCACAGCCCGCATTCCCAGGAACCCCACCATCGGAGACAAGTTCGCCAGCAGACACGGTCAGAAAGGAATCCTGAGCCGTCTGTGGCCCGCGGAGGACATGCCCTTCACCGAGAGTGGTATGAGCCCGGACATCCTGTTCAACCCTCATGGCTTCCCCTCTAGAATGACCATCGGAATGCTTATCGAGAGCATGGCTGGAAAATCTGCATCCCTCCATGGCCTGTCTCACGACGCCACACCCTTCAGGTTCTCTGAGAAAAAATCTGCATTGGAGCACTTTGGCGAGATGCTGAAAGCAGCAGGATACAACTTCTATGGAACGGAACGGCTCTACTCCGGCATCAGTGGCTTGGAGCTTGAGGCAGACATCTTCATCGGGGTGGTTTACTACCAGCGCTTGCGTCATATGGTCTCTGACAAGTTCCAGGTGAGAACTACGGGAGCGAGAGATAAAGTGACCAATCAGCCAGTGGGAGGGAGGAACATCCAGGGAGGAATCCGGTTCGGAGAGATGGAACGGGATGCTTTGCTGGCTCACGGGTCATCGTTTCTGCTTCACGACCGGCTGTTTAACTGCTCAGACCGCTCCGTGGCGCAAGTTTGCATAGACTGCGGCAGCCTGCTGTCGCCACTTCTGGAAAAGCCGCCACCTCATTGGTCAGCTACACGGCATCGGAAAACCATCTGCTTGTTGTGCAAGAAGAGCGACTCAATTGAGACTGTAGCCGTTCCTTATGTGTTCAGATACTTCGTAGCAGAGCTTGCAGCAATGAACATTAAAGTCAAATTAGACGTCAAGTAAAATTGTTGGACTGTATTCAGTTTCTTTGCTTACGTGAAAAATAAAGTGCCTGAAAAGTACAATGTGAAGAAAAAAGGTGTTTAGTGTTTGTCTCACTTGTATAATGAAATACATCTGTATCATTGGTCATCATCAACATTTTCGTATCAATAGCCGGACTAATGTGGACCATATAACCTTGTCAAGGTCATGCATAGGAATGGGAGATAATTCGGTTCCAGATTATACTTTTTTTGTACTTTTGAGGAAGCTCAATATTTAGTAATATTTTATTTTATTAAAGTAACATTTATCACAATGAATGTCTGAGTTCTAATGAATAATTACACTAATTTAAGTCTTGCAGGCTTTAAAGTTGCTGTGACGTCCCTGTCGGTCGTTACTTGGCAAAGAACATACACTAACAAGAAGCGACACTCAATAGAACGTTCCATTGCAATACCGGCGCCCAGAATTTGCCCTGCGTTTCCACCATTTTGTGGTGAAAGCGAGTTGGCAGTCCACTAGTTTCTATGGCAATATTAGCTGCTTTGTTAAAACCAAACATTAAATTACATTAAAAGATGCACTGTATTTGTAAACTCTTTGAGTTTTATTTTATGGGGGAGGATGTGACGTCCCTGTCGGTCGTTACTTGGTGTGTGTGTGTGTATATTGCGTCTGTACTGTGTCTGTTTTGCAGGTGACTTGCTGGCTGTGGCTTGATTGGGAGCACCGGCGCAGGTGTTTCTTGTTCTGCATAAAAGCAGCCTCTTCCTTTCAGCATGGTGTCACTGATCTGGTTCTGCGTTGGACTTTGTGGCAGCTTTTACCTCTTCGCCACAGAGGATTGGTCTCAAGCTGCTGAAACACTTGGACAATGAGGCCCTCCCCTTGAGATCTTTAGGGAACTCCGCAGTATGATGGATCTCGCTTTGAGGGTCACCATGATGGCCCAGTCCATTGGCCGCACTATGGGAAGCATGGTCTTTTTGGGCAGGCACCTGTGCCTGATCCTCACGGATCTCAGGAATTCAGATAAAGTTGTCCTGCTATATGCTTCGGTTAACCCAACCGGAGTCTTTGGCCACTCAGTAGAGTCCATCTCGGAGTGCTCCACTGAGGCTCAGAAGCAGTTGAAAGCCATGAGCCACTTTATGCCAAAACGTGCCGAAGCACATCCTCCCTCACATTCTCCCTTTTCTTCTGCACAGCTCTGCCAGTCGCCTTGTCTGTCCCGCAGAAAGAGCCAGAGCTTTGGGTGCATCCCAAAGATTCAGGGCCAATGCAACATCCATTCCCATTTCTATGTGAGCCCACCTCTTACTAGTGTGCATGCAGGCCATAATGAATTTACTTTTGATGTTCAAATTAGGGAAAACCCTCCCCTTGAAATGCTTTCAAAGAACACTCAGGCTGATGGCTGCAGCTGCGCCAGTATGTCATCTGGGTTTGCTTCATACGAGGCCGCTTCAGCGTTGAACAATAGACTGTCCTGTTTCATGCTTGGCACACGGGCATACTGTGCATCCCAGTAACTCGCTAATGCCTGGATGCAATTGCGACAGCCCCTTGGAAAAACATAATTATGTACAAAAGGGGCGTGTCGATAGGACAAGTGTGCAGATGCAAAACTGTCACAACAAATGCATCAAGCACTGGGCTGGGGAGCCCTTTGTGTTGACACACCAACTTTCTGTGTCTGAATGGACACAGAGAAAACGTGCTACAAAAACTGTACAGAAATGAGATCAGTTCAATTAGCTCTCAATTGCTTTTAGGATTTTGTCACCACCATGTTCTCATATGCTTGGACAACATAGCAGTAGTTGCATACATAAATTATCCTGGAGGGATCAACTTGTGTCTCCTGCTGAAGCTCACAAAGAGCCTTCTGCTGTGGGCCTTGTAGGGATGCTGACAGTTCCCCCTGGATCATCCCGCTGAGGAAAGGAGTTTTCCTCATGATATTCCAAACCTATGACTTTTTTTAATGAAAATACTGTTGTCCAATATTACTAAAAGGCAATGGAGACCAAATCAATCCACCAGCAATGAACAGTAAAGGAAACTGTTCTGGAGAGTGATTTTGTGCCTCTCTGTGATGGTACCTCAAGTCTTCGCTCATTTAGTGATCGCAGGCTTCTGGTAGGGATGTAGAGTCGTAAGAGTGAGTGGAAGTAGGAGGGTGCTGAGTCTGAGGTAGATCTGTAAGCAAGCATCAATGCCTTGAACTTGATGCAAGCAACAAGTGGTAGCCAGTGCAGAGAGATGAAGAGAGGCATGACATGGGCTCTTTTGGGCTCATTAAAGACAAGACATGCTGCAGCATTCTGAATCATTTGTAGAGGTTTGATTGCTCATGATGGCAGTCCAGCCAGAAGAGCATTGCCGTAATCAAGCCTAGGCATGACCAAGGCCTGGACGAGAAGTTGTGTTGCATGTTCTATTAGAAAAGGCCTGATTTTCCTGATGTTGTGTAGTGCAAATCTACATGACCGAGCTGTCTTTGCAATGTGTTCTTTAAAGTTCAGTTGGTCATCAAAGATTACTCTGAGGCCGACCTTGATGGGGTAATCGATGACCTTACTGGATGCTGAAATCATGGTGTAGAGTTAGATTGGCAGGGAAGACAAGGAGCTCTGTCTTTGCCAGGTTGAGCTGCAGATGATGTCCCTTCATCCATGCCGAGATGTCCGCCAGACAGCTTGAGATTCGTGCAGCTACTGTGGGATCATCTGGATGAAATGAAAGGAAAAGCTGCATGTCATCAGCATAGCAATGGTAGGAGAAACCATGTGCCTGTATGATGGGACCCAGTGATGTAGTGTATATGGAGAAGAGGAGGGGTCCTAGAACTAAACCCTGAGGAACCCCTGTGATCAGTTGATGTGCTTTGGAGACCTCCCCTCTCCAGGCAACCCTGAAAGACTACCTGTGAGATAGGATTCAAACCAGTGAAGTGGGGTTCCTGTGATGCCCAGTGATGACAGTGTGGACAGAAGGATCTGATGATTCACCGTGTCAAAAGCAGCAGATAGATCTAGCAGAATGAGAACTGATGATTTGGAATCAGCCTTCGCAATCCGTAGGGATTCAGTGACCGACAGTAATGCAGTCTCAGTTGAATGATCTCTCTTGAAACTGGTTTGGTTGACGTCCAATTGGTTATTCTGTGTGAGGAAAGATGATAGCTGGTTGAACACAACCTGTTCAAGTGTTTTTGCTATGAATGGTAGGAGAGAGACAGGTCTGTAACTGTCTACAAGTGATGTGTTTAATGTGGGTTTTTTCAGCAGTGGGGTTACCCGAGCCTGCTTGAAATAAACAATATAAGATTGGCCCCTCTGTATTAAAGGTGCTATAGAGGATGTTTTCAACGACTGAGAAACCAAAGACTGTTAGTGAGTTTTTGAAATGAGCACATGCGTAAGAACAACCCCCCTCCTTCACAGCTCATTTCGAGGGAACGCCTCCCAAAACTTGTGCACGAGTGTTTGTTTACCACCAGCATTCGCTGTGTCGTGTTAGTGGATTCATTATGTCAGACTCACCGCAGGTAACTCATAATCTGCAGTTGTTACTCCTGACAAAAACATTGCATGCAGCGCCTGTGTAAAGTTACTGGAGCGCGCATGTCTCTCACAAGGAACGTCATGGCAGTGATTGACAAGCCAGAGGGCCAATCGTTTACGCGATGATCACAAATGATTGGCTGATGTTTTTAAGGCAATACCTCATGCACAGATGATGTATATTGATATTATTCCTTTCAGTGCACCTAATAGTCTATCAATTAGTAAAGACAGTTTCAAGTAATATTGCAAAAATGTATAAAACAAAACCAAAATCCTCTATAGCACCTTTAACTGTGGCCCCTCTTGTGCCCTGAAAAAATCCTAGAATCACCCATGCTCTGTAGGTTTGTTGTTGCATGCATGTATCCAGCAATCACAATGAATTATAAAGATGTGTTACTGTCTTTAAATACAGTCTGCAAGATCTCATCTCAGCTAAAACAGTTTCTAGTTCCACAAGAGTTCTAGTTACACTGTTGTAGTATTTTGGTACAACGTTCCATCGATATTGATATAAACAAATCATGTGGAGAAATCAGTTTCTAACAGTAATAATCGCATAAATATGGTACATTAATTTTAATGAAAATTCACATAAAAAAGTTTTTGGTACTGGTCTATTTTACACGCAAATTTATTCATATACTTACAAACATTTCGTGAATGTCCAATGTAACTAATGATTACATATCTTGACATATACATAAAGAAAAAAAAAACATTGAAGCATACAATGCATGTGTGCTAGACGTAGAAGATGTTGCTTATTTTTTCCGCTTCTTGTGCACCATGGTGTCCGTTAACAGGCACTGGACTGGAACCAACCAGATGGCTCTCCTCATGTGAAAGACTATTTCTTCTTTATGCTCATTTGAAAATGAGCCGGAATTCTAAAAGACTGAGAAAACTCACCTCTGTTTAGTTAAAGCGCCCATTTAAACAGACAAAAAGTGATTATTACGTAGAAATAGAGAGGCAGAATAACATCACTGTAAAGACGCAATGCTTCTTGTCGTGTTATATAATTTAATACAACATTCAACAATCATGATCCCACGCAAGCGCTACTGCACAAACTGAGCATTGGTGGAATAGCCAGTGTTTTCTCCATCTGCTTGCATGATTACCGCCAGTGTTAAGAAAGTTACTCTAAAAAAGGAATTAATTAGTAGCTACTAATTACATCACAGTGTCATTAGATTACTTATTACATATCAACCTTGACCAGTTGAACAATACAAGGATAGACACGAAACTGCACTTTTGATTATTTTAAATAAACAGTATATAACTGCATACATTATTCTTGAACTGACCAAAGTATTCAAATAGAATTTACAGTATAGACAGTACAGAATAGACAGTATTTAATGCATCAGAAGTAACAAATTAAATTACAGAAAAAAAATAGTTATCCCTCACTTTACTTTTTCAAGGGAAAAATAATTATATTACAGTAATTAGATTACTTAGTAATTACTTACACCCAACACTGCTGAACGCATATACCTAAAGACATACATCACCCATGATTAATTTATTCCACAACTTAAATTGTCCAGTTATGAGGTTATAAAGATAAAGGTCTGCCATGTTGGAATTTCCATAATATATAGGCTACTAAATTCTGATGTTAAAGCAAGTACAGTTGAGCTTCTGTTTATGTTCACTGATCAATGTTTATATGTGAACAAAAGCCTAAATTAAATATGTTCATCGTATAAAACGATTGTGTCTCTTCAGAGAACTTGGATTGAACTGCTTGATTCATATGGATTTCTTTTACCATCTCCTTATGAACATTTTGAAACGTCAGACTCTTAGGTGAATGATTTCAATGGAGAGAGAAATATCTCAGATTTCATTTAAATGATTTTCATTTGTGTTCCAAAGATGAATGAAAGTCTTATGGGTTTGGAATGACATGAGAGTGAGTATTGAACACAGGATTTTCATTTTTGGTTGAACTATCCCTTTTTACCAGACAAATACCTGACATAAGTCATCACATTTTTCTTTAAAAAAAAAACAAAAAAACACTAATCTAAAAAGGTCTAATCTTTACGTCCACATATGTAGACATCATTTCAACATCAGTTCAGCTAGAACATCATTCAGATTGAGTACACTAGGTACAGTGTAGTCTGGAGTCACAGAGCCCTGCGGGAGAGATTTACAGTCACTGTTTATCCATACGGTTGCCCGCACTCCTGCATTAATGCCTCCCTGGATGTCTGTACTGAGTGAATCTCCCACCATGATGCAGTCCTGTGGCTGAACTCCCGCAGACTCAAAGCAGTGAGTGAAGATGGAGTGCGCCGGTTTCTGCTCAGGATGATCTCCTCCGACTACCATCACACTAAAGAGACCCTCGCATCTCACCGCTTCGATCTTCTCCCATTGCGTCTGAGTATCGCCGTTGGTGAGCAGAAGCAGTTTGTAATTTTTCTGCAGTTCTTCCAGGAGAGATCGAACCTCAGAAGACAGAGTCAGCGCCTGTAAACGTGTGTTTTTCCACATGTAGTAGCAGCTGCTGGCCAGATCTGGATCAGGATCTGTGCCCTGGGTCTCCTGTAGGGCTTCATACCAGTGATGGATCCTGACATCATCTATTGTTTTTCCTTCTGATGGGTGAAACGATTCATGAAGAAGCTTTCGTAAAAAGCAATTACAGATGTCTGTGATGTGGTTTTCCTGCACATGTGTTGACTTCAGCAGCTCATACACCTAAAGAAAGAACAATGCGTAAATCATAAAATCTATACCTTTTATAAACAAAAAAGGTACAGTTTGGATTTAGATTTTTTTTAATGAAAAGACATCCATATATTCTTAAGAGTTGAGTAAGTGTCCAAATAATTTTTGAGAATGATATCATCTTTAGGTCCACATTATGTAGAACATCAGCTAGAACATCATTCAGATTCAGGACACAAAAGACCAAAAGACAGTCTTTTACTGGGGCTAATCTAAAAAAATATACCATCACTTTCCCGTTTGGATTATAAATCTCCCTCTTTAGTGACTTCTAGCCCTTTAACCCACCGTTGCCTTAACAAAAGATCTGTGAATAATAAGGCGTCTCACTTTCCTGATATTACAGACAGCACCCTGGACTTATTGTTTTTAACAGAAACTTGACATAAACAAAGTGATGAACTTTGTGTTAATACCATTACTCCCCTGGGTATGGACTATTTGATTCTCCTTGACTTTCAGGTAGAGGTGGGGGTATCATTGTGCTATTTAATTTGAAACTTAGCATCAGCACTGACCTATACAAATATTTATATCCTTTGAATGTCTTGTTTTGAGTATCTCTGCCTCGCAATCTACTGTCGCTGCAACAGTCTATAGATCTCCAAAGATTAAGGAAGATTCTATGTCTGAATTTATTGTCTCTGTTGTGTTTTAAGTTTAATATTCCAGGAGATTACAATATACAAATTGATCACTAATTCCACAACGGCCAAAGATTTTTTGATGCTACTGGAATGTTTCAATCTTACTCAGTTTGAAAATAGCTCTACTCGTAGCAAAGGTCACACACTAGACCTGGGCAGCATTTCCCAAAAGCATCGTAAGCTTAAGTTGATCGTAGCTCCATTGAAACCAATGGAGCTACGATCAACTTAGGCTTACGATGCTTTTGGGAAACGCTGCCCTGGTGATTGCAAATGAGTTGTTTGATAAGTTAAATAGCTACCAACTTATCTTGTCTTTCCTTACTGGCAAAATTGTTAGAATGTGTTGTTGCTTTACAGCCTTTCTGTTAATAATCTTTTTGAGCAGTTTCAATCTGGTTTTTGAAAAAATAGAAATGGCCTTGGCTAAAGTAACTAATGACTCACTTTTTGGCTTCTGATGCTGGATCTCCTACTATTCTTATTCGCTTAGACATTAGTGCCACATTTGACACTGTGGGACATAATATTTTAATTTAAACAGTTTTTGGTATTTCTGGCACTGGTTTAGATTTTATTTGACTGGACGCAGACAGTTTGTTGCTTTAGGGGAATATAGATCTAATATTGGACCATTTTCTACTGGCATCCCTCAGGGCTCAATTTTAGGACCCTTACTTTTTAGTCTATTTATTCCCGCTTGGCCAACTTTTACAAACTCTAGGTATTAAGTATCATTCTTATGCCGATGACACACAGATCTATTTTCATTGTAAACATGGTCAAAGTGAGGCTTACTGCTTACTAAATGTATTTCTGAGATAAAATAATGTAAGGCTAATAATGTTCTTTGTTTAAATGGTGACAAAACTGAGGTTGTGCTTATTGGTTCTCCTCATCAACTCAATAAGACTGGCAAATCATTGATGTTTTTGTACTTGAGTTTCAGAAAAGAAAAAGGGGGGGAAAAAAGAGGAATCTAGGAGTGATCTTTGATTTTTCATTGACATGTGACCCCCATGTACACAGAATTTTGTGAAGACTTCCTTTTTTATCTTGGAGATATTGCAAAATTGCATCCCATGATATCTCTTTCAGTTGCCCTAATTTAGTCCTAATTATAATATACTGTATTACTGCAATAGAGTACCTCAGAGATGACGTGTTTTTGTAGGCCAACCCAGAAGTTAGCGGCGCACAGGTTCCCTCAATCGAAAGCCTATGCATTTTTCCCATAGACTTTTGGAAAATCGCAAAAATAAGCTCTGTGTTTAACAAAGGGTTATGACACTTATACGTTTTGACTATCAAGATAATCTTTACAAGTTAATACAACATTTATACATTTTGAAGCCTAAATAAAGGTGTCAGATATAAAAAACTAACAATAGGCTATAAACGGTGTTACGAGATTTTCGGTTTCTGAGATTTTCGGTTTCAGGAGGCGGAGCATACATGAATATTAATGATTTTTCCAGACATGCGCGATTGCACGTGCAACTGAGAATTTTAGTTCACATTTAGTGGATTATCCCATAAAGGTAATATTCTCAGCGTTGCGGCTGATTTATGCCTAAACTACAGTTGTTTACTTCTATAACAGTTTATAATGTTTTCATTAGTATGCACGATTTGTGCATTGGTCTGTAACAATGACAGATACTTCGTGTAACAACCTTCAGCTATCGTCTACAATGAGTTCAGCTAGTTGTGCTCTTCCATAGGCTACCTTGCGATGTAACAGCTGATCCCATAAATGTGTTTGGACATAATATTTTTTGTAACCTACAGACTACTGGTGTGATTATACATGCGCTTACGTGTTCAGACTAACATTCTCTGGTTTTCCGATTGGTGACAAATTCTGAAAATATTGCTGAAACTATATTGTCTTTTCATGGTTTCCGTTTATATACTGTATATTAAAGAAAGATACACTGACACCACAAGGTTTAATTTTTCAATTACACAATAAAACAAAGCATCCCAGAACACCTGAATGAGTTGAAGTAGATTACTGATTTCATATAACAAATAAATGGGAAAATAAATAAATAACATATTGTTAAAAAATATGCAGCTTCCATTTCAATGATGTATTCCTATGTTCTTCTGTTACCTCACCTTATGAAGATTTAAAATATAGTCATCACTCTGGAAATGAAAGAACTGCCATGCGTTGTTTTGACCATGTGTGACTTGTGTACCATATACAATGATGATCAGTGATATAAATGGAAAATTTATTTTGATACACAAACATTAATTATTTGACATATACTAAGGTTGATCGGGAAACTTTTTCCCAGTCATATCAATGGTAAAAAGTGTCCCAGTCAACCTGAATTCACTGGTCATTAATGTTCATAAACATTCATGTTCTTCATGGGGTTTTTAACTATGTCAAAACATATATCACAAATCCTGGAATAAAGATGGCAATATAGCCTTGATTTGCTTTTTATTAATAGATGCTTTGTATAATGTGTGATGGAGTGAACATATGATATTATGTGAGACATTTAATGACATTTTGTTTTTGTACATAAAGATGGGCCATGGACTTTAGCTACTGTAGCAGTCCCTTAATATATGAAAATATGACACATAAGAATTCGCAGATCAAAAAATTACATTTTTAGTCAAAGATTTTGACATTTTTACCACTCTTTGAATTTTAATGACTTTTTTATTTACTTAAAACTATTTTTATAACAACAAAACGTTATCTTTTTACAGACAGTGCCCCCCAAATACTTTGCACAAATGCATTTGCATTAAAATACTATTTGAATGTCTGGAATCACTGTAGTTTTTTAAGAAATGAATTTCACAAGTTTATTCAACAAGGATTAATTAAATAATTTTTTTTAAAAGGAAAAAAGGACATGTTACAAAAGATTTCAATACTGTTCTTCAAACTTGCTGTTCTGTGAATCAACAGGCACTGTATCATGGTTTCCTTGTTTTCAGCACTGATAATATTAGCTAAGGACGTTTCTTGAGCAGCAAAGCAGCATATCAGAATGATTTCTGAAGGATCATGTGACACTGAAGACTGGAGGAACAGGAATAAACAGCCATTTGAAATATATTAAAATGGAAAACAAATTGCAATATTACCTTTTTGCCTATTTTTGATCAAATAAATGCAACCTTGGTGAGCTTAAACATAAAAAAAATGTATTAATCCTTTTGAAGAGCCTATAATAGGCCTACATCATATCAAAATGAACAAGAATTTAAGAACAATACCAGAATAGATATAAACATTTATACAGGTTTATTTCAGTTGTTACAGGCAGTGATGTACTTAATGATAACAACCAATAAAATACCGAGTTTTAAAACATAGCAAAGGAAGAGCACAACTAGCTGAACGTATAGACGATAGCTGAAGGTTGTTACACGAAGTATCTGTCATTGTTACAGACCAATGCACAAATCGTGCATACTAATGAAAACATTATAAACTGTTACATCTTACCTATAAGAAAACAACTGTAGTTTAGGCATAAATCAGCCGCAACGCTGAGAATATAATTAGTACCTTTATGGAATAATCCACTAATGTCTTGAGATACAATGTGAACTAAAATTCTCAGTTGCACGTGCAATCGCGCATGTCTGGGAAACTCATTAATATTCATATATGCTCCGCCTTCTGAAACCAAAAATCTCAGAAACCGAAAATCTCGTAACACCTGACTACAGCACACCATGGTCGCGGATCAACATCAACACCACCAAGCATCCTCAAACTTTATTTAAAAATAACTTTATTTAAAAACATGCTCGCTGATGATGATCTGCACTGTGTATGAATACGTATCCACTTTTTTATGAGAAATGCTGTCCAAATGTCCTGTTTGCCATGACGTCTAAAGTCCCCGCCGAAGGAAGTAGTTCCTTTTAGCAACTTGTTAGCAACCACCATTTTTAAGACCGTATAAAAAAAAAAACACAAGGGTTATAACTGGTGTGTTTTATGTCAAAGATAAAACATTAAAATATTTAGAGGCTTTGTGAACCCCAGACCTTATTTCAGGCGATTTAGCAAAAACCCATTCAAAAAAAACATAGACTTTAAGGCGATGGACCCCGAAGTCCTAAAACACGTCATCTCTGATGTACTCTATGCGCTTCGTACTGGGATTTCTAAGCATACTCTAAAGCCGGGGACACACCTAACGATTGTAAGGCCGATTATGAATGTAATTTGATACTTACGACTGATCATGTCCAATCGCGCCGAGTCAGAGCCAGTTGCGTTCAGTCGGTGTTTACAGTTGGTGCTTAAAATCGTGCAGTGTGCTGCGTCTAACGATTCTAGTCTTAGAATTTTAGAAACAGTCATTGCCAGTCCTCCTCACAAAGATTCTTCTCAAATTTGATAATTCCCACTTCTGAAGTAGTGATTACGAGCAAATCGCATTCAAGTTTCGAAAGGAAAGTCATTTTTACAATAGCGCTGAGAGCACGTGAAGGCAGCATAATATTTGCGACCGATGACGTCTGTTTCCTTGGAGACTGTGTCAGGCGATTGTAAACAAGCGGCGAAATGGCGTCAAAAAACGTTTGCAACATAAATACACATTGGACAACCGGTATGGAAGAAAAACTGGTTGAACTCTGACAAGAGTACGAATATCTATACAACGTACCATAATAGAAGTGATAAGGAAAGAAGCTGGGCTGCTATTGCGGAAGCTTTGAACGTATCAGGTACAGGGCCGGATTATCCATAGACGGGATTGGGCGAGTGTCCTGGGGCACCAGCCAATAGGGGGGCAACAAGTGATAAAGATAATGACTAGACTTTCTTTTTTATCATGTTTTGTATATATATTATTTATCTGGAAAGATACGGATACAAAATTAACAGTTAATGATACAATATACAGAGAGAATATAAAGAGCCCTGCCCCTTTGATCGCGAAAGTGAAAGTGCCCTTTGAGGTCGCATTGTGGTAGTATAACATTACTTCTGTGGTAATTTAATTGTCTGTACAGTGCCGTTTCAAGTCGAACAAGCTTCATTGAGGATCGCAGCTTATCGTTACTTAACAACGGCGACACCACCGGAGTGCAAGCCCTAAAAATAGATTAATTTAACAAAGTTTAATCACCTCAAATTCTCTCTGTAGAGAACAAAGTCCATGTTGCCTCTCCAGCCAGGACCTCACCCATATCCTGCGCGTTTTTCCTCTTTTTTTGTTATTTTCAGCACAAATATAGCTGCAGATGGAGAGCGTCAGCTGTTTGTTTACATCCATTTTCAAGATCCCGCGCACAGTGTGCTGCTTAGCAGCGGTCTAAACCGTAAACGTTTGCGTTCTTCTCCGACTGTCAACGATTAAAATCGGCTCCAGTCGAAGGAAACAATCGGTATGTGTGTTCAGTTCAGTCTCAGAATGTTTCAGCTAATCGTTAGGTGTGTCCCCGGCTTAAATAAGCTACAGTATGTACAAAATTCTGCAGCTAGAATTTTAACTAGGACTAAGAGATCATAATACTCCCATTTAAAATCAGTGCACTTGCTACCGGTTAAATTTAGAGTTGATTTTAAAGACCTTATTCTGAAATAAGCACTTCACGGACTGGCTCCGGAGTATTTATCTCAGCTTTTAACACAATATATCACAAACCAAAATCTTCGCACTTCTCAGCACGGTCTGTTGGTTGTCCATCAAACACAGTTGGGAGACGGAGCTTTTTCTATATCTGCTCCCAGGTTATGGAACCTACTTCCAGTTGAAATTCAGGAAGCACAGTCTCTTGGATTTTTTTTTTTTTTTTTTTTTTTTTTTTTAAACATACTTTAAAACATTTTCTTTTTTTTTAAGTTGGCTTATTGTTGATTGTGGTAAACATTGTTGATTCCTTGTTGTTTTAATAAACCTAAGTACTATTGTTGCTTTATTTTGTATTTTTCCCTGTATTTCTACTCTGTAAAATGCTTTGAGAAGCTCCTTCAAAGGTGATATAGAAAATAAAGTAGTTGTTGTTTTTATTATTATTATCATCATCATCATCATCATTATCATCATCATCATAGTACCATGGTAAGTGTCCAAAAAACATGGTAACACGCCATGGTACTTTGACATACTTCTGAGTATGTAAAAAAAATACTATGGTATTACCATAAGCTGTTGTTTAAAGCGTCAGTTTAAACATTAATCATATTCATTCATTTACCTTCTGAATGGCAATTCGTCCTGCGCCAGCTGTATCGACCAGCGTGTTATCCAAGTCAAATATAATCGATAAAACTCCTCGATTTTCCATCATATTACACATAAACGTCCAATATTATCTACAGTTCCGGACACGCGGAACTCCGGCTACTGACGTCAGACATGTTGCATTGTGGGAGATGTAGTTCCCAAGAAAGAAAAAAAAGAGAGAGGGAAACAAACATGGGCCGATTACATAAACTGCTATTTTTTTATTTTAGTTATTTATTTATTTTATTTAAGACTGTTGATAACTTTTTAAAATCAGTTACATAGCCTACATTAAAAAAAAACATAGATTGGTCTAATTTGATACCAAAAAGTAAGACTGATTGATTACAACCAGTGTTGGGGGTAATGCATTACAAGTAACCTGAGTTACGTGATCAGATTACTTTTTCAAGTAACTAGTAAAGTAACGCATTACTTTTTCAATTTACAACAAAATATCTAAGTTACTTTTTCAAATAAGTAACGCAAGTAACTTTTTCATATTTATTGACTGACAGCTCTCCTGTCCCCATGTTGAGAGAAATAAAGTACAGAGGTGTTGTGTGCGCTGTGTAAGCATGATGGTTATTGTAGTTTTAGAATAAAAATAGAACTTTTTTGTTGTTATTAAAAAACAAACAAGCAAGCCCCGGTGAGAAAAAGTAACGTAAAAGTAATGTAACACAATTGCGAAATCGTGCAGTGTAACACATTACTTTTCATAAAAAGTAACGAAGTAACGCAACTAGTTACTTTTTTAGGGAGTAACGCAATATTGTAATGCCTTACTTTTAAAAGTAACTTTCCCCAACACTGATTACAACTAACTGCTAGTTGGTCATACTAGTTTTTAAGACACAAGTCTTATTATAATGGCTGTTTATGCAGGTCTGTAGCCTAGATCTACTTGTTAGATCAAACTTTTTGCTTCTTCATTTTTTCAAGTAAAACATTTCACCTAAAACTACATATAATTATTAGAACTATTAGGCTATTATTATTGGTGGAGGTGTTTTTTTGTTTGTTTGTTTTTTTTTTCAATTATTATTATAGAAATATATCCTACCTATAGGCTATGATAGGCTATGTCAACAGTGATAGATTATGTGAACATTGCAAATGTAATTGTAAAAATTAAAATTGTAAAAACTGTATATTCTGCAACACAATTAGCCATATTTATGCTTGAGAGAAAGACACTGTTCTAGCAGTAGGACTATACTAATATAGCAAACGACATTGTAATCAGGTGGAAAATCTGAGCGGTAGCTGATGTCGGAAGACGTGCGAGTTGGCAGCTACAAATGAGGTTACGTGAAAACTTCAGTTTGTTCTCAAAAAACATGCTCTTTTTCAGGTTCTTATCAGATTACATGTCCTGTCCTTTGAAAAAAAAAAAGAAAAGAAAAGAAAAACTTGTCTGAACTTAACCTATGTCTAAGTTTTCATCTCAAGATAGTGTAGGCTACGTGTGAGAAGTAGGCTACTGTCTTCAGTTGCCTCCTCATCTTAACCATGTGGCAAGTTACTGTATTTTACGATAGGTACATCTAGCCAGGGCAGATACAAATGTCTGAAAACATTGCACAAATGCACTTTTTTTTTTTTTTTTTTGTATAATAAAGCAGGTAGGCCTATGTAAAATCTAAAAAAAAAAAAAAAAAGGCTACAAAATAGGCCTATAAATAAATGTTTAGCTAAATTTTACTTACAGTTGATGACTTTGCCCATGTACTGTTTACTTCTAACATTTTTTTTTCACTAGAACACAAAATGAAAAAGGAAATCACTCATTATTATACTTGAGATTTTTTTTAAAGGACAGTAGCTAACTTAGCCTATTCATAATTTTCAAGCAATTAAGATGCAATCACAATCATGGCCACATGATGGCATCATTACAGCGAAGTGAACACTAAAATTCAACCACATATCTAAAACTCGGTCCATCATGGCCAACTTGGCCATGGCTGAAACTTGTGGATCTTTTAGTTAGACTATTGGATTGAAGGAAAACAATTTTCAGTAAAACAAAACTGAATTCATTATCACAACATCTGTATGGTATGCTGCGAATCTGCGACTGTATCATAGAGAATGAAAGCAGAACCTTTGGGAAATCATTCAAATAGCTCACCTAAAAATGAGATTTACTCATCCTCAAGTTGTTTCAAACTCATATACTGTTTTTGTGAAACACAAAATGGGAGCAAAAAAGAGAAAGACATTTATATTTACAAATATCTATTATTAAAACATTTTTGCATCTTTGAGGACAGTATGATACAAGTTTAAATTTTTATAATTTACAGTCAATCATCTTGAAATGTCTACATTGTTAAGAAATTAGATATGTTTATCTAGCACATTAGCTGTGTTAATTGTACATTGTCACATAATTGAACATTGAAAGCCACAGAAAGTTCACTGGGAGAAGCAAGTTTCAGCCAGATGCAGAGCAGAAATTACCCATCATTTCATTTATCAGCATTTCTTAGTGCAAACTCACCTCATATGGCCTCACAGCTATTTTACTTTTTTTCCTTCTACATGCAGCATGCACACACCTTCAGGGCACTTCACTCACCATGAGGAACACTTACAGTTTTCACATTGAGTTTTTGTGGTTTGATATTTATTTTAAAAGGCTGAATTGCATGAACAGTCTTTATTCATAAACAGTGGCCCATAAAGTATTTAGAAACTTAAACCACTATTAAAATACATGCATTTCTTTGCATTACATGAAAAATATCAAACCAAAATGGCATTTATTTTAAAGCACAATTTTCAAACAGAAGTTCCTGCTTAACCATCCAACCAATAAATAAAAAAATTAAGGTTTTTAATTATAAATTATAGATATGCATTTCAAAATAAAGACAAGTATTTCGACATTTCGAAGGCTGCGTTCCAGTTCGGGTTTTTTTATGCCCTTCCCTTGCTAACTTCCCTCTGTCTCATTCACTCGGATGTATGTCAGCTTACGTTGCATGAGTGCCCACTACTGGCGGAACCATTGCGATGGGCTGAATTGGAACGTCCTAAGCCCTTGACTTGGAATCCTCAATGGAGTTGATTTATTATTTAATTTTTTCCCTTACAAAATTGTTTAATGTAGCATTCTATATGTATATAGGTGTGTTTATGATATATTAATAATTTAAAAAAAATATTTAGAGTTGTTTGTGATGGGGTAAATTAAACGCGATATGTGATGACTTCACAATCGTGTTGCATTGTGGTATATGGAGCTGCCTGAAGTGTACATATGAAATAGACTCATTCCCTCGGTCAAAATAAAGGGAGCGAGGGTCTGTCCATATAAACCTCATCCACTTCACGAAGTGGAATGCACTTCAAAATTGTAGCAGGGATTCCCCCGAGGTTGAAGTGCTTAGGGAAGTTCATGAGTGCATGTCTAAAAGTGGAGTGGAACGCAGCCCTGGTTGTGAAATGGTGGAACATTCATAATTAATGTGATTAATTACACCTGTGGCTACTCAGCATACCCATACATCATCTAAGGGTACATTTATACAACAACAATCTACTAAAAAGGTAAACATTTTTTCCCACAGATCCACGAAAATGACTAAAAATGCTGTATCATGCTGCAATGCCAGTAGTTGGCGATGTCACTTTGTAAGAAACACTAATGTTGCGTCCGAAATCGAATACTTCTCTACTATATAGTATGCGAAAAACAGTATGCGAACAGAGTAGTATGTCCGAATTCATAGTATTCGAAAAACAGTTGGCGAAAAGTACCCGGATGACTTACTACTTCTGGTGAGATTCTGAAGTGCGCATATGATGTACACTTTACTATCCCATGAGGCCACGGAAGAGGATTTGTGAATGGAGTTGAAGGGACGTAACTGATGCTGGTAAATCATGTGTCAGTAACAACATGGTGGATGTAGTACGTCTGAATTCATTCATACTACATGCATTTGTACTATATAGAACAGCACTTCTCAAAGTCCGGACTTCGGTCCGGATCCGGACCCGGAGGGAATTCAATCCGGACCCGCCTCCATTTCGTATTTCAACAGCAGTAACTGTGTGTAAGGGAATAAAAGTCTGGATTTCCTACTTTGATAAACAGATGTCAAAATCGTTTGTTTAGTGTTTTATGTCTTTTTGGAGATAGTCCGAGATTAAAGCGAAGGCGAGATATTTAAAGTTTTCCTCCGTGATTCAGTTGCCATGACATCCAGTGAGTCGCGCGACGCGACACTTCACTGCTGGTGTGAAGCAGTGGTTCCTGCGGCCCGTCACGAATGTAAATGCGGAGCGATATGCAGACCACAATTAAAATAATAATAATAAAAATAAATATAAATGACCTAGAATGCTTTATTTGTCATATAAAATAATTTTGGTGAGTATTTATTATTTTCAGACATCAGGCAATGACGCAATCACTCAGTTAACGAAACAAACACAAGTGCGCGCTTAGGAAGAATTCAAACAGTAGCCATTAATTTTGTACATTTAAGCCTCAAAATGGTCAAATTTGTTATTAAAGGAGAAAAACTAAATGTGGAACATAAAATGAAGGAACACGTGCAAACAAGAAGAGTCGCAGCATCAGCAGTAAAGGTAAGAATGGAAGAATCAGTTGTTAATGAGCGAGATGGGCAGCCTTCCTGTTTGCTCTGTAGTAAAGTACTTGACAAGCAAAACCTACAATTTCAAAAGACTGAACTGTGAATTCGATGTGTTTGTTTGGTCTATTTTAAATCGGTAAAAATAACCGCATCAGCGCACCGCGGCTGGAATGAGCCCAACTCTGCGCGCGCTCGCTGATCCGATGCTGCGCGAGGGATTGCGACGTTACAGAAAGCTTGATATCGTCAGAGATTTAGCCTACAGTGCGCTTTTCGTTTTCAAAAACTCACTTTAAAACCCGTTTTCAAAAGTTTGCATTTTCAGGCCCCCAAAATGCCGTTGTCGTGAAAATGAACGGCAAAAACACATAAAAACTTTTTTTGTCTTTAGTTGAAAACAGTGTTGTGTAATTAGTAGTTATGGGTTCTTGATATTAAATTCAAGCAACTTTGTGTATTATGATAAAAAAAATATCCATGTAAGCAGATCTGTTATCTGTTGATCATTACTCTGCAGCTTGCATGTAGAGTAAGACATTGAGAACAGTTCGCGTATCCAGAGGAAGTGTCATGTATTGTTATTTCAAGCATTAAAATGACACTTCAAATGACACGTCCCACTCCTTCTCTCGTGTATCTCTCATTATGTAACCTTGCGTGCACTCACACCTGGCCGAGCGCCAAACGTTGACACGCAAAAATGTGTCACTGCATTCTACTCTTGTTCTAGGCATGATCAGAAATTGGAGCATTTCTCACGCATGTAGATTCTGCTCATAGCACGGATGCCAGTCTCTGTTTCAACAATTCCTGTTCATGTTGGCTAACGTTCCTTCCTAAACACATTCTGTAAACAGAAGTTTCAGGGAGTGGAAGTGTGAGATAGTTATGGCTACCAAAACAAACACTGCAGCAATTACAGCTACAAATCTCAGTACACTAATTTAGCACCCATTTGGAAATCCTCCTGATGGATAACAGTCCGTGTCATAAGCATTAGTAGCAATAATCCAGTTTTGTTTAGGAATTAAAAAAAGAAGTAAAATGCAATTTCAACTAGGCTACTTCAAACAACAATTAGATATCTGAAATGTCATTTTGACTATATTTTTACTAATAAGAATTGCAATTACAATCCGAATTCTGGAAATGTTGGGATGTTTAAATTTGAATAAAATGAAAATTAAAAGACTTTCAAATCACATGAGCCAATATTTTATTCACACGAGAACATAGATGACATAAATGTTTAAACTGAGAAATTTTACAATTTTATGCACAAAATGAGCTCATTTTAAATTGGATGCCTGCTACAGGTCTCAAAATAGTTGGGACAGGGGCATGTTTACCTTGGTGTAGCATCTCCTCTTCTTTTCAAAACAGTTTGAAGACGTCTGGGCATCGAGGTTATGAGTTTCTGGAGTTTTGGTGTTGAAATTTGTTCCCATTCTTGCCTGATATAGGTTTTCAGCTGCTGAAGAGTTTGTGGTCGTCTTTGACGTATTTTTCTCTATAGGTGAAAGAGCTGGAATGCAGGCAGGCCAATTTAGCACCCGGACTCTTCTACGACGAAGCCATGCTGTTGTAATAGCTGCAGTATGTGGTTTTGTATTGTCCTGCTGAAATACACAAGGCCTTCCCTGAAATAGACGTTGTCTGGAGGGGAGCATATGTTGCTCTAAAACCTTTATATACCTTTCAGCAAAGCTGCCCATACCTTATGCACCCCCATACCATCAGAGATGCTGACTTTTGAACTGAACACTGGAAGGTCTCCCTCCTCTTTAGCCCGGGGGACACGGCATTCGTGATTTACAACAAGAATGTCAAATTTGGACTCGTCTGACCATAGAACACTTTTGAAACAGTCCATTTTGTAAATCCCACTTATTTGTATTACATATATTACTAATGGCAGCCAGGAAGATAATCACTGTACATATATATATATATATATATATATATATATATATATATATATATATGAGAAAATGACGGTCGACTTGCAGTGAAAATCTGACTTTTTTCGACAGAAGTGGGCACTTATTGAAACATATTTTTACTTCAAGGAAATAGCTCTAATACAGTACATATTAATGTTTGAACCATGCAGATAATTTACAGGTATGTGGTGCATTTATTGCTGTCAGGGACTTTTGTATTTATTTTAATTTAGTAACCTTGGCCCACAGGACACAACGGCGCTTCTGGACCATGTTCACAAATGGCTTCCTTTTTGCATGATAGAGCTTTATTTGGCATCTGCAGATGGCACAGTGGATTGTGTTTACCGACAGTGGTTTCTGGAAGTATTCCTGGGCCCATTTGGTAATGTCATTGACACAATCATGCTGATGAGTGATGCAGTGTCGTCTGAGGGCCCGAAGACCACGGACATCCAATAAAGTTCTTCTGCCTTGTCCCTTAAGCACAGAGATTTCTCCAGTTTCTCTGAATCTTTTGATGATGTTATGCACTGTAGATGATGAGATTTGCAAAGCCTTTGCAATCTGATGTTGAGGAACATTGTTTTTAAAGTATTCCACAATCTTTTTACGCACTCTTTCACAGATCGGAGAGCCTCTGCCCATCTTTACTTCTGAGAGACTCTGCCTCTCTAAGACATCCCTTTATAGCTAATCATGTTACAGACCTGATATCAATTAACTTAATTAGTTGCTAGATGTTCTCCCAGCTGAATCTTTTCAAAATTTCTTGCTTTTTCAGCCATTTGTTGCCCCCATGCCAACTTTTGAGACCTGTAGCAGGCGTCAAATTTGAAATGAGCTCATTTAGTGGGTAAAAGAGTAAAATTTTCCCATTTAAACATTTGTTATGTTATCTATGTTCTATTGTGAACAAAATATTGGCTCATGTGATTTGAAAGTCTTTTAGTTTTCATTTTATTCAAATTTTTAAGGAAACGTCCCAACATTTCCGGAATTTGGGTTGTAATATTTTGATTACTTAGGACAGGGGTGCCCAGTCCTGTTCCTGAACCAAAGTTCAGCTCTAACCCTGCAGTAGCAGCAGCTTAGCAGATCTATTCCGCCAAGACCAAACATATCAACAT
This sequence comes from Ancherythroculter nigrocauda, assembly GCA_036281575.1. Lineage (NCBI taxonomy): Eukaryota > Metazoa > Chordata > Actinopteri > Cypriniformes > Xenocyprididae > Ancherythroculter > Ancherythroculter nigrocauda. The sequence continues at coordinate 461,415 of VTFQ01000703.1, forward strand.
TTATTAGACCACCTGTCAAATTTATTAGACCACACAAACATTTTAGGAATCTGTCAAAAACCTGTTTAAAAATAAAGATGTTATTGTCATTTATTAGTTAAATAACAAACTGAAACAACTAAATAGTCTTTATTCATACATAATAACCAAAAAATTCTATATTTTATTTTTATTTTATATGGCGTCCTTTGACCTTGATAACAGCTTGCATTCTTGCTGGCATTGTTTTTATGTACTTTTCCACAGTATCTGTTGTTATTGACTTCCAAATAGTTTCTAGTTGTTAAAGTTTTGTGCAATCTATCTTCAAATCTATTAAATCCCAACAATAATTATATTTTACCATTTGAAGCACTTCTGTGACTAAAGAGCTTACAGTGGATTAACCATTACAGAAACATAAAAATGATTTTGGTAAACACCAATACTGTTACTTTAGGGCAGCTGTGGCACAAACCTTACATTGGGTGGTGGTCTGCTTACACACAAAATCCTTACTTGTCACACAGTTTCTGAAACCTGACACTCAAACACCAGAACCACACACCAAATCTGCAAAACCATAAACTAATTCTCAGCCTTCGAGTTTATAAAACACTTTTTGCAAAACATAACACACAATTCTCTATGTAACACACAAAAATCTAACAGGAATTATCTTGATTTCCTTTTTCAAACACAACCATTGTTTCTGTCCCAACTACACATGGTTGATATATTTCTTTTCTGTACTGTGTAACACTGTATTCACAACCACAAATGCTTACAGTAAAAAATTTTTAAAAAAAAAATAGTTTGGATTCAATCTGTTTACCATGAATTTTTCAACATCTCTGCCAATTACTTTCAACAGAAAAAATGTATATAGGAGCTCATGAAAAAAGAGCTCTAGGTTTTGAATAACGGTGTGTATATGATATATCCAAAAAACAGAATATTATGGCAAAGGTGTTTGCAACGTAAGACAAATGTTTGCTTTTGGGACGTGCTTGTGATACTTTAAATGCAATGCTTCATTTTGCAAGAGATGTGAGGCATTTTGCATTTTGTGCATGCAATTCTTGGATTTGTGTGTAAAGTTTTGAAAAAAAAAATGAGGCAAAGTTTTGAAAATGTGTGTAACCAGTTGAAAAAAAACTGTAAGCACTGTATATATGAATAATCAACAATTTAGATATCAAAATACACATTTAATGACATTACAATTATTTTTTATCATATCATAATAATTGAGTTATGACTTTTCCATGCAATAGTAAAATGCTATTTTGACTATTCATAATTTCCCACAGATATCTGTTTATTTCCATTTTTACAAGTAAAATGCAATAATAAGTGATATAATTAGTTATAATTAGAGATGAAATTAGTTTTGTTGGTCATAACTACATTTTTTACAAGTAAGAATTCCATTTTTACTATTCAATACTGAATCTTATGTTGACTTGAAAATTTCAGCTACTCAGATTTGCATTAAAGATTTCAAAAAGTCAATAAACATTGAATGCATGTGTTAAAGGGCATGAGAAATGACACTGGAAACCTTTTAACTGCTCTTCTTCACAGACACACAGCGCTCTATTTTGATTTTCATCTCAGTGGGTGGTCATGTCTGCAGTCTCACGCGATCTCTGTGTTCAGCACAAGCCTCCCCCACAGACAGCAAGGCGTTTGGGTCACCTTATGTTTAAATATCTCAGATAACACCTGCGCAACAAGAGATCAAGCAAGTGCATGAGGGCATGGATCCTTTATTCTTACAGTACGAAGTCTTTTCTCTTCTAGATCAGAACCATCATGCATCGCACATAAAAATACATTGTATGAGAAAAGCAAATGTTATGATCAGATGTTCCTAATTTTGCAGGGAGTGTTTGAACTGTCAATTTAACACATTAATTTGAAAACAAGGCACTGACAGCAGAAACCTGTCAACAGTCAACAGTAGTGTGGCACTCTAGGTTAATGTGTCACTTATGTAACATAAGATCTGCTGATATTGCATCATTTTCAGCACCTTACACAAACACACTATGTGGTTTGGAAGAAATCTTAACACACCTGTTCTTGACCATGAAAAAAAAAACACAAATATTGTATTCAGCAGGTAAATGTTGCCTCAGCTCACACCACTGTGTCTGTTAACAGCAAGTCAAAACTTGTATTGCCAAAATTAAATCATTAAAATGCATTGCTGAAATATTGCATTACTGTTAGTAATAAAAGCCATATGGTAGAATTATGAATGATATCAAACGGAGTCATTACATTGTTGTTGTTTTGACATGAAAATGTTTTATTTTGACTTTTCACTGGTTTAATTGAAATTCATTTTTTTTTTCAACAAATGTTGCAGCTAAAGAAATGAATAGATACGTTTGAGTATATATAGTATATAAAGTTATGATATATAAAGTTTGCATACAATATGTGTTTTATGTTTATTATTGCATTTGATACATCAGGCTTTTATGGCTCAAAGAGTGTGATACAGTGAGAATATGGAGCTCATACTTGATGAGGGGAGAAAAAACCCTACATTTTAAATTTTCAAACTGAGACAAAATATGCAATTTAGTGCAGATATTTATATGGCCAAAAAGTAAGATTCTGATACCTTGCAATGTGAATCTGTGAGATCTTTATAACTGTATTGCAGATTACTTACATAAGATACATATAAATAGTTGTCACTCTTAATCTCCCAATATGTCTTAGTAAGATGATATATAAATGATTATAGTTCGATTATCAAAGCTGTAATTTGACTTAAGAGGGAAAACATATAATGCAATGCAATGATGAATGAGATATATAATATAATCAAAAGCCTGATGTATCATATTTGATATACTTTAAAGGTATGCTATGTCACTTTTGTTGTTCAAAATTAACAAAATTTAAATGAGTCAATACATCATCAATCCTTCTTCCAAAACTTGTTTTTGTCTTACCGTGATTCACTTTTGGTAAGCCTATTAGGCACCTCAGTTGTGGGTAATGACAGTGGAAGAGAGTGTTCATTCACTCCCCCCATGTACATTTCCTGCTGGTACTGAGACTCGGACCTGTGACCTCCGGTTACAAGTGCCTCCTCAAATCGGTAAACCGAGAAAAGTTGCTGCAGCTACTTTGACGCGTGTATGGTGTGGGAGTGGCATAGGTTAAGGGGGTCGCACACCGGACGCGAAGCTTGGCACCGCGCAGCGTCGCGTCTCTGACAACTCACAGGTATCGCACACCGGCCGCGCACATTATATACGTGCGAGCTCAATTTTGACTCGACTCCTGATAGAAGAGCTGCACAATGGGAGTGTTTTACGTCAACAGGGAAACGTTACGCTTTAATATTTCGCACTGAGGTTAGTGTACATGGAAAAATGGCACAACAAAGCAAAAGGAAAGAAAATGCTACGTTTATTATACATTTTTAGACTTTATTCAAGCTGTTAAACTAAGAATGTGAAACTGATGTATCTTGCAGCACAGGGTGAAGTCAGTATGTACATTAATGACGATTTGAGAGAAATATAATATACATTGAATGTAAAACAATATACATGGCGCTCTGTGGCGCGGCAGGATTTTAAACAACTTCGTGAGTCGTTGCTGGGCGCCGCGGACAGGCGCCGAATGTCGCCGCCGGTGTGCGTACTCTCATAGAAAACAATGCGTTCGAATTTTAAAGACGTGGCGCGGCGCTGAGCTTCGCGTCCGGTGTGCGACCCCCTTTAGGTGTCACAACCAGCGAAAAAGGTTGACATGGAGGAAGCCAAATCTCAAAACTCTAGAGAATCACTCATTAAAAAAAAAAAAAAAACACAACAGAGGAGAGTCTGCTGGCAAAAAAAGAACGTGATTTGAAATGTTGTAAAAGCCATGCAGAGATGGTGTTTTTATTACTCAAGAGGGGAGTAAAGTATTTTATTGAACAGATAAATTGCTATATGTAGCTCTCTAACAGAGTTCATTGTTAAGCGTTATCTATTGTGAAGGGTCATATTTATCCACATAAAAAAGCAGAGCCGATGCACAACCAAAACAATATTCATTGTGCACCTTCAACATGCCTTTTCTAAAAAGTGATGTATGAATAATCAAGTAAAGCTAAGTTGTTTCAACCCAAATTTGGGACAAATATGGACATACCCAACAGTTGGGTTAAAAAATGAATTTAAAATTTTAACCCACTGGTTGGGTTTGTCCATATTTGGACCAAATTTGGGTTGAAATGACCCAGAGTGACTCACATTTTTAGAGTGTAGGCTTTATGGGTTAGGAACATCATAGAGACTTGGGCCTCCATAGCAAGAGCATAGCAACATGCCGAGCATTTAGCCACTGGATAAAAGTCCATTGAACTGTGGCTGCACTGGTTACCTGCAAATTGGACAGGCAGAAGTAAATGAGGCTCTCGGTCAGAGACTGAGAATGTAGACAGGAAGTTCCTGCATCCTTTATGATTAATAATTGTATATCACTCAACACTGCAGTCACTCCAGCTGAACACTGGCTGTTTTCTCCCTCCCCAGGCTGTTGAATGAGTCAACATTTCCATTAGAGTCATGGAGTAAAATGGATACGAACCAGATGGGCTTATGGACATTAACTACACATTCCACACCCAACAACAATACATATGATTACAAACATCAACACTGATTCTGATGAAAAGACCAGCAAGAATTTCCATGCACACCACATATGTCCTTCATGGAGGAAACAACACCATGCTCAGTTGTGACATGCTCATTTGATAGAGAAAAGTAAAACACAATTAAATCAGTTTTATAAAATGATATTATAATTATGGAATGCTTTGGTCTGTGAACAAAAGTTGGTAAAATGTCATATTAAAAAACTGCAAGATTGCTATAATGAAGACATGCAGCTGAAATTAAATATGTTCTGATTGTACTCGTATTATTGTGCAGATCATCATATGTTCAGTCTATATAGTACTCTTCTGCTCACCAAGGCTGCATTTATTTGATCAAAAGTACAGTAAAAAAAAACAGTAATATTGTGAAATTATTACAATTTAAAATAACTGTTTTCTATTTGAATATATTTTAAAATGTAATTGATTCTGTGATGTTTTATTATTTATCAGTCATTACTCCTGTCACAGACACGTCAGGTTCCACCTCACTTCCTTACCCACGCACTCAATCACCAGCCTACTAATCACCGCCACCTGAAGATCATCAGCACCGCCATCACCACCAGCACTTAAGCTCCACACTCACTGTCCGGTCTCATTTGCACTACAGCCAGTTGTATGCTTACCTCAAGGACTCTAAACGCTTTACTTACCTGCCTCCATCGTCTCCATCGTCTCCATCGTCTCCAGTGCTCCGTGTTCCTACCTGTCTGTGTGAGTGTTCCAGTCAGCCATCTCCAGCGTCTCCTTCCACCATCACCTGCAATACAACAAAAGGACAGTATTACGTCTTATTCATCTCCAAGATCATCATACTCATCATTCACTTACCTGTTGCTCTGCTGATTGTCTCAATAAACCACCATTACTGCTTTTATCTCTGCCTCCGGTGTCTCTGTTGTAACAACTCCAGTCTTTAGTGTCACATAATCCTTCAGAGATCATTCTAATATGTTGACTTGGTGCCCAAGAAACATTTTATTATATAATTAATTCATTTTCAAAATTTTATATATAAAATTTGGTAACACTTTATTTTACAGTGTCATGTACTATTACTATTGTAATAACTATAAATTATGCATAATTACATGCAACTAAACCTAAACCCTAATCCTAAACCTAAAGTACATTTAGTTAGTTAAAATTATTCAGTACTCAAATGTATAATTAAGTGTAACCCAAACTTTCTTGTCCTCTTTGCAAAAAAAAAAAAAAAAAAAATGCTTTTTTGCTAAACCTGAAAAGTATTAAAAAGTAGAATTTAGAAGTTAAATTAACTAATAATATAATTTTCTACCATATACAATTGAATGCACCTAGCTAACAACAACTTGCTTTGTTCTGGTTTCACCTCACTCCAGTCTAAACTAACTGATTTTATAGGTAGGCCTAATTTACTACACATTGAAAATACTGTGGATTATTAAGGCTAATTTTACTAACCACTCTTGCTAAATGGGGTAAGCACACTTATGTTCTCATTTCAGAGTTGTTCGAGTAAATGATTCATTATAGACCGTGTGGACAGATCATCAGTTGTTGTCATGATTCATTAAAATGAATCTGTTCAAATGAGTCATTAGGTCGCGAATTGGACATTAGCGGACGTTGACGCGTTGCGTGCGAATCGCGACTGTTATTAGGATATCGCAAAAGATTTGTCAACACAGAAAACACTTCACCACTGGATAGGATTCTTTTTGTTTACTAAAAGTGTGGTTTATGTCAGCTGCACGTGCAGCCTGTCATTCTCCGAATGCGCCTCGTGAAACATGGATTCGGTCTTACGAACTTTTTGCATTGTGTCATTTGATTTAGATATTATGTGTGAGGTAGAGAGAGTGCAAAGACGGTGCTTACTTTCTCACACGCACGAGGGAGGAGCTCTGCTCGTTCTGTCCGTCAGTGCAGCAGTCGTCTCCCTCCTTCATTTTACAGTCGAATGGTGGCTAGAACGCCTCCAGGTTCAAAGGTCAATACGGAATGGATTAATCTGCGTTATTTTTTTTAATGCGTTATTTTTTCTCAGATTAATTAATCGAAATTAACGCGTTATTTTGACAGCCCTAATATATATATAAGCAATAAGGTGTCAACAGTACTAGTACTAGTACTATCTCAATACAGCACTAGCCTCGAGTACCTTATTGCTTTTATAAAACAGTTACCACACAATACAAATATTAAAGCCAAAAATATGTATCAATGCAACTTTCATGAAGTAAAGTTTCACTAAAAGCCTTCCTTCCACTGGAAAAAATAGTCCATGACCGTGAACAACAACAGAAGTTACATTGTTACGCCATTAGATGGCGGCAAAGACTGTCCTTATGAGTGTGTCAGTCAGTATTGAAGACTTTTACAATGGAAAGACTGAATTGTTGTGAACACGGAACAAGACGCAACTGATAAATGCTTTGTCTAGTGCTGTCAGTCACGGGAAAACCCCTTAACTGTTAAAAGGACAAGATAATACATTTAAACAGATTTTTTATTATGAACATAGGACTGACCTGAAGGAAAATGCTAAATCTGAATGCAGGTAATAAACTCGCTCAATCGATCTTTTTCTGACATAATACAGTAAGTTTCAATGAACAATATCAATTGTATACAGTTTGTACAGTTTGTGTTGCTAAGAGTGGTTGCTAAGTGTGTTGTGTAGTGATGCACAAAACCGTTGGGTTAAGCGGACATAGCAGAATCAAGGATGGAACTAACCGTTTTATATATATATATGTATATAATTATATATAATTATATTGTTATACTATATTTAGCATTTATTTGATATCTTCTCTTTTGTTGTAACAATTTAAAAGTCTGTGTTGTCACTTTTGATCAATTTAACACATCCTTGCTGAATAAAAGTATGCAAAATGAACTCACATGGAGGAACATTAAACATTTACAATTAAATGTACATTTTGCAGAACTGTAAAATGTATTATGCACAACAACGTCAATTGTCCAAAATATTTTTGGATGCTTGTTTGACCTAAATGGGCATTTCCTTATGGTCTTTGATGCAATGGAAAAGGTACCAGGGACATGTCATTCTCATAGTTTCTCAGGTTCATTATGAGCTTTAGACGGACATTAGATATCTAATGACAGATGTCTTCCTGACACTGAGTCCCTTTCTGAGTGATAGAAACATGAACCTGCTAAGAGGGGAACTCCTGCTGAACAATGATGCTCTTGTATCACACCACCAGAGCATTTCTGAAGAAACCACACTGTGATGAATGTGCTCAAATTAAAATGAGAAACATTTTGTTTTGTCAAAAAATTGTATGTTTGTCAATTAATGACGTTGGAGTGACATGTTACACTTGTGGAAAATTTTATGTGAATGTTATTTCCCTAAAACACAGTGATGTCAAAACAAATCATATTCCCCTGAGGCATATAAACAGATGATCTATTATCTTTAGATTATCTTACAATGAACAAATTTCCACACAACCTTTATAAATATATTCCTGAGATGACAAAGCTGAATTTTCAGCATCATTACTCTAGTCTTTAGTGTCACATGATCCTTCAGAAATCATTCTAATATGCTGATTTGCTCAAGAAACATTTATTACTATCAACCGTAATACATACAGTACTGTGCAAAAGCCTTAGGCCCCCACCACCAGCTTTGTTGTTTTAGCAATGTTTAAATGACCATCCTTTTTTATTTTTTGGACTTTATTATGATACAAACAGAACATACAGGTAATATGAACACAAAATATGAAAAAGAAATTCAGAACAAAATGGCTTCTTTAAGTAAAAATCAGTATTTAGTGTGACTTCCTGGACTTCTTCCAGTTTCTGAGAAACTTCTTTTGAAAGTTTCCTTGGCCTTCCAGTCATTTTCCATTCCATTTAGGTTTAAGGTTCAGTTAGGTTTTTTGTGTGTGTTTTTCCACAGTTTTTTTAATACTGCATACAAATGTCCTGTACTTTCTGGTTATATTCTAATAAAGAGACTAAGAAATAATTATATATGGTCATTATACTATTGCTAAAACAAGATAGCAAGATAGTCCATAATTAGACCAAACTACACCAAAAGCGAAATCCATTTGCATTATGCCTACATACTTAACAAACTCAAGGCACAAAAGCATTTAACTCCTCGAACAACACAATAATAAAAACAATACCAAATAGCAATAAAAATATGTAGCCTACATCTATAGCATATTTATGTGTAACAAAGACTTTGAGTGTATTAACCATTAAAATAGTTGAAGGTGGCAAGTCTCCAAGTGATATAGTCATTTATAAACATAGCCTAATTATGTTTCAAGTTCCGTAATTGTGCGTTAAATAGGGATTTTCTGATCATAGGCGGAGAAAAAATTCACGGAAAGTCTGAGATGCGCTTCCCATTTAAAAACACATTTAAATATATTTCCTTGAAATAGTTTCAAGTTTCTTGCCACTGCACATATCCCAACATAAACACTGCTGATAAATTATTTGTTAAAGGTGCCCTAGAATTAAAAATTGAATTTATCTTGGCATAGTTGAATAACAAGAGTTCAGTACATGGAAAAGACATACAGTGAGTCTCAAACTCCATTGTTTCCTCCTTCTTATATAAATCTCATTTGTTTAAAAGACCTCCGAAGAACAGGCAAATCTCATGAACATAATACCGACTGTTACATAACAGTCGGGGTGTACGCCCCCAATATTTGCATATGCCAGCCCATGTTCCCAACATTATGAAAGGCATTAGACAAGGGCAGCCAGTAACATCTGGATCTGTGCACAGCTGAATCATCAGACTAGGTAAGCAAGCAATAACAACAGCGAAAAATGGCAGATGGAGCAATAATAACTGACATGATCCATGATATCATGATATTTTTAGTGATATTTGTAAATTGTCTTTCTAAATGTCTTGCTAATGTAGGCTACTGTTGGTTAAAGTTACCATTGTTTCTTACTGTATTCACAGAGACAAGAGCCGTCGCTATTTTCATTTTTAAACACTTGCAGTCTGTATAATTCATAAACACAACTTCATTCTTTATAAATCTCTCCAACAGTGTGTAATGTTAGCTTTAGCTACGGAGTACTATCAAACTCGTTCAGAATCAAATATAAACACCCAAATAAATACTATACTCACATGACCCGAAGCATGGGTATACATGGTCATTATACTATTGCTAAAACAAGATAGCAAGATAGTCCATAATTAGACCAAACTACACCAAAAGTGAAATCCATTTGCATTATGCCTACATACTTAACAAACTCAAGGCACAAAAGCATTTAACTCCTCGAACAACACAATAATAAAAACAATACCAAATAGCAATAAAAATATGTAGCCTACATCTATAGCATATTTATGTGTAACAAAGACTTTGAGTGTATTAACCATTAAAATAGTTGAAGGTGGCAAGTCTCCAAGTGATATAGTCATTTATAAACATAGCCTAATTATGTTTCAAGTTCCGTAATTGTGCGTTAAATAGGGATTTTCTGATCATAGGCGGAGAAAAAATTCACGGAAAGTCTGAGATGCGCTTCCCATTTAAAAACACATTTAAATATATTTCCTTGAAATAGTTTCAAGTTTCTTGCCACTGCACATATCCCAACATAAACACTGCTGATAAATTATTTGTTAAAGGTGCCCTAGAATTAAAAATTGAATTTATCTTGGCATAGTTGAGTACATGGAAAAGACATACAGTGAGTCTCAAACTCCATTGTTTCCTCCTTCTTATATAAATCTCATTTGTTTAAAAGACCTCCGAAGAGAGGTCTTTTAAACAAATAAATACTATACTCACATGACCCGAAGCATGCATGCAGCATACATGACGAACATCTTGTAAAGAGGGTTATATTAGCTGTGTGAACTTTGTAAATGCACTGTATTATAGAGTCGCGAGCTCGATGGGCAGGGAGCATGAGATTTAAAGGGCCAGCAGCCCCTGAATCGGTGCATAGTTAATGATGCCCCAAAATAGGCAGTTAAAAAAATTCATTTAAAAAAATCTATGGGGTATTTTGAGCTGAAACTTCACAGACACATTCATGGGACACCTTAGACTTATATTACATCTTGTAAAAAAACGTTCGATGGCACCTTTAATAAAGCATCTACATTCACAAACCACTGTTAATTTTAATAGATTACGTACAAGGGATTTGGCATGACAGAAAGTGTGCTCTCTTTTATAATCTCAAAAAAACTCACTCATCTTATTTCATCGCAATCCTTAAGAAGTTCTGTAACTGTAAATGAAACTGACTGCACACTGAACCTCTTATTCACATAATTGTTAGTTATAATGAGGAGATATTTGCCAGCGTGCAGAACTCAGAATCCACTCGCTGCTTAAAATGCCAGAGTTTTTGTTCAGTCCTTACTTAAACACCTCTGATTGGTCATTGCATTCAAGAAATCAATAGATATGTTTGTGATTGGCTACATTGCTCAGTGCTGCCTTGTTGTTCTTCAGAAAGCAAACACAGATACGCACAGTATCGTTTGCCAAATATGTTTTGCCAGTATGCTATAACGGTGAAAACTTATCCTAGAACAGTAGTTTATGTGCAGCTTTTCCCTCTAAAAGCAATCAAAAGCAGCAGCAGGTAGGTAGTGGTTTGAGTGAGAAAATTTCACACTAGTCTCAAGTTCATGGTCAGGGGAAGGGAAGCCTCGCCCAGCCACTCCGCCTAATTTATGATTCATATTTCTGAGATAACGGTAAAATTACCATTGTAGAAATTGGTGTTCCTGTGAGCTAAATGCTGCTGAAGATAATTGGTTATGGAATACGTGAATGGCCAAATCCACAGAAATACGGATTTTGCTGGGGGGCTACTGTAACATGTATGCACAGTTTCTGTGAATTTGTTTGTCTTAGTTCTCTAATCTCGTTGGTTGTTAATTGTTATACTACAGGGCTGTTGAATGCTCAAATCTGATTGGTTGACCTAAATTCTAAGGTGTGCAATTATTTTCAGGGAAACACATGGCTAAAGTAGTTCTAGAAGGTCTTGACCGCATTGCAGTTTCATATCAAAATTTTGTCACGGAAGCTCTGAGACTTGCGTGTAAGATCGAAGTGCAGTTTAATAGGAAAATCCAGAATCGTTGTCACAGCCAGGCAAAGGGTCAAAAAGTAACCAGTCTATAAAACATGAACACAACAACCAGCCAGAGTGCTCAGACATGCAGTGTAACAATAGCAAAACCTGACAGAAACAAACCAGGTATAAATAGGCAGAAACTAATGACATAAGTGAAGACAGCTGTGTGCAATGATCAGTGATGAGTCTGGAACAAAGGGTAATGGGAGATGGAGTCCTAAGAGTGATACAATAGTCCGGGGTGGAGTGCCCTCTAGTGGCTAACCAGGGCACTCCAAACTGGTGATCATGACAAATTTCAATAGGTCCTTACCGGGTGTGCCTCATACGTCCTGAAAAGTGAATCTGCGGGCTCTTTGATCGCCCCCTGGTGGCTGGATGCAGTACAGATCATAAACCTCGCCTGCATACAAACGAACAGGAATGAGTTAAAACAAAAAAAATAAATAAATTGCGTTTCAAATAAAACTTTCCAAAAGATGGTTTTGGTCATGTAAGGTAGTTGTTATCACGCTGATATATATTCAATTGTTCGTTTTTGTGTTTGATTTTAGCTAGTAATTTGATGCTATAGAAACGGGGTGTGTCGTCATGATTGACAGTTGTGACTGACAGCTTCTCTGAGGACTGTCGGAGCTTCAAGGGGAGATTGAATATATAACTAACTATTAATTTTCAATTTCTGTGTTATTTCACACCAACAAAATGAGTTGTTCAGCAGTAAACTGTACTAACTGACCGATCGGATCTGACGGATCACTGAACTTTTTTCGGTAACATTAAATGTGGGCTTTATAAGCTAATTAATAAATGTTATTAGATAAGATAACACGCCTAAAGTTAGCCAGTGACAGGGAAAAGCAGGTGATCACTACAGCAATCGATCTCCTGTAACGTTATTTTAACTTTATTTAAAATGGCAGGACCGTTTCTGACATTTTAGAGTTGTTTCTAGTGGCATATTATATTGAGTTTATCTACTGAAATTTTGAGTTTCAAAAATCTTATTGCTCTAGAAACAGAATAGCCTATTATTTTATAGGTAGAATTTAAAATTGTGTATAATTTATATAGCCTATTTAAAGCTGCTGTCCGCAACTTTTTTTGTGTTCAAAATTTACAAAAATTATATAATGAGAATGTACAACGTGAATCCATTTTCCAAACCATGTTTTTGGCTTACCCTGAATCATTATGGTACACTTATAATAAGTGATTATATTCAGACTATTTCAGACCGGACTGGTAAGACCCGCCGCAGAGTATCACAGTAACTGCGTGACTCGCCATAGACATACACGGAGAAAAGTAGCTCTTGCTACAATGTTCTTCCGCAAAACACGTGCAGTTATGTTTATTAACCGCTAGAGGGCCAAAAATCGCAGACTGCAGCTTTAAAATACATCAATTCGCCTTATTCACCTCGAACGTTCTAAGGAGCTTGAGGGGTACACCTACCACTTCCGGGAATTCTCGCGTTGCGATTTCTCTTAGCGGCAATGGCGCGGCAGTGTTCCTCAGTGCTTGTCACACAGGAAAAAATCCAACAGTGGACAAACCTTTCACCGTTTTCCAGAGGATAAGGGACTGCGTTGAGAGTGGATAAAAATATCAGAAGGCATCCTGGTCACTGGCATAAAGTTGGTTTGACGTCAGACGTTTGATATTCGCAAATTTAAGGACTGTCTCTAAAGTTACATCCGACATTGGTATGCACGATTCTAACTTCAATAACATTTGAAGGGAAGAATTAACAGCCATAAAAACAACTGTAAAGTGTTCATCTACATGTCAGCTACGATGCACACCTTTTATATTTTAAATATTTATTAAAATAAACTGTCAAATCATGTGTAAATATGGCTATTTTCACTACTGTATATACGCTCATACATAAATATGCCATAATTTAATGCTCAATAACATTTTAAGGGAAGAATTAACAGCCATAAAAACAACTGTAAAGTGTTCATCTACATGTCAGCTACGATGCACACCTTTTATATTTTTAATATTTATTCAAATAAACAGTCAAATCATATGTAAAAATGGCAAGATTCGTAGTTGTTTCCATTGCTGCTACTGATTGATAGTACTGTATCGGAGTCCAACTTCCGGGTTTGTGTACCCCTCAAAGGCGTTCGAGTTTTCAAAATGGCCGCCAGGTGAATAAGGCGAATTATGTATTCCGTCGATACCGCGACTCCGCCTCCGGACTCCACTGACGATTCCTTCTGTACATGCCCAGACTCCAAACTGACGCTTTTGCGTAACATGTCATCGTCCATCATCGTACGTTTTACATTCAGTTCATTACAATGGAAGGAAGCGGTGTCGCGTCGTCCATCTTTTTTACAGTCCTTACAGCCTACAACCCCAAAAGAAACAAAACCCACAACGACACCAACCAAGCTAATAAATAAAGTAAACAATAGGAGGAAAACGACAAATTATTGTCTAGGTTTTTTGCCACAATGGTATTCTGCTATCAAGGCTCAAGCCTTCGTAGTTCTGAAATGACGTTTTGGAATTAGCAACGGAGGCTTATGAGATGCGTAAGAAATTAATCCCACAAAAATGACAAAAACCTGACAAATGTCGTACAATACAACATCGAAACAGATTCTTGAGGTGTGGTAACTGTAGTATAAGCGGAATTGTTGACTCCGGCCGTTGAATTCTTGGAAAATAAGAATACGCTTTGTGTTGTGGCCACATTACCACCTCGGGTGTGCATTATTTTCTAAGAATTCAACAGCCAGTCGTCAATTATTCCTTATGTTCTACACACCTGTTTCTTCTCTGATTACCTTTTGTTTATAAGCCTAGAGTTATCCTTAATTCTTTGTCCTGTATCGTCTATGTGGTTGTTTCCCTGATTCTTCTGAGTTTTCCAGTTATTCCTGAGTATTATATTAAAGACTGTCATTGTCGTGTTTCTGTTGTCGTGCGCTTCACAGATTCAGCCACTTACTGTGACAATATATTAATGTGCCATTTTTTAAAAATTTGTTAGAAATTTATCAGAACCATTGGTTACACTTTATTTTAAGGTGATCTGTAGTTACATTGTACTTACTCTAATTAAGTATTGAGTAATATTAATTTACTACATGCACTTATTATTGAGTTATGGTTACGGTTAGGGTTAGTTACTTAATTATGCATAATTTACTGTTATTAGTAAATACATGTAGTAACGTGTAACTACGTCACCTTGAAATAAAGTGTTACCGAACCATTTAATTATTAATCTAAATCTATTGAATCTGAATCTGGTTGATAATGCAAAAAAAAAAAAAAAAAAAAAAAAAAAAAAACCTTACGTTATGTTAAGATACAAAGTTAAGTTACAAAAATACAAAGCAATGTACAAAGTAAAAGTACATTTCTACAAAAGTGTGATTCCAACATCTTGCATGATCTTGTGTGTGAATGAATATCAAAATGACACTGGATCTTCAGCATACTGTTTATTTACCTGAACAGCTTATTTTCTTTGCTTTTGAGTGGCATAACCACATACCAGGAAGTTGTAAATCACTTGATAATAGACACAGACAAAATGGCACCACAGTGATCTCTAGAAAGCATCAGAATAGTTGGCATTTTCTTACATCCAAAGCAAATTCACGCCATCTGCCAGAAACATGTCCATGCAATCTTCACCCCAAGATGAATGAGAATATCTGCCCAAAACAAACAACATATCTGCTGTTCCAGGTGAATAATAGGACCTGTCACTGAAACTGGAGAGGATGGATGATAGACACCAGATAAGTGAAATGATGCAAGTCTGCAAAGGTTTCCCATGAATTAAATGAAAGTGCAATGTGCAAAAAGGAGAAAAGTCCACAAATGTTGCAATGTGTGCATGGAAAGTCCATTATCTGATGATCTGATGGCCTTTAGGTCTATATATAGAGCTTGCTCTTCAAAGGCCATCTATTTTAGTCCTCAGTTGCAAGGAAAATGAAATACAGATGAACAGCATATTATTAGATATGGTGGAAGGGGGGTCACTATAAATTGTGCCAGCTGATTGCGTTATTTATTTGCATACACGGTCCATGTTGTTTTAGTATAGCCAATTCAGCAAAAGAATTATGCAAATTGTGTTGACAGCACAAAATCATTTGATCGACATTTATTACATTTCTGCAGCAATAATCAAAAGAAAATTACACAAACATCTCACACATAGGCTTATATATTTAAGTCACTAAAATATTGACTTGAAAGTTTTAATTGTATAGAATAGGGCAGTTTTTACTGCTTTTGAGTTGCATAAAAGAATCAAAACCATTTGTTTTTGTTTTTTGTTTTTGTTTTTTTCTTAAATCAAGACAGTGAATAAATCTAATAATGAACACTGAAAACTATCCATGCTGACATCAAATAGCAACACACAAACACAACAATCCGTCACCAGGCTCAAGTGTGGAATTTATCGGCCTGCTGTAAATTAAAAGAGAGATTTGCACTGTCACTACAGCAACTGGTTGGCAAGAAAAGAAAATGTTAATCCTAAAGGCATGGCAGTATTATACAGTCAGACGATAATAGGAAACATGTTTACAAAATAAGACTGCAAACTTGATGCAAAATAGATGCTAAACTGAGAAAGAACTGAATAAAAAAAAATCAACTAAAAAAAAAAACACTTACTAAAAACGGTCATATTTTTGTTTATCTACATGTCATGTTACCATTAACCAGAATTAGAGTACTGTGAACATGAAAGTGTGTTGTTAAATTACTGAAATATTAACTTTAATATTAATCTCTCAGGAAGACTTCAAGGTCAAAAGAGTTTGGCTGACTAAAACATTTGTGAATCTCTGTCCAACAATGTTGAAGATCAGAAATAGTGTCATTGTATTTATACTTGTAAAATGAGAAAAACACTTTTAAATAAGATTTTCAGATTTTAAAAATGATTATTAAAAAGAAGAATAAAAAGAAGCGCATTGAATCACGTTCAGTCTCTGGTACGTTACGTGTGCACGAGTGCGAGCACGAGCAACAAGTCGCTGGCTGCAGTTCATTTTAACGGCCACCAGTGTCACTAATAATAAGGGTTTCTGAACTCTACATATATATAGCCCCTTTAGGATAATGTACAGAAAGTAAATAAAATAGTTAACAAAATGCATGTGAGAGTGATCACAATGCCTTTATTAGCATGTCAGCATATCACAGTCGGCTATCTAAAAATACTTTAAAATACATTTTATAGGAAAGAAAGAAAGAAAGAAATTAAGGATGGATGGATGGAAACAGTCATTATATGCAAATATTACAGTTATTTATGGTGACACTATTGGCAAAGAAATTACATCTATAAATACTATGCAAATGATGCTCTACTCTCTCCAATAATAATGAGTAAGGGAGCTGTTGAATAAAACTTAGATGTACCTTGTGCAACTGTTGTCTCTTCTGGATGTCTAGAGTGATACACTTGTGAACAGATGTTATGGGTTTATACCAAGAAACAGTGTTATTAAAAACAGCAATTATGAACATTATAACTTCAAGGTAACATTAATGATTAACAACAAAGAAATATGAGAATAAGTTTATTGTGCAAGTGAAAATTCTTCCCCATCACTGTCTGTGTAACTGTGTGTAAACACTGCGAAATGTGATATAGTAGTTGTATTGTTGAATAGAAGGCAGAGGTCATGAAAGTTTATCAAAAAAATTGTACTTCCTCATATAAACAATACATTATAGTGTGGTTTTGTACCAACAGAAAATGACAATGTGCTACATATAATGGAGTTAAAAAGTTTGAGACTACTTGTGAAAATGCTGTTTTGCATAAAAAAAAGAATGATTCATAGTGCAATATTTGTTATTTTGTAATATTCATTTTCATATTTATATTATAAAATAATATTACAATTATTATAAATATCATTATCTTACATTATATTATTGTCAGTATCTATCAAAAGTGGTCCAAGGAAGGAACAGTGGTGAACTGGCGATAAGGTCATGGGCGGCCAAGGCTCATTGATGCATGTGGGGAGCAAATGCTGGCCCATGTGGTCCGATTCAACAGACGAGCTACTGTAGCTCATATTGCTCAAGAAGTTAATGATGGTTCTGATAGAAAGGTGTCAGAATACACAGTGCATCGCAGTTTGTTGCCTATATGGGGCTGCATAGCCGCAGACCAGTCAGGGTGCCCATGCTGACCATTGTCCACTGCTGAAAGTGCCAACAGTG
The DNA here is from genome assembly GCA_036281575.1 of Ancherythroculter nigrocauda. NCBI lineage: Eukaryota > Metazoa > Chordata > Actinopteri > Cypriniformes > Xenocyprididae > Ancherythroculter > Ancherythroculter nigrocauda. Next base: position 479,437 of record VTFQ01000703.1, read on the forward strand.
GGCACGTGAGCATCAGAACTGGACCACGGAGCAATGGAAGAAAGTGGCCTGATCTGATGAAAGCCGGCGGAGGCAGTGTGATGCTTTGGGCAATGTTCTGCTGGGAAACCTTGGGTCCTGCCATCCATGTGGATGCTACTTTGACACGTACCACCTACCTAAGCATTGTTGTAGACCATGTACACCCTTTCATGGAAACAGTATTCCCTGGTGGCTGTGGCCTCTTTCAGCAGGATAATGCGCCCTGCCACAAAACAAAAATGGTTCAGGAATGTTTTGAGGAGCACAACAACAAGTTTAAGGCGTTGATTAGGCCTCCAAATTCCCCAGATCTCAATCCAATCGAGCGTCTGTGGGATGTTCTGAACAAACAAGTCCGATCCATAAAGGCCCCACCTCGCAACTTTCAGGATTTTTAGGAATATTAGGAAGGTGGTCATAATGTTATGCCTGATATATATATATATATATATATATATATATATATATATATATATATATATATATATATAGAGAGAGAGAGAGAGAGAGAGAGAGAGAGAGAGAGAGAATGCTTCCTTTACTCTCACCCGCTCTCTGGCCCTTTCGTGAGAAAATGGTTGTTAGGGAGTTACTAGGGTGGACCAAACACAAGCTATGCCAGTACAGAGACAATACTAACACAACAGAAACTCTAAATCAGCTTCCATGTCCACTGACAAAGAACAATAACAATACAGTTTTGACTGTCTGACTCACGACATGTACTTTCACATGCTTGAACTAAATGGAGCACTGCAGGTAATGTGCAAGCTCTCAGCTATTTCTTCTTGCACATTGCATTGCTTTGTTTCCACGGTCACAGTGGCCAGCGCAGAATAAAATTTGAGACAATTGCAGAGAGTGGTAACACAGGTGTAGGTTTATGTGTGCGTGTGAGCAAACTGCCTCTTCCCCCTCATCTGGCCTATCCAGTTTGGTGTGTTCCATTCACACTGACACCGATTCTATGACATGATTGCATAAGTTAGTGTAAACTATACACAGAACTAAATGTGCTGCCTTGTAAAAACATCCACAGAGCTTACTGACACACACACATACACACCCACATATACAGCTGTTTTCTCACACATCAGAAAAAAAAACTTTCATCAATGGAAACAAGGGGAGGGTCCTTCACGTGTCATTCATAAATTCATCTGAATGCTGTTAGTCAGACTGGGGCTGCAGGGCACTGTGCAAAAATGCTTTCATTTAATTAAACAGATAATTCAACCAACTTATATTGATTCAAAGCTCTTTTCTTCAATCAGGAGGAATATGAAAAAAAGTATTACATTTTTTAAAAAATGCATTTATTAAAGAAAATGAAAAACAAATATTAAAATATTAAATTATTTTTAAATTAACAAAATTAACACTGTCAAATGGATTAATGATTAATCACATCTAATATAAAATCTGTAAATATATAATATATATGTGTACACACACACACACACACACACACACATATATATATATATATATATATATATATATATATATATACAAACTTTTATATTAGATGTGATTAATTGTGATTAATCGATTTGACAGCTTGTGATTAATCACGATTAATTGATTCAGAACAAAATGACTTCTTTCAGTATTTATTGTGACATCCTGGACTTCTTCCATTTTCTCAAAGTAGGAAATCTGAGAAACTTTGTATTTTGAACATTTTCTAGGCCTATATGATCATTACCATTGTTAAAACCTAAGACTTTTGCAAAGTACTATGTGTGTGTGTGTGTGTGTATGTGTTTATACATATAGTCAAACCAAAATGTATTCAGACACTTTGAATAAAATATGAACAAGCTCTCAGAGTTAAACTGTGTCAGAAAAAAATAATCTTAATTATGTCAGATAACACTTAAAAAAAACATGGTCAGGTCAAAGTGTCTGAATAATTTTTGGTTCCAAATTTACGGGTAGTCCACTGTATAAAGAATTTTTGGGTATAATAAGTCACATTTTCTTTATTTTGCTATCCTCACTTACATAAATGAACTATAGTGTATAGAACTATGAACTATAGTCCTGCACCCACTAGTAAAAATGGTAACACTTTACAATAAGGTTCATTAGTTAACATTAGTTAACTTCATTAGTTAACTTGAACTAATAATGAACTGCACTTATACAGCATTTATTAGGGGCCAAGCACCGAAGGTGCTTAGGCACCTATTGTTATTGTTGGCGTTCCGTACGCTTATTATTATTCTTCCGCTTCTTCTTCCGCTCTTGAAGTCTATGGCAGCCCATAGAACCGCTTGCGGGAAAGTTGTGAAATTTGGCACACAGTTAGAGGACAGTCTGACCTTTGTCCATAGCAAATTTGGAGTCTCTAACTCAATCCCTCTAGCGCCATCAGCTGTCCAAAGTTGCACTTATGTTTATGTTAATAACTTTTGAACCATAAGGGCTAGAAACAAAATTCTTTTTCCTCTGATTCCTTGGGTCAAGACGAATCGATTGCACCATATGACGTCATTTTCCGTCATGAAAATTTTTCCGCCATTTTGAATTTTCTGAAAAACGTACTTTTTCGAACTCCTCCTAGGCCGTTACTCCAATTTTCACGAAAATTGAACCAGATCATCTTCAGACCATGCCGACAAAATGTTATGGAATTCAAGTTGATTTCTCAAACCGTTTTCGAAAAACACGCAAACGAATTGTATGTAGTGCTTGCGAAAATAGACATAAGGCTGTATCTCCGCAACGCTTTATCGTATTCAGACCAAACTTGGTAACTGTCATCACAAGCATGACCTGAGGCAACATGCAGCGTTTCGGCGCAGCGCCACCTAGTGGTGCGGAGATATGAAAAATGGCTATTTTTACTTATAACTTCTGATGGGTTTGGCCAAAAATCATGAATTTGGTCTCGTTGGATTCGGGGAATCATGCCGAGTCGAATGATATCCAATTTTCCCATATTGGACATTTTGGCCGTCGGCCATTTTAAATTTGGTGCTAAAATGCTGTATTTTACGAACGCATTAGCGTATCGTTATGAAACTCGGTATGGGTCATCAGCACAATGCCCTGAAGGAGCATACCAAGTTTAGGACCAGCGCCACCTTGTGGTCAAAAGTTATAACAAAATTTACAAAAATGCTAATAACTTTTGACTATATTAACCGATTGTAATGAAACTGTTTTCAGTAGATTCCTTGGGTCATGCTGAGAACATAGATATCAAACTTTCCATAGTCAGCTGAACTTCCTGTCCGCCATATTGTTTTTCTTTAAAAACCTACTTTTTCGAACTCCTCCTAGACCGTTGCTCCGATTTTCACCAAAATCGAACCGTATCATCTTCAGACCATGCTGACAAAAAGTTATGGATTTCAAGTCGATAAGTCAAACCGTTTTCGTATACCAGAGCAACGAATTTGAGGCATGATGCAAAAATGACTCTTGAAGCTGTATCTCTGCAATGCTTTATCATATTCAGACCAAACTTGGTATGTGTCATCACAAGCATGACCTGAGGCATCATACAATGTTTCAGCACAGCGCCACCTACTGGAGTGGAGATATGAAAAATGGCTGTTTTTGCTTATAACTTCTGATGGGTTTGACCAAAATTCATAAATTTGGTATGGTTCATCAGGACAATGCCCTGAAGGAGCCTGAGAAGTTTCGGACCAGCACCACCTTGTGGTCAAAAGTTATAACAAAATTGACAAAAATGCTAATAACTTTTGATAATATCTACCGATTGTAATGAAACTGGTCTCAATAGATTCCTTGGGTCATGCTGAGAACATAGATATCAAATTTGCCATATTCAGCTGAACTTCCTGTCCGCCATATTGTTTTTCTTTAAAAACCTACTTTTTCAAACTCCTCCTAGACCTTTGCTCCGATTTTCACCAAAATTGAACCGTATCATCTTCAGACCATGCCGACAAAAAGTTATGGATTTCAAGTTGATAAGTCAAACCGTTTTCGTATACCGGAGCAAAGAATTTGAGAGATGATGCAAAAATTACTCTTGAAGCTGTATCTCTACAATGCTTTGACATATTCAGACCAAACTTGGTACGTGTCATCACAAGCATGACCTGAGGCATCATACAGTGTTTCGGCGCAGCGCCACCTACTGGAGTGGAGATATGAAAAATGGCTATTTTTGCTTATAACTTCTGATGGGTTTGACCAAAATTCATTAATTTGGTATGGGTCATCAGGACAATGCCCTAAAGCAGCCTGAGAAGTTTCGGACCAGCGCCACCTCGTGCTCAAAAGTTATAACAAACTTGACAAAAATGCTAATAACTTTTTTTTCTAATTGCTCACTGCTGCTGTTGGTCTGATGCTCACGGCCATGTTGGCTGGCTTCTTGTGCCGTTTTTGTGCTTGGCCCCGTAATTGCTGCTTGCAGCTATATTTAATCTTTGTTATTGTTAATTTCATTTACTAATACATTATTAAAATCTTGTTAACATTAGTTAATGTACTGTGAACTAACACAAACAAATAATGAACAACTGTATTTTAATTAACTAACGTTAAAGAAGATTAGTAAATACAGTAACAAATTCATTGCTCATGGTTAGTTTGTACATTAACTAATGTTTAACTAATGAACCTTATTGTAAAGTGGTACCGTAAAAATATATAAAAAATGTCTGAATAATTTTTGGTTTGACTGTAAAAATATAAATTAAATTAAATTAAATTAAATTAAATTAAATTAAATTAAATTAAATTAAATTAAATTAAATTCATTGTGTTTTGTCATTTTGAACCTTGACGATACCTGGCCACCATTCAAATTCTTTGAAAGGAAAGAAATCTCAGGGTGAACGTTCTGCTAAATGTCTCCTTTCATGTTTCTAGGAGAATAGGGAATCATACAGGTTTGGAAGGGCTTTCGGCATGATAATTAGCATGCAAACAGTTCATAGCTGTCATCTCCAAGATATCTAATCTTTTCTAGTTTAAGGAAGTTTGAATAGACACACTCACACAGAGACCAGCAGTGGCAGGAAGCAGTGTGTGTGCAGTGCTTCAGACGGTCATGGCACATCAAAGTGCAGCGAGACACATATAATCCAGACTGACAGGCCAGCCATTCTCCTTTTTAGACTACCTGTGGCAACACCTCTCCTTTCTTGCTCATTGAAGCAACAAAGCAACCAAATACACCCCTATAGCAACTGTTACGGTGGTGACCAACCTTAAACATGCACGCTGTCAGAATTCAAGGATGTACAGTGAAATATGTTAAATAAATATATATGGCAAAAAAGGTAAACTACAGCTGCAGGCTTTATTTTACAACCCATTGTATTTTCGCAAATAAAACAATTGACTCCATGCACAATATGCTTACAAAATCTTTAAAATATATATATATATTTTTAAGCAATATTCAGCAGCATATTGGAATGATTTCTGAAGGACCATGTGACACTGAAGACTGGAGTAATGATGCTGAAAATTCAGTTATTTTAAATTGAAATAATATTCCACAATATTCCTGCATTTGATTAAATGAATACAGCCTTGGTGAGCATAACAGACTCATTTCAAAAAACACAAATTACACCAAAATTTCCACTTATAGTACAGTTTTTACACCACTTTTTTTTTTCATCACTACAATTTATTGTTTATTTCCACTTTTTTTTTTAACTTTTTAAACTTCCTGCAGATTAGTCACTTGAGGAAGTTGAATCTGGAAATGAACATACATTGGATTCCTCATGATTCAATGCCTTTAAAACTTGACATCAAATCTGTTCTGTGCTTTATAGAAAATATAATTGAATGAGGCCTTGTAAAAGGATAAAACTCTCAAATCACGTCCATGTGTTTGTGTGCAGAGGATTTGTGATGAGGTGAATTCGGGTTCCTGTTTTTTGGGGCCGCTGTGGGGCAGCTTCTGTTCCACCGAGACCTTTTCATTTCACAACAGAAAGACTGAACTGCAGTCCACAGTGACAAAACAAATGACCGATCTAATTAGAGAAATATCAGAATTAATAGAGCATAGTACTTTTGGAGGACTTGGGAATGCAAAAACCCAAACAAAAGGGTCATGGTCCAGTAATTATTTCCTCCCTTCTGTTTTAAAAACATGGGACAATGACATTATCTAACCATAACAGTATTAAATATTCTTGCATTATTTACATGAAACCTGCCATTTTTGTCCCTATAAGTAATATAATAAAAAAAACAATAAAAAAGATACATGATAAATCATATATTATAGTTTGGGGTCGATAAGATTTGTTAATGTTTTTTAAAGAAGCTTCTCAAGCTCACAAAAAACAGTACTGCGTTATATTAAAAAAAAATGTTTAAAAAAAAAAAATGATGTAAACATTTCATATTATTATCATTGTTGAAATCAGTAGTGCTGCTTCATATTGGAAACATTATACTTTTTTTCAGAATTCCTTGATGAATAGAAATATATATAATCTTATATACTCCAATAAGGCATAACATTATGACCACTGACAGGTGAAGTGAATAACACTGATCACAGCACCTGTTAGTGGGATATATTAAGCAGCAAGTGAACATTTTGTCCTCAAAGTTGATGTGTAAGAAGCAGGAAAAATGGGCAAGTGTAAGGATTTGAGTGAGTTTGACAAGGGCCAAATTGTGATGGCTATAGACGACTAGGTCATCTCCAAAACTGCAGCTCTTGTGGGGTGTTCCCGGTCTGCAGTGGTCAGTATCTATCAAAAGTGGTCCAAGGAAGGAACACTGGTGAACCGGTGACAGGGTCATGGGTGGCCAAGGCTCATTGACGCATGTGGGGAGCGAAGGCTGGCCCGTGTGGTCTACTCCAACAGACGAGCTACTGTAGCTCAAATTGCTCAAGAAGTTAATGCTGGTTCTGATAGAAAGGTGTCAGAATACACAGTGCATCGCAGTTTCTTGCGTGTGGGGCTGCATAGCTGCAGACCAGTCAGGGTGCCCATGCTGACCCCTGTCCACTGCTAAAAGGACCAACAGTGGGCACATGAGCATCAGAACTGGACCACAGAGCAATGGAAGAAGGTGGCCTGGTCTAATGAATCACGTTTTCTTTACATCACGTGGATCCAATCGAGCATCTGTGGGATGTGCTGAACAAACAAGTCCGCTCCATGGATGTCCCACCTCCCAATTTACAGGACTTAAAGGATCTGCTGCTAACATCTTGGTGCCAGATACCACAGCACACCTTCAGGGGTCTAGTGGAGTCTGTGCCTCGACGGGTCAGGGCTGTTTTGGCAGCAAAAGTGAGACCAACACAATATTAGGAAGGTGGTCATAAAGTTATGCCTGATTGGTGTATATAGTATATATATACAGTGGCATGAAAAAGTATGTGAACCACTTGCAGAATCTGTGAAAATGTGAATAATTTTAATAAAATAAGTGAGATCATACAAAATGCATGTTATTTTTTATTTAGTACTGTACTGAGTAAGATATTTTACATAAAAGATGTTTGCGTTTAGTTCACGAGACAAAACAATAGCTGAATTTATTAAAATGGCCCCATTCAAAAGTATGTGAACCATTGAATCTCAATACTGTGTGTGGTTACCTGGATGATCTATGACTGTTTTTATGTTTTGTGATGGTTGTTCATGAGTCTCTTGTTTGTCCTGAGCAGTTAAACTGAGCTCTGTTCTTCAGAAATATCCTCCAGTTTTCAAGGATTTTTTGCATATTTGAACCCTTTCCAGCAGTGACTGAATGATTTTGAGATCCGTCTTTTCACACTGAGGACAATTGAGGGACTCAAACTCAACTATTAAAAAAGGTTCAAACATTCACTGATGCTCCAGAAGGAAACATGATGCATTAAGAGTCGGGGGGTGAAAACTTTCGAATTTAAATATCAAGGTAAATTGTACTTAATGTTTCTTCCGGGAAACATGCAAGTATCTTCTGTTGCTTCCGAAGGGCAGTACTAATGAAAAACAATGATATTTAAATATAATAAGAAAAATTGTGACATCTTCATCCTGTTCAAAAGTTTTCACCCCCCGGCTCTTAATGCATTGTGTTTTCTTCTGGAGCATCAGTCAATGTTTGAATGTTGTTTTGAAGTTGTGTTTGAGTCCCTCAATTGTCCTCAGTGTGAAAAGACGGATCTCAAAAATATTCAGTCACTGCTGGAAAGGGTTAAAATATGCAAAAATGCTTGAAAACTGAAATTTCTGCAAGACCTGGAGGATTTTTCTGAAGAACAGAGCTCAGTTTAACTGCTCAGGACAAACAAGAGACTCATGAACAACCATCACAAAACATAAAAACAGTCATAGATCATCCAGGTAACCACACACAGTATGACGAATCAATGGTTCACATACTTTTGAATGGGGTTATTTTAATAAATTCAGCTATTGTTTTGTCTTGTGAACTAAATGTAAACATCTTTTATGTAAATTATCTTACTCAGGACAGTACTAAATAAAAAATAACATGCATTTTGTATGATCTCACTTATTTTATTAAAATTATTCACATTTTCACAGATTCTGCAAGTGGTTCACATACTTTTTCATGCCACTGTATCTTATACACTAGTCAACATCTGAAGTAGATCAAAACCTTTCAGTCCTAAAGTCCTAAAACCAAAATGTGTTTCTTTCACAATTCATGCAACATGTAAGTCTGTTATTAGTCAATGATGTCATTAATGAAATGTCACCCTTCATGGCTTTTGATGGTTTCCAGACATGATTGTTTGTCATTAGGTACCAACTGATCTGTCACAGGTGTCCATAATTGGGAACTGGTCATCTTTTAAGGCTCAACAGGGACATTGGGATGCTGCAAGGAGGCATGACTCAACGAGAAGTTGCAGACGCAGTGGGGACATCTCAAAGTGTCATTTCTAGAGCCTGGAACAGGTTCAGAAGGTCTGGTAGTGTGAGTAGAAGGCATAGTGGAGGCAGACAATGGGACAATGGAACACCAAATCAAGAACGATACTTGACCCTGCATGCCCTCAGAAATCATTTCACGCCTGCAGTCAGCCTGTGAAATGACCTTCAGGATGCAACAGGGGTGTGAGTGTTGGCTTGAGAGCCAGAAGACCAGCTGTGAGGGTGGCAGCCTGACAAGCCAAAGGTATAGGGATGAAATCCTGAGACCAGTTGTGCGACCTTATGCTGGCACAATGTGGCCAGATTTCGTGCTTATTGATGACAACGCCCGCCCACATCGAGCAAGGCTGGTAAAGGAATTCTTGGAGGAGGAGGGCATCTCAAGCATGCACAGGTGATGCAAGGCTGTGATCAACGTCAGAGGTTGTAACACTGACTACTGACTGGTTGTCTCAATGCTTAACGTTTGTTGTTTCTTGTTCATGACTTGTTTGTCGCATTTGTTAAACCATGCAATTAATGTTTGTTTTACAGTACAAACTCAGATTTTTGACCTGCTGTAACATGCAATATCATCTTGTTTTGTTGAACTGAAAAAGTTTTCCTTCCTGTTTTAGGTCCTGCGTCAAGCTCTGACGCTTTGACACTCCACACAGATTGACTACAGTACAGTACAATACAGTATCCAGTGCTTCACCATTATGACCATTGTGCTGGATCCTTGAGGCACTCCAAAGGCACTACACTGCAGGCAATAATGTTTAAGAGGCATTTTTAGTCCATTGTGACTTCAGGTGAACCTTTAATTCATAAATTTATGCACACCAAAGCACCCATGAAAACAAACAAACAAACAAAAAATTAAAAGACAAAACAAAACAAACAAAAATGCCTAGACCTGACTGCATATACCTACTACACAGATCCATTCAGAATTAGTAAACACAGCAACATACGGATGCCAAATCAAAACATTTTCCAGAATGTCTGGAAACAACCTGATGTACTGAAATGTGTCTGTGCATAAAAAGAATGTGTGAGTCGAGAGCACACAGGTTTGTTTGCTCATCAATATAACAGACTCATGCATACTTACTGTATGAAGTCACTTGTGTAAGTCACCACAATCCTCTTTACCTTAATTGCAGTCCTCATCAATCAAAACTTTACTAGCGAGACGATGGTTTGCTTTTTCCAACCAAGAAACACAGTTTGCGAATCATCTGGCCATACAGTAGTGGGATGTTTTGACGTTCCGTTCTGTTTGTATTTCACACAACACAACGCGATGCATGAGGGCTCTCGCGTTTTTCTGAAACAATCACAGAATATGTCAGAGCTTGTGTTTTAAAGCGAAACACACTGGATGAATAATTAACCAAAAACTCTCTCTCTATATTTACATGGGTCAATGATGTGACGGGTCATTTTGTTTGTCCAAAGGCCTTAATAATAATATATAACAAAGATATGACATCCAAAGAGGTTTTAATTATATTTTGCTACATATAAAGGTATTTTAAAGATTTTGAATTGTCAAAAGGTCATTCAGTTTAACTGTCCAAAGGCCAATGCAGCTATTTCATTAGTGATTAATATATCTTAAAATGTAATAAATGTATATATTTTTTATTCTGGCATGATTTTATAATGTCATATATCAACATAGTGGAAAATGGTAAATGGCAGAAGTCACTTTGTTATGAGAAAGAATATAAGAGAGAATTTAATTGATGTCATACGGAGTAACCAATATAAAGGGACCATTTTGGATCAAGTCATGCGTTCAATGTCATGTGACAGGATGTGACATCATTCAGACACCTGCAAAGGACCACATGGTCATGAAGCAAAGTTACTAACTCTCTCTTAACTATTTTAAAAATTCATGTTTTCACTCATTCATACGCATGACACATCAGGTCATTCGATACAACCACTATAAAACATGGAAAATGTTGTAAAATTTTAAAATTTTATACAAAATATAAAATGTTTAATTGTCTTTTTGCTAGCTAACTAGTTAGATCAGCCTGTTAGCATTGTTTGAAAATATAGTTATTCAGGATAACCAAAAGTGTCATTTGGTAAAATCGAAATTTTGGTTAAACCAAATGACTTTTTTGGTGACAAATTTTGTCCACCTTGTAAAAAATTACAAAAACAGTTTAATTGATTATAAAAACCACAAAATCTCATTGTTAACACTTGATAAAACTTAACAAAACTTGACAAAATTAATTATATCTCCATTAGTTTTTTTTTTTTTTTTACACTTTTAAAAACCTTATTCCTCAATGACCTATATATACATATATATATAGTATATGATATCTTTGATCTAGTAACGTGCAAATCCACCAGTTGCCATCCAAGAACACATCAGTATTTCACCTTTATCCCAATAAGACATCTGGCAGTTTATCACATACTCTGAAATCCTGCACGTCTGCAGCGGGTTTAGATGAAGGTCACTGTCCTTCTGTACATTTCTGCGAAATCATCTTTGACATCTACTGTAATATTCATATTCACCGATTTCAGCATTAGTGCTCATGACATTCCTGCCATGTTATGGCAACAGTGTGAGATGGTCTTGGTTGAGCAGTCTGGCTCCTGCTGTTAAAGGAGATTCATGTTTCCTTAACAGCTCAGTTGGACATGAGAAAGATTTTACAGCCAGTGAAGCCGAACGCTCATTAGTGCCTGTGTGCAGGTATATCAGTTCAGCTGCGGTGAATCTCATCAACAAACAGAGGTCCAGATAGAATCAGTGAACTTTTTTCATATTTTCAGTTGTGATTTTGAAGGAAAACTTGTGGAATGGATAAGCAGAGGTGTAAAGAGTACCTGAAAACCATACTTAAGTAAAAGTTGAGATATAGTGAAAATGACTCCATTACAAGTTTCAAGTCACCAGTCCTCTTTATTTCTCAATTCTCTTTATTCTCTCAATCTCTTTATGAACGTTTTGAAGCGTCAAAGTGGTAGTTGCATAGCTGTCAACGGAGAGACAGAAATCACTCAGATTTTATTAAAAATATCTTAATTTGTGTTCCGAAGATGAATGACAGTCTTACGGTTGTGGAATAACAGGGTGAGTAATTAATGACAGAATTCCAGAAGCTGTTCCAAACCTGCATGAATTTCTTTCTCTGCTGAAAACAAAAGAAGATATTTTGGTAAATATGGGTAGCCAAACAGTTGACAGGCCCCATTGACTTCCACAGTATTTTTTTTTTCTTTTTTCCATACTATGGAAGTCAGTTTGGCCCATCAACTGATTAGTTACCCATTTTCTTCAAAATATCTTCTTTTGTGTTCAGCAGAAGAAAGAAATTCATACAGGTTTGGAACAATTTGAGGGTGAGTAAATGATTTTCAAAAAAATATATATATTAATTTTTGGGTGAACTATCGCTTTACAATAACTAATTTAGTCAAATACTTTACTTTTCATTAAAAAAAAATAATAGAAAAAATTGACCTCATAATTATTGCTAATTATTAATTATTTATTAATTATTTCATAACTTGATTTTCCGGTGAAACTACAGACTTCTCTCTGGTAATGCATGTGTATATATATATATATATATGCAATACAGAGGAAAAGATCTATTGTTACTTCATTTTCATTGTGTCTTTAAATGGAGCTGAAACAGCTGAAAACATAATCTTATTAGCCAGAATATTTAATAAACGAACAAGGGACAGAACGTCTATAGATTTTAATAAACAACATCAGTTCAGATTTCAATTCATAAATTAGTGAGCATAGATTACATGCAAGGACTGTAAAACCTGCCTCAATCTACGTCATCTAAAAGTCTTTTAATCCACATCTCCAAAAATTTAAGATCAAAACATTTACACTATCAAAAGTTAAATGCTTCCAAATGTCTCTTCTGCTCACCAGGGCTGCATTTATTTGATCAAAAATACAGTAAAAACAGTAATATTGTGAAATATTATTACAAATTAAATTAACTGTCTTCTATTTGAATATATCTTAAAATGTAATTTATTCATGTGATAGCAAAGTTGAATTTTCAGCATCATTACTCCAGTCTTCAGTGTCACATGACCCTTCAGAAATTAACTGATAATAACTAAGCAGTTAAATTTGAAATAGAAAATTGTATATATTAAAACAGAACTTTTAAATTATAATTACCTTCCACAATATTATTGTTTTGTTACAATCTTGGTAACACTTTACAATAAGGTTCATTATTTAACATTAGTTAACTACATTAGTTAACATGAACTAATAATGAACTGCAGTTCCACAGCATTTATTAATCTTTGTTATTGTTAATTTCAACATTTACTAATACATTATTAAAATCTTGTCAACATTAGTTAATGCACTGTGAACTAACATGAACAAACTATGAACAACACTAACGAAGATTAGTAAATACAGTAACAAATGTGTTGCTCATGGTTAGTTCATGTTAGTTAATAATGAACCTTATTGTAAAGTGTTACCAAAATCTTAATTATTCCAAATGTTTGACCAGTATATAGTGTACATAATTACGGAGGCATTTAGGGAATCTGTCACCAGCAGCATCATTTCAACTGAAGTTGGACAGTTTGCAGAATCTAGAAATACCAACAATGTTGGTACCTGTATATGGTTTTGTCTCTTCCGATCTCTACGGCTCGGTCCTCCCGCAAAACTCTGCATTCTTTATCTTGGAGCCAGATTTCCCATTGCGGCAAGACTCTGGATTTATCATCCCGGTGAAGGGGGGTATGGGTGGAGAGGAAGTAGCTTGTTTTCACTGGGAACTCTGGACGTTTGGGATGGCGTGGACTCGTGCCAACTGGTTGTAGCATGTGTACGTGCGATTTCAGCACTCACCTAGCATTGTTCTTACAGGCTGTTGGTGGGGTACCACACGCATGATTATACCATAAACCTGGAGATACAAACACAATAAACCCAGATCATCAACAACAACTGTAGCAACTCACAAAGGTCAGTGTAATTCTTAGCATGCATAACAAAGGTGATGAAACCTCTAAATCTTACCACATTATCTGATGAAAAAAAGGATGATGTATTAATGACAACAAAAAAAGTCCAGAGGAAATGATACGAATTCCTCCCTGAAACAATACTGTGAGGGCAGGCAGAGCCTCAGATATTACTAGCTGCAGGGAAAATTCAGCATGTAGCCGTGTCTTGCCAAAAGGGGATTTTTCTTCCTCCTCCTCACTCTCTACAATCTCACGCAAGTTCCTTGAAACAAAAGCTAGGCAGAAATAACGAGAGAAGAAATGCTAGAAAAACAGAACTCATGCCAGTGCAGAAATAATTACCATGTTGAATAGTTACATCTCTGCCCTCTCTGCACGCAACGAACAATCTTCTCTGCATAATGCTCTGGTACCTTTCGAAGATGTGTTGAATTATTTTCCAAAAAACAGTGTGGATGTGTATGTGTGTTCTGTATACTTATAAAACAAAACAAAACAAAACAACAAAAAACAAAACAAAACTGGGTCATGGGATTGGAACACACACAATAAAATAAAGTAAAATTAAAACAAAAAATTAAAAAGTAAAATAAATATGGAACATATTTTGTGTTCCATGAAAAGAAAGTTATTGGTTTGGAACACTGAATAAAATAAAATAAAATAAAATAATAAAATAAAATAAATAAATAAAATAAAATAAAAAATAAAATAAATCATGGAACATATTTTGTGTTCCATGAAAAGAAAGTTATTGGTTTGGAACACTGAATAAAATGAATAAATAAAAATAAATAAATAAATAAAAATAAGTAAATAAATAAAATAAAATAAAACAACAAAACAAAACAAACAAAACAAACAAAACAAAATAATCATGGAACATATTTTGTGTTCCATGGAAAGAAAATCATAGGTTTGAAATACTGAATGAATAAATAAATGAATAAATAAAAATATTAAAACATAATTAATACATAAAATAACTCTGATTATAACAACACTATAAATGGCAACACAGCAACAACAGGAAAAAACCTGCATATATATATTTTTAAAAACACAACCGTTTAATTTATTAATGCCACAGTGTATGGTGGAAACCTAAGTGCCAACATAGTACTGTCTGATCTGTAATTTGTCGATTAATATTAATAAACTCTAAAAAACTACATTAAAAAAAACTTGTAAAAGTATGGCAATTAGTAGCCAGAAATAAACTTGAATGGCAAGAATATGTAGAAGATAAAGTCGGTCACTTCCTCATATCATGGTGACTTGATTTCCTAGAATTATGTTTTTAGAAGGTCTGTGCTATTCGTGACAAAAATAAAAAACACATTCATGGTGTGTCTTCCGTCTTAGAGGCCTTGCGTGACTCTGCAGGCTTGTGTCACTCATGCATGACCGTCTATCATCATTACATAATGAAAACACTGCCGTCATGTCTCGTAGTGGGGAGACAGAACTTCTCTTTGAGCACTGGGTGAACTTTGACCTCTTCCAAGGGGGCTGGATAAAATAAAGGAGGTAAAGTTGAAGTCTACTGACACGTAAAAACCTTGTTCAGGCTGGATCACAATAGGATTAGCATTTGGCAACTCAACACAGCTTCATATGGATGGCAAAACAGGTGTAAGGAATTTTTTGTTAGGAAACAGAATCAAAGGGTTAGTTCACCTAAAAATTAAAATAATGTTATTTATTACTCACCCTCATGTCGTTCTACACCCGTAAGACCCGGAACACTAACAAAGATATTGTTGGTGAAATCCGATGGCTCAGTGAGGCCTCCATTGCCAGCAATGTTACTGCACCTCTCAAGATCCATAAAGGTACTAAAACATATTTGAAACAGTTCATGTGAGTTCAGTGGTTCTACCTTAATATTATAAAGCGATAAGAATACTTTTTGTGCGCCAAAAAAACAAAATAACGATTTTTCAACAATATCTATATGGGCCGATTTTATCACTGCTTCATAGCTTTACGAATCGAATCATGAAATCGGAGCGCCAAAGTCACATGATTTCAGTAGTTTGGCTGTTTGATAGGAGATCCAAATCACTGATTTGAAACAAAAGATTCATAAAGCTCAGAAGCTTCATGAAGCAGTGTATTGAAATCAGCCCATATAGATATGCTTTATAATATATAGAACCACTGAACTCACATGAACTGTTTCAAATATGTTTTTAGTACCTTTATGGACCTTTGAGAGGTGCAGTAACATTGCTGGCAATGGAGGCATCACTGAGCCATCGGATTTCATCAAAAATATCTTAATTTGTGTTCCGAAGATGAACGAAGGTCTTACGGGTGTAGAACGACATGAAGGTGAGTAATAAATTACATTATTTTCATTTTTGGGTGAACTAACCCTTTAAAGGGATGTTTCACCCAAACACGAAAATTTTGTCATTACTTCCTCACCCTTATGTCATTCCAAAATTTGCGATTACACAAAACACAAAATGAGTAGTAATTTACACTATGGAAAAGAGCAATGAAACTTAATTGTGACTGAGGGGTAATTTACACAATAACGTTTTCAACTAAATCTGAAAACTTTATGCATTTTGGCCATTTATTTACATGAAAATGGCATTTTAGGGGCCTGAAAATACAAACTTTTAAAAATAGGTTTCAAAGTACACATTTTTGAAAATGTGTAAAACCATAAATATGTGAATTTGTGAAAACGGTGATGCCATGTGCATGCATATTACATGTTCAGTCTATAGGCTTCTTCAGTCTATGTTTCTTCACAAAAGTGACATCGCCAACTGCTGGCCTGGCAGCATAATACAGCATTTTTAGTCATTTTCACGGATCCATGTGAACAGGGATTGTATGGACAATGTTGACTGTAAATGTAAAAGAAAAAAAATTCCTTTGTTGCCGTACCCTGGGATAGCCTGTCTTTGCTAAAATCTGCAAATATCTTTTGTGTTCCATGGAAAGAATATGCCAAGATAGTTTGGGCTGTCTGATCTGTAATTTGCAAATTAATAAAAAAAAACAAATCACTCATGCTGAAAATAAAATAATTAAGTGTTTGGCAAACACAGAAAATGTATTCAGGAACCAACACTGTACAGTCACAGGACCCTAGTTCTCATATTTGGTTTGGGGAACATATGTAGACAACATATAAACAGATAAAAATACAAATAATTTTCAAAACAATAATAATTTTAAAAATGATTATTTTACATGCACACAAGATTACCACCAAATAATCAATATTAGTGAAGACAAAAGATCATATTTTAGTGATCTGCAATTAAATCTCCATAAAGATTAACCAATCTAAATGCTATAAATAGATCTATGGTGTTTACCAGCCCTGTATATAAAGTATTGGGATTTTTGGTCAATCACAACATCACAAACTCACCAGATTTACATGGTAAGTGTTAGTAGTATAGATTCAGACCCACTAAATCACTGTTTAACATAGTAAAAGATATTACACTTACTAATGTTTTCTCAAAAACTAGATATTCACTTTTTATTAGCAATAATGTAATGTCACAGCAAGTCTGGATTACTTTACAACAACTTACTGTAATAATTTTTCAATGCATGCACTGCTTACTGTATATGCATTCTCAAATTAAAAAACAGCATTAGGCAATCACGCAGTAAGAGCCAGTGTGGGCTGACATTAAAGCACAGTCATGCGGCTGATCACGTACCACCATGTGGCTTCCTGCATATTCTCCCCAAAGAGCCCATTTTTAGATGTCGGCTGCAAACGTTCCCTCCACAAAAAGAGAAAGGAGAGAAAAGAAACAAAAAATGTAAATCTGACATGGGTTACGGTTCAAAATTCTGAGGGAAAAATGCCCTCCTAGTGTCAGGAAGAGGGACGCCTTCACGGACTAGTGACTCGCTTTGGCAAGGGCCTCCGCAACAGTTGGCTAGACAAAAAAAGCCGCGCAGCCTGATGGAAGCTGTACCTCAATTGGTTGTTAATTTGTGGGTCGTTAGGATACTTCGAAGACTCATTAGCATTGTTTGCCTTTTCAATCGTTTTAGTATGTTTTTGAGCTTTTGTGGGGGAGGAAAGAAAGGTTTTTTCATTTTGCTGGGAAACTGAAGGTTGAGGAGAGTGTGGCGTCACGAGGGTCATTGTGCTGTAATGAGGGAAACGGCCGTAACACAGTGGCAGGGTGATGCTCTGGATTAAACTCTCTGACACCATCACACAGAGTGAAGCTGATAAATACAAATATCCTGCTTGCATGCGTTTGCAGATGTGTCTGTGTGAGTGTAACAAGGACAGACAAAGAGGGGAAATCAGACGGTCTCACTACACAACTGTATCACAGGATGCAGAATGGGTAAATTCAGCAAATATTATTATAAAAAGTTGCGGTCACACACAGTTGGGGCTCAAAAGAGCACACTCAAAATCTGAATAATTTCTTTCCTTTAAAATTTGAAGTGGAAAAAACACAAAAATAAAGCGGTAAAAAGTGACAGAAAGAAGAAACATTTAAAGGTGCAGTAAGCGATACATGGTAAGTGGATCGGATCGAACGCCACAAAACACTTGTAGCCAATCAGCAGTAGGGGGCGTGTACACTCGTGATGGGAGAGGAAAGAGAGTGAGCAAGAGCGAGATTCGACGAAAGACTGTAGAAAGAGATGGCTGAGAGACATTACAAAAGAGAAAGGTCAGAGGAATATCACTGGGGAAAAAAGGAGCTTTAGGACCCGCGTTAATATTAGAAAAGCTTCCAGCGCTTGAGAGAACGAAGCAGGAAGGCCTGAAAATGGACGCCGAGGTTGCGTTGATTCTGCTTCATACGTGAGTAACATTGGTTTTGCAAAACCAGTATATGCTGTTGTTGTAATGTTAGCTAGTAACAAAACAGTTTTGAGTACTCTTGCTTGTATATACTGTTTTGTTCTTCCTTGCCATTCATTTGTCATTATTTTGCTTTCTCTTCAGCTATGATAAAAGACATCCACTCTTGCATTGTGTGTTCGTGCATTTTGGGGGCGGAGCAATGAAAGGAAGGGTGTGTTTGTTTGTTTGTTTGTTTTTGAGTTGATTTCAAATATCAACAGTCTTTCTCAGAAATCGCTTACTGCACCTTTAAGATTTTGCATTATTTTAGGTCATTAATCAAAGTAAAGCAGACTTCATTGCTTGAAGATTTTTGGAATATTCTCAAATCATCAGTGGTTCTGTCAATCAAGCCAAAAAGGACATATCAAATATTGGAAATTAAATGAATGCATATTTTTTCACTCACATTGTTATGCCAATAATTTGCAATGAAAATGAATTATGTATTAAGTATTTTCACAAATGGTCTCTAAAATCAACTATGCAAACAAAAAAGATCACCAATTGTTATTTTCTCCTGGTGCAAACCCACACAAAGTATTGTTTTTATAGGGGAGGAAGTACATATTCTTTGCTAAATGAACTTCTATGCCCTCCAATTCAACAACACAACTACAATATCACATTTCACAATGCTTACAGTTACACTGACAGCAACAGGGAAAACCCTTTTCGCTTGTACAGGTAAAAATAATGAATTAGTATTTAATATTTGTTTTGTTCTTACTGATTCATGTTAGCTTTATATATTTAGCTTCATTGCTGGATATCTTTTTATATATTGATTTAAGAAGAAATTTAGAAATTCACATGCATTTTTTTTACCTGTTAACTTTGCATTTTTATTTATTTATTGTATGTATTTACATTGTATGCACAACTTTTCACTCAAATTGTTTCGCTGGCAAAATTATGTGAAATAAGAAAAAAAAAAAAAAATGGAAAATGTCCTCTTCCATTTCCACATTGCACTTCTCAGTCTCTTCCTGTGAAAAATGCTGGGTTGTTTCTACCCACATTTTGGTCAACTATGGACAAACTCAAGCAATGGGTTAAATTTTTTTTTACCCAAATGGTTGAATTTATCCATATTTGACACAAATTTGGGTTGAAACAACCCAGCATATTTTAGAGTGTGTTCATTTACCCTGAAAATAACTCTTTTAAGAAGAGACATAATCAGCTAAGCCATCAGCAACACAAAAAAATGTTGTAAGCTTTAAGCAGGCAGCTCCAGTTGTGTCTGATGTCACCTCTCATGATAAAGTGCCTGTGCGTGACTGCAGCACTCGACTCAACGCCCCATGGCGATTTCTCCTGTTAGTCTGTTTCCTCCAGAAGCTTACTGTTCTGACTGAGCAAAGAAGATAAGCCAGTCTCAAGCACACACCTTTTTTTCAATGTGCACATAGTCGTGACAAAACTTCTGCAGTCATGGCAATTACTGAGTATTGTATATTTTCCTGAACTGTTACTATATGGATATTAGTTATATAGTCAGTGGCCTACCCTAGTCACACTACACAGCAGTTATTTACATTTTTCCATATATTATAGGCCTACTATTTTATCCAATCAGAAGGGAGCAGGAATTATAAATATTTCAAATAAAAAAAGATGTCAGGTTTTTCCTGTTCCTATAGTGTTTAGCAGATTAGGTCATCATTACTTCACCTAAACAACCATGAGAATGTCTTCAATGACAAGGCACTGTCATGCTTAAATGTCTTAAATGCAAGTCACATCTATGACTTGGAAAATGGTACCACTTTACAATGAGGTAACATAGTTACTTAATGCATTAACTAACACAATGAGAAATATGTTTTACAGCATTTATTAACCTTGCTTATAGTTAATAAAATTGTTCATATTCATGTGAATTCACCATGCATGTACTAATGTTAACAGATGAATCTGTAGAATTTTCATGTATCGCTTTTTTATTGCCGAACAGCTTGTCACAAAACGTTACGCGCGCTCCTGAAAGCCTCTCTTCCGTTCTATGGCATGTGTAATGAACACAATGTTCAGGATAATGCCAAAAGAGCTATTCTATAGGCTGTAATGTCAATGTGTCATGCTAAGAAAATTAATTAATTTAAACTATAGTCTCATGTAGCCAGATGTATAGTCTATAGTCTCAAATATACTTTATAATCAAAGTGTAATTTAATTAGCCTACCTCATCTGTAGATATGATGCCGGTGAATTGCAGAGCTTGTGCAAACATTATGGCGGCATTTTAATGCCATTAATGACCGAGCGCACAATTGATGCTTGCGCGCGCAGTAAATCACTTCCGCGAGAGGATAACAGATCTGCACGCGAGGAAACGGGAGCCCGCGAGCTCATTTTAAACCCCGCGCGCGCATGACATCTCCTCTGCGCGCAGATCAAGCCCTCGCGTGCTCGGACAAGACTCGCAGCACACGCGTCATCATTCCCCACACTCGCGCTCAATCTTCTATTTCGCTCGCGCGAACACTTTTGATTTTGTCAGTCGTGGGGCGGGACTTTACTTATTTCAGTGTAAGCTCAAATGTCATTGGTCAATTCAGTTTTTCCAGAAGTCTGTTTTGATTGGACGCCTGTTGTAAAACGATTAGACATGGCTTCATCAATGGACCAGATGCAAGTGAGTTAAACTTTATTTATTAACTGATTGATTGCATTATTATTATATATGGCCTTACTAGATACATTAACTTGATTTATTATTATTTTTGGAGGTGTAGCTGCTGGGGAAATAAGAAACACATAGCCTAGTTATATTTGCTGTAGTTCACCGCTACATTACCACTATACTTCCACTAAACAGTATCTGTTTACCCAGCCAAAATTATGTCAGTTCTGAGAACTACAGAAATGTCAAAAGTGTCCATTAAATAGTTGTAACTATGATTCTAAATCCAGAATTGCTTCATGTGGCTTTGGATGAAAGATACATATCAACAAGAGTTGTTGTGTAAGCTTTTTGTTATCATTCTTTGTCAGTTTAATATATTATCAGGTTATATTTTCCATTAAATACAGTATAAAATGGTTTCAGCATTTCACTATGTTGAAAGGTTGCAGCTAAAGTTAAGATAGTACAGTACACAGTATGAATGATCATACCCCCGAAACCCAATTTAGAAATCTTTATATCTAAGACATATTTAGTTTTTTTGTGTGTTGTTTTTTTATACTATTATGGGTAAACAGACTGTTTAGTGGAAGTATAATGATAATGTAGCGGTGAACTACTATGTTCTCATTTTTCCCCATACAGCTCCATAAAATAATAAATCAAGTTAATATAGTATCTAATAAGGACATATAATGATAATAATGCAATCAATCAGTCAATAAATAAAGTTTAACTCACTTGCATAATAATAGTAAATACTATAGTGTTTAGGACCATACTATAGTAAAGTGTAGTATACTATATACATTATACTATTTACAACACTTAATGAATGCTTCAGTATACAGTGTATTAACTATGATGAACTGATAAACTGTAATAAATACTGTATAGGCTACTTTAGTTTTTACTACAGTAAACTCTGGTGTATATTGTAGTAATATACCCTATAGTTGTAGAAAATTACAGTATTTGGGTAAAGTCAATTTGTTTATATTACCCTCAACAACTATAGAATTACCACAGCAAATTAAAGTACTTTACTTTAGTATGGTTCAAAAACACTATAGTATTTACTATAAATTACTATAGTATTTTTCATCTGGTCCAAGCCATGTCTAATCGTTTTACAACAGGCATCCAATCACAACAGACTTCCGAAAAACTGAATTGACCAATGACATTTGAGGTTACACTGAAATAAGTAAAGTCCCGCCCCACGACTGACAAAAATCAAAAGTGTTCGCGCGAGCGAAATAGAAGATTGAGCGCGAGTGTGGGGAATGATGACGCGCGTGCTGCGAATCTTGTCCGAGCACGCGAGGACTTGATCTGCGCGCAAAGGAGATGTCATGCGCGCGCGCGGGTTTAAAATGAGCTCGCGGGCTCCCGTTTCCTCCGTGTAGATCTGTTATCCTCTCGCGGAAGTGATTTACTGCCGCGCAAGCATCAGTTGTGCGCTCGATCATTAATGGCATTAAAATGCCGCCATAAACATATCCACATCACTATCAGAATCTTTCTTAAAGGTACAATATGTAATAACTTTGTCCGCTAGAGGTCGCTAGAAGCCTCTTCAAAACAAAGGCGTAGCTTGATGACGCCAAGTTTTAGAGCGGAATCTTGGGACATGGTCTCCATCACAACAGATGGTGCAAAAGAATAGGATTGGGTCGGGAAGAACTCGTGTTCATGGATGAGATTATTAACGTTATTGTAGTATGAAGCAGAGCAGGACCGAGTGCTGTGGGCTGAACGAGGCCACTGGAGCGATTGCGCAACATACGCCTCACGAGCAGCGGAACTTTTATTATGACACAGTCGCCGGCGCCGCTTCCGCTTTTCCAGTCATGAGTATGAGGTAACACATTATTATTAGATACATTTGAGTGTGTTGAAAATAGTATAACGTTACTCTGTGCGTTCGATCGGTGGCTGCTGCGAGACACTGTTACACACTGCAGTAAGCAAGATCGATTTTAGAATATCATATTAAATGCTGGATGGCTTGTGTGGATAAATGGCATGCAATTAATTTTAAAATGTATGATGGAGAAAATTATGTATTACTGATAATAAAAACTAAAGCGGCATTGACATAGCTACTTGACAAAAATTTTTTCTCCGAGGCATGATAAAGCATGGTACTCGAAAAAATCAAGAAAATTGATTTAAACAATAAGACTAAACATGTTGAGCTATAAACGAAAATTCGTTTTCTGTATATAAATATATCAACACAGTTGTTCCCTGACTATTAAAACGTGTATATATTAAAGCGTCTTTGGTGTTTCCATGGTTTCTACAAAATAAAACCGGAAACCGAGGGTAACGTAGGTATGACGCAATTGACAGGCGACACACGTCCAGAGCCTTGGTTAAAATTGCAATTTTCTCACGATTTACAAATAGTTGGAAACATTTGGGATATTGTAAGTGCTCAAGTGAACAAAAATATACTCTGGCCTAGTGGTTTTTGGATATTTTACTGCAAAAATATTACATATTGCACATTTAACTGCTGCTTTCACACCGCTGTCATTTTGTTGTGTTTTTTTGTTACTGAGAGGAAAGCGGGAAGCACATTAGGCTACACATTCATCTAAACGTCACTCTAAACAGCTTGGATGACGTCAGGATTTTATTAACAGCATATCGCTTCTTTTTACCCTCTAAGCAAAGACATTTTGCGTGAGATCACAGTCAGTTTCTTTTACATTACAAGCACGAAGTTGCTGGCTGCCGTTCACTTAGCGGCCACCAGTGGCGCTAATAACAATCTACATATAGCCTACAGTAGCCCCTTTAAAAAGATATAGCCTAAATGTTGAGATTAACATTAACGAAGAATCATAAATGCTGTAGAAGTATTGCTCATTCTTAATTCATGCTAATTAATATAGTTAACTAAAGTTAGGTTCTACATGGAACCCTATGGTTCTTGACTCAGTTTTAAAGAACCTTTATGCCAAAAAGGTTCCATACGAGGAGAAATGTCTTGCATAATAATTTCATGTTTAATGGGTTATTTAATTTTCTTCTAGTGATAAAGTATGTTTACAAGCTGTTTAATTTATAAACTTAATTCAAATGAAAATGAATTAAAACAAAACGAATGAATTAAACTAAATCCATAAATTATCCCATGATGGGAACCCCTAAAAGGTTATATGTAGCACCTGACAGAATCCTTTAAAGATTTTTCTTCTAAGTTCCACAGGACAC